>JARPSG010000560.1:0-27787 GCA_029955605.1 Quercus engelmannii
GAATTAGACCATAGCAATCAAAATTCAAAGAACAAACACTGCACGTACCAATGAATGGTTAAAGAAATTGTAAGAAAATTAAAAGAAAGAACAAAACACTCCATTAGTTACCTACTTTATTTATTTAATTAATTAATTCTTCTGATCTTGAGAATATAATAATGGTCACAACTTACAGCTACGGTCTAAAATTTTTAAGCCAAAAAACAGAGAGAGTAAAAGTTATGCAAATGTGAGAGATCCGAGCCTCGAGGGTATAGAATCCATACGTTTAGATGAAAATTACACCTGGGTCTGAGAAGTACGGTGGAGAGAAGACGGGAATTTTTGTATGGACGATTGGTTAAGGCAAAAACAACACTTCTTTCAATGGACATTGAACGCACAATAACCACATATTTTGACTTAATTTGCATATTTGTTAATGTTCTCAAAAAAAAAAAAAAAAAAAAAATTATCATATACATATGAGAACCACTACCACTGATATTTGTGAAAATTAATTCAATCACCACTTAACGTGTATATTAGTTATGGTTAAGTGTATGCAAGCATATGTGTTTCTAGATGTTTTGCAAAAACAAGGAAGTTACCTAATAAAGCTATTGTTAGAAGTGGAGAGAGATATACTTGATTAAAACATGGCAATTTTTTATTTTTGTAAATAATGAAAAAACTCTTTCAAAAGAGAGAAAAAAAAATCATAAATAAGTAGCTTTTAGGGGAAAGTAGGTAAATAAAACTCCTAATTTTATGCTTGAGACACATTAAACTCCACGCTTTTAAATGAGATACTTTTAAAACACACACTTTCATAAATAGAACACTTTAAACCCCAAATTGGGTCCTTTTTTTCTTCCTGAAAATATGAGGTTTAAAGTAGTCCATATAAAAGTCTAGAGTTAATGTGTCCAAGGAGTAAAATCGTAAGGTTTATTTTTTTATATACTTCCCCCCTTCCCCTATCTTTTATTTTAAGTCAAATATGAATTTCTTTTTTTTCTTTAAAGATCATATCTTTGTCAGAATTTGTTGAAGTGATAGACTGTGATTAATAGAAAATTACTTTCATTTGAAGCCACAACTTTTTCTCTACCACTTGCATTTGACAAAATCACAATTGTGATAAAAGTTGTGTCCTAAACTTTCCCATTACTTTAACTAAAAAGAACCAATGGATATAAAATATTTTTAAATGACTCATTCTAGAAATATAGTAAAATCTATAATAATTTAACTGCATTTAATTTCAATTAGCTTATCACCTTACATATGGATATTAAAAAAAAAATTAATTGTAAATTATGATTGAATTTTTATTGTATCCGTAGTTTTTTGCATTGTTATATAAGCATAGTATTATTTTATAAAAGGCTTAATAAATTATTAAAACTTTCCTCCATTCCGAAGGTTTAGTTAATCGTCTAAAAAACTAGTCAAAAAGAGTTTCTATTTTATATTGTTATTTAAGTATAGAAAGTAATTTTTATAGTATATGACTAAAAAGTATAAAATTTTATTCCATTTCAGGTTTAGACAATTGTCTAAATAAACAGTCAAAAAGAAGAGCTGGCCTTGATTATAATACTTGCTAGCTGTACCTATAGGTTGCTTTTGTGATATTATGCCAGATCTTTTGTAAAGTATCTCGTTTTTCTGAATAAACTTTTCTCAGTTTATTAGAAATATAAAAGGTGAATCATATCAAAGTGCTGATACTTTGGCTAAAATGAATGCTTCTCAACCCATGAACTTTTCTTCTTTTGACTGCCCACCGCCTGTGGTGGCTCTTTACTAGCTTTTGATAAAGCTCAACGCATTTGGAATAAACTGATTTGCTTATGAGAAAAATGACTGGTTAATATAATATGATTGAACCCAAATTTATTAGTTTAAACTTTTAGGTTAAGTGGTGTTCCTATATATTATATTAACTACTCGTTTAAAGTCTCCCCAAGGTGTTTTCTCCACAACATTATGTCCAAATAATAATTTTTCATATATTTTATTAATATTAGTTCTTGTTTGTATTCTTTATCATTAACCTCTTTATATATATATATATATATATATATATATATAGAGAGAGAGAGAGAGAGAGAGAGAGAGAGAGAGAGAGAGAGAGAGAGAGAGAGAGAGAGAGAGGATAAACCGATAAAGCATTGCGTACATATCAGCAATACAAAACTTGTTTATTTATTCATTTATGAAAAGAATTATTGTGTTATTAGATGCATGCGTTTTCCTGAAGTATGTAATTAGTCAAACTACAAATAGTTAATGAAATGGTCGATGGCACTAGGGGCAATGAGAGATATTGAGAGCTCGTTTGGTAATATTGTTCTAGTAATATTATTTAAGTGTTGTGGAAATACGCGTGAGTAAAAAAGTGTTGTGGAAATAAGTGTTGTATTATTTAAATAACGAAAATTGTTGTTAAAACAACACAATCAAATAGATCCTGAGAGTCTGAACCTGCATAGCATTGCAATAGAATCCCTAAATTTTTTCTCACTATTTTTGGATAAAATTTTATTTTTTCTATTTTAGCTAACTACTTTTCAAAATACCCACATCAATTATTGATTTTGGTACTCATGTTATCATCTTCCTTCAACTTATGATAAAATAGTTGATAAGGAAGAATATAGCAAAATAGATATAGTCAAAATAGATTAAAACAGGGTATGGAATATGAAAACTAAAACAAATAAAATCTTACTTGAAAATACTTCTGTCTTTGATTAAAACTGAAAACTTCTGTCTTTCTTACAAGCTTTGAAAATAAACACTGTCTGAAGAGTTACAAGATTACAAAGTAAAATCTGTAAAGGGTTACAAGATTGTCTGTCTAGAAAGGTAAGGTTACAAGATTACAAAAAGAAAGTAAAGTACAAAAGTCTTTCGGAGAGGGAAAGGGAAGTCTATTACAAAGTCTATCTAAAGCTTGGACCTTGGAATGGAAACTTGGACTTAAAATTTGAACCTATTTTTTGGACCTGTCTTCTGTCTTCGGAGTCTGTCCTTTTATAGATGAAGTGAACCATGGTAAGTCCTCAGAAGTAACCTGAGTTAAGTAAAGTGGACTCAAGTTAATCTATCGGTAGAATCTTGAACAGTAAAAGTCTATCTTGAACAATAATAGTCTGTCTGTATGTGAATAATATTCTGTCAAAATATCTTTCTGGATCTGTCTGTATCTGTCTGGACTGTAATGGATCTGTCTGGAAGCTATTCATGCATGTCGGTGAATAGTGATCTGTCTCTAGTGAATAGTGATCTGTCGCTGCTGTCTGTCGGAAGAGTATTCTGTCTGTCTGTGCCTCCTGTCTTTCCGTCTATCAATCTGTATCCGCGTAGTTATCATAATTTAGCGGATCAGTGTTATCCTCATACTACTCATGCTCGTGGAGCACTCCATAATCATTACATAGGGCACAGTATGAAATAGGAACGAAAACAGGAACACGATCTTTGGCTGTCATTAATCTGGGATCTTTAACAATCCTTCTTTTTCCAATGAGCCTTCTTGCTGAAGGTCTTGGGCCATACACAGCTATCCTGTCGATGTAGCCATATAAATGAAAACCTCTATCTAATTCTTTCTGTTCTTCATAAATCTTATTACTCATGAAATTAGACCATTCTTGAGCCAAAGCACCTGGATCATCAAGTGATAAGTAAGTATCTCCTGTATACCAGTTATATTCAAGGATACCACACCAATCATGGATAAGGACTAAAATGTGTGCTGGCTGAGCTTCCATATAATAGCTAGTGTCCCAAACTGGAAGAGTACTCCAGATTTCTATCTTCATATAATTAAGTCCTCCAATCTGCGCTGCTGCTTCTTGGATGACTCTGGGAAATAAACTAATCTAATTTGCAGAAGTAATGGTTAATTTTCTGAAAAACCCTGCTTCTAGCATTTCAGATAACCATAGGGGATCACAGATTACTGGATCTTCTGTCTCTGTGTTGATAAGTAATCCCGGGTAGGGATCAAATCTGTCTCCTGTTCTTTCATAAACTCTATCTGAATTTCCAAAACTGTCATACCATTTAGCCTTATGAGATAACCAAATATCACCTGTCATGTCTTCTGTTCTAATAAATGCTGTAGAGACTAATAATTTAAAACGATACATCCATCTATCATAAGAACTTGTTATAGCTTTATGAGTTAATATATTCTGTTGGATTTCAGGGGGTAAGGTTCTAATAGCAAGTCTCGTTTTTTGCTGAACCTTAGGGTGGAGCTTTGAAAAGCTTGTTCCCATAAGATAGCTTTTTAGAGACTGTAGTTCTGTCTTTGTGGAGCTTGAATCTCCATCCTCCTTGCCAGGGAGTTGACAACCGAGAGCTTCAATAAATGCCCCGGTGCTAACAAGATGTAATTCCAAAGCCTGAAGGGTCATTTGGAATAAGGGTTTCTGTTTGAGGGTGAAGGCTGCTTGCAAATTATCAAGAAGTAGTTTAATATGAAAAGGAAGGTCTGTAAATTCTCCATCTTGAAACATAAGATTACTGTCGAGCACTTTTTGTACAATTACACTTTTATTACCACATGAATACATTGCCTCTGCTAGCAACGTATCCTGAAGGGATATTGTCTCTATCGAGACGCCTTCATGCATATCCGAAATTTTGATTGAGGGCTTTCGGAAACCTCTGGGTTGCACTGCTGGTGCCTTGCCCTTGTCTTTCTGAGAGAATCTTTTACTCATGGCAGTCTGCAATTGGGTGTTTAGAAAAGGGTTATATTTAGAACAAATAAAAACTTCTTTCGAAATTCTTCTGTCCATGTCTTTCTGTGAAATTCTTTTGAAATATTTTATAAGAAAAACAAGAAAAGCATTTATAAAATAAACAATATTTATAAAACAAACATTTCTTTGTACACTTTCGTGCTCTTGCTGAGTAGCAACAGTATTAGAGTAATAATGATAGGATCTGCCAAGGTAAATGAGATTCAGAATATTCCTTATGATTCTATCCATGCATGTACTACTATATATCTCTTCGTAAAGTCTTTCATTAATAGGACAATCTATCAGGGGATTAATTCTGTCTATAGGGAGACTAAATCTGTCATTATTCAAGAGATTACCACAATTAATATTTTCTTTAATGATTAATAAAGAAGAGTCTGTCAAAGATTCTTTTATTAAAATATCTGTTATATGAATATTTAAAAATGCTATAAAGAGTGTACATTTGTCATTTAGTACTTCTATCAGTCTATCAGTATGTCTGTCATTATTATTAAAAGAAGTAATAATTGTACCGTCTATATTTGGTGTAGGGGCAATAGTCTCAAGTTGCCATCTGTCAGTCCATATACTATTAGTCCATGCATATTGATTACAAAAGATTGTATTCATATTTCCGTCTTTTATGAGTTCTTCTGTAGATTGGACTTTATGTAAGAAAGGAGAATAAAAACATATCTCTGTCTCTTTGTCTTGTTTATCTTTCTTTTTGTCATTTTCTGTCAATTGATTAACAAGTAGCATTTCTGCCTTTAAAGATGACAAACTTCTTTCAATTCTATAGATTCCTCTATCGTTGATATCTGTTAAAATAGTAACCTTTTTGGAAGAGTGTATTTCTTTCAGGACAGGTGGTACAATGAATTTAAAGAATATATCTTTTTCCAATATATTAGTTTTAATTCTTTCTTCTGTTACTAAAAATGGATAAATTAAAGTCATAAAAGGAGTTCTTAAAATAATTTTAGAAGGAAAGTCTTTAATTAAAACAAAGGCTGTCTCAAAATATATTCCATCATGGCATATATGAATAATAGGTATTTTATAATTAATTATTAGTTTTTCTCCATTGGCCTGAATTAATCTTTCAGATGATTTTTCATAATACTTTAAGGGTATTAATCTTTCTTGTATATAATCCATATCAGCACCTAAATCTGTCAAAGCAATTTCTATCAAAGAAAATTGTTTAGTAATATCTGTATGCCAATTTTGGAGAATTACTCTGTCAATTAAACTTAAGAAATTCTGTCTATCAATTTTATTACTATTGTTTGAAACATTAATATCTATAAATTCTTTATCTGTAGGAGGATCAAAGGGGTCTATCATGGAATTAGAAAATTCTTTTACAATATTATGTTCATTTATGTCCGTCGGATTTTCTTCTTTAATTTCTTGGTTTATTTTACCCTTTTCTTTCTTGTCTTTTTCTTTCTCTTTCTTTCGGCATTCTGTAATATGGTGTCCATATTTCCTACACCTAATGCAAGCAATAGGTATTTCTATAGAGTCTTTCAATTTTAATAAATATTCTTTTTTGTCTTTATGGTGATTCGGTAGATTGTCTATTAGTTTTATTATTATGTCTTTTTGTTTTCTTTTTCTTTTATTAATTTTAAGTGGGTTGGTTGATTTTAACTCTTTCTTTAATTGATCTATTTCTTTTTGTTTAACATTAAATATTTCCATCAATTCTTTTATAATATCTTTCTCAAATTCTAATTCACTAATTTGTTTAGTAATTCTATTATGTCTGTCACATTGTTTTTTAGTATGTCCATAACCTTTGCATTTATGACAAATAGTGTTATTAACATGTCTGTCAGTTTTCTCATTATCTGATAACTCTGTAGTATTTAAAACTGTTATGTCTCTTTTTCTGTCTGTCTTCATTGGTAAACTTAAAATTTCTATCTTTTTAGCCAATTCTATTAAATTGTTATTTTCAGTTCTATCAATTATTTTAAGTCTCTCATCAATTTCTTCTTTAAAACTATTACACTTTTTGTCTTTTTCTTCCACTTTTACTATACTATCATTATTTTCTTTTTCTTTTAAATTACCATAATTATTTTTCCCACCTTTGTGGACTTTGACTTTTTCTCTTTCATGTCTCATCTTTTCTTCTATTTCTATCTTCCTACGTATAGATTCTTTACTACTATTTGTTTTTGGTTTTTGCATGTCCTTTACTTTCCCTACATCTTTACTATTTTGTCTTTCATGTAATTCTTTCAAACTATCATCATAATTTCTAGGACTATCATCTTTCTTTATCATGTTTCTCTGTTTTACTATGTCTTTTCCTATATCTAATCCTTTACGTAGAGTTCCATAATTTTGTCTTTCAAATATTTCTTTCATCTCTTTTACTGAATAAACTTTTCTCAGTTTATTAGAAATATAAAAGGTGAATCATATCAAAGTGCTGATACTTTGGCTAAAATGAATGCTTCTCAACCCATGGACTTTTCTTCTTTTGACTGCTCGCCGCCTGTGGTGGCTCTTTACTAGCTTTTGATAAAGCTCAACGCATTTGGAATAAACTGATTTGCTTATGAGAAAAATGAGTGGTTAATATAATATGATTGAACCCAAATTTATTAGTTTAAACTTTTAGGTTAAGTGGTATTCCTATATATTATATTAACTACTCGTTTAAAGTCTCCCCAAGGTGTTTTCTCCACAACATTATGTCCAAATAATAATTTTTCATATATTTTATTAATATTAGTTCTTGTTTGTATTCTTTATCATTAACCTCTTTATTTATATATATATATATATATATATATATATATATATATAGAGAGAGAGAGAGAGAGAGAGAGAGAGAGAGAGAGAGAGAGAGAGGATAAACCGATAAGCATTGTGTACATATCAGCAATACAAAACTTGTTTATTTATTCATTTATGAAAAGAATTATTGTGTTATTAGATGCATGCGTTTTCCTGAAGTATGTAATTAGTCAAACTACAAATAGTTAATGAAATGGTCGATGGCACTAGGGGCAATGAGAGATATTGAGAGCTCGTTTGGTAATATTGTTCTAGCAATATTATTTAAGTGTTGTGGAAATACGCGTGAGTAAAAAAGTGTTGTGAAAATAAGTGATGTATTGTTTAAATAACGAAAATTGTTGTTAAAACAACACAATCAAATAGATCCTGAGAGTCTGAACCTACATAGCATTGCAATAGAATCCCTCAATTTTTTCTCACTATTTTTGGGTAAAATTTTATATTTTCTATTTTAGCTAACTACTTTTCAAAATACCCACATCAATTATTGATTTTGGTACTCATGTTATCATCTTCCTTCAACTTAAAAACACTTCCACTAGAAGTGGTAGTGTTAGTTCTAGTCCTATTAGTGGAGTCCATAGGGGTAGGTCTAGTCGATGTATTAGAGTTTTCAACTATCTCATTGAGATAAATAATCCATTGCATCTTCAGGGGTTTTTTTTTTTTTTTTTTTTTTTTTTTTTTTTGTGTGTTGTGTGTGTGTGTGTGTGTGTAAAATGTCCCTCCACATGAGAGTTGAATAAACTGTCAATCCCTAGGTGTAAGTCCTTCATAAAAATAGCTAACCAACCTCCAATCTTCATACTCATGAGTTAGGCAGAAATTGAAAAGATCTTTGTACCTTTCCTAAGCTTGGTATAAGGTCTCATTTTCTCCTTGGATAAAACTAGTTGTCCTTCTTTTTACTTGTTGGAGTTTGTGAGGAGGGAAATGTTTCTTAAAAAACTCTTGAGTCATCTCCCCCCGTTACCTGCAAACCTAGCTTTTAAGGTGTAAAGCCAACTTCTTGCCTTATCCTTAAGAGAAAAAGGAAAGAAACGTAACTTAGCAATCTCAATAACATTTTGTGCATAGGAACTACTAATTACCTCTTCAAAAGCTCTAACATGGACAGAAGAATTTTCATTTTCTTGTCCCCTAAAGTCAGGAAGTATTGCTAACAAACCTTGTTTCACTTCTACATGTGGTGCATTAAGTGGAAACATGATGCATGAAGGAACAAAATTTTGTGTGGGATGCAACAGTTCATACATAGTTCTTCTATTCTCATCATGATTACTAGCCTCATCACACGTGCTTTGTGCGTGCGATGAGGCTCTTTTTTTTTGTTGGGGTTTAGTGTCATAGTTTTTCATTTATCCCAATTTGAGGTTTACACGTTTGTCCGTCATATTATGCATTTAGAACTACTAATACTGTTAGGAGTGTGATGAGGCTAACTCCAAAAAATGAACACCTAAATAGTATCGGATTTGTCCATTTTTTGGAGCTAGTCTCATGACACTCCTAATAGTATTTGTAGTTCTAAATGCATAATAAGACGGACAAACGTGTAAACCTCAAATTTGGATAAATGAAAAATTATGACACTAAACCCCAACAAAAAAAAGAGCCTCATCGCACGCGCGAAGCGTGTGTGATGAGACTAGTCTATGTTAAAAGGATTCAGAAAAATAGTTATTGCTTTTTTTACTATAAAAAATACTCCAAATTTAATTAACTTTTCATTTTTCTTTTTAAATATAAGATATAGATGTGAGGTTAGAATTGTAAATTGCCAAAAAATTTAAAATATTCCTATTAAAAAAAAAAAAGACTACCCCACATCCTTTACTCAATTACTCCTATAAAATAAAATAAAATAAAATAAAAATCCTATTAAAACAGTTATTCCTTCCCACCACTCACACATCCTTATAAATTTATTTATAATCCTAAAATGTAGTTTTTTAATCCTAAAATTTAGCCACTTACTACACATCCATAAAAGAAGTAAATAACATATTAAATTGGAGAGAGCACAACAGTAATATAGAAGCCATTAACTACCCAGGAGAGAGCACAGCAGTAATATAGAAGCATAAACAATGATAAAATAGTTGATAAAGAAGAAAATAGCAAAATAGATATAGTCAAAATAGATTAAAACAGGGTATGGAATATGAAAACTGAAACAAATAAAATCTTACTTGAAAATACTTCTGTCTTTGATTAAAACTGAAAACTTCTTTCTTTCTTACAAGCTTTGAAAATAAACACTGTCTGAAGAGTTACAAGATTACAAAGTAAAATCTGTAAAGGGTTACAAGATTGTCTGTCTGGAAAGGTAAGGTTACAAGATTACAAAAAGGTAGAGTACAAAAGTCTTACATAGGAACAAAAGAAAGACTAGAATAGTCAACAAAAGTAGGAAATCTTTTATATATATATATATATATATATATATATATATATACATATATATATACATACTTAAGTATATATATACTTAAGTACTACTGCTACTAGGTAGAATAGTATTATCTACCATTGTAGGAATCTCCTCATCATCTATCACTAAGTCTGCCATTGTAGGAATCTCATCATCACTTTTATCTTTTGAGATGGAAATTTCTTTCAATAAGTGTATATCTTTGGGGAATGGGGGTAGGAGGAACTTAAAGAAAACTTCTGTCTTTAAAATATTAGTACATATTCCATTATCTGTCGTGAAGAAAGGGTAGATTAAAGCCAAAAAAGGATTTACTAATATAACTTTAGAGGACAAATTATCTGTTAAGAAGAAAGGTGTTCTGAACTTGATTCCATTATTATATATGTATGCCTTAGTTAGTTTATTACTTATTTTAAGTCTATCACCATTAGCTTGAGTTAATCTGTCTGTCGTTGATTCACAATACTTAGAGGGTATTAATCCTTCTTGTATGCAATTCATACTAGGAACTTATATTACTACATAGCCACTACTTGCTCCTTGTTAGCGTTGGTCAGCCTAGAGACTTGTTGGCAAACCATAGTTTCGCGTTGGTCAGCCCCTTTGTTGTAGCCGACGGACAAGCGTTGTTTGGGTGGTCCCACAATGGAGTTTCCCGAGGAGGTGGTCCCGATGGCAAGGATACCAGTGGTTAGTAATAGTTCCACCAGTAATTGTTAATTGTTTAGAGATAAAATAAATATGTTTAGTCGCTCATTATCTGTTGCTACGACACACTTAGGTCAGGCACACACTAATCTGAACATGGAAAGTGATAAGATAGTTAATTCTGAAGAATTTAGCATGAGAGATATAGACAGAAATTTATTAGAATGGAATAAATGGAATATACCAACTGAAAGAACTGATAAAATCTACAGACAGACTACTTTTTCTAAATTATCTTTCTTGACAGATTATACCATAAAAACTGTTGAAAGAACTTACTCTTTATTTAATGAATATGAAACAATTCAGTTATTCTCAATAGATTCAATTGACAGACATAGACAAAAATATGCATTTTTACATGTTGGTTTGGTTCAAGTAGCTGTTATACCATTAACAAGAGAAGCTTTAAATGCAAGTGTTTTACTTTGCTTAAGAGATGACAGACATTTAAGATTTGATGACTCACTTCTTGGAATGATGGAAACAAGTCTACATAAAGGACCAGTATATTTTAATTGTTATCCTAACTTTGCTTTAAGCCTATCTAACAGAAATATTATGGATGCTTTAACTTTAAATGTAAAAACAAATGGTTATTACATGAAAGAAGGCTCAGAACCTTTAGCTATTATTTATAGGATTTATTATAAACTAATGAAAACCACTTTAGACCCTCAATCCATAGTTGATCCTTCCCCTAAAGGACAGACTCTCCTTATGCAAGCCTCAACCCGGAATACTAGATTACGGGTACCTCAACAAATACAGTGGAAAGATATAACCCTTCCTGAAAGATGGCAACTTGAAGCTATTGCCCCCACACCAAAAATAGAAAACACTGAACCAGACTTCATAGCCCAAAATACAGATGGTACAGTTATTATTTCTTTTAATAATAATGACAGACATACTGATAGTCTCATAAGACCTAGTAGTTCTACAGGCAAAAAGACCCCAATGATGTTTACCCCTAGAAGCTCCTTTTCCTCTAGGACACCTTTCTCTGATTCCAGACCTTTACCTCCCCAGAATCTTCCTCCAGTTATACACCTTCCCCCTATAAATACTAAGAAAACCCCTATTCAGACAGAGCCAGCTTATTATTCGACAGATACCACACAACCTACCCCTAATGTTCACCAACTTCTTTATCAGCCCCAACCTCAACCTGATTCTCCTACCCACACAGATATATTAGGATTTACAGATGATAGAAAAATTAATGTTTTATCTAAAGAATTTGTTTTAGATAAAGAACTATTAAAATATGATTATTTAAAACCTGAAAATAATGACAGAAAGAACCAATTTTTTGAAGAATATAATGAACATGAAAGAAACAATTTAAGAACTAAGTATTTTGAAATGATGACAGACTTACAGACACACTTTAGTTTCTTTGAATTCTTGGACTATCATAACAAAAAGATAAGTGTAATAGAGAAAATATTATCATGGACAAAGACAGAAAATCATGAGAAAGTGTATCAGACTTATCCACCATTTGAATCAATTATATTGAGTCAAAATAGTGGAGTCCAAATTTTGGCTACACCTATTAAAAGAAAGACTATCAATTTTTATTATTATTATTATTTTTTTTTTGGGTTAAAAGAAAGGCTCATAGTTATCAATTTTTGTTTAATCCAAAATTTTAGTTTTTAATCCTAAAAGTTAGCCACTTACTACACATCGATAACAAAAGTTAAAAAGACCTAAAATTTAAATTTTTTTTTGGGGTGTTGTTGTTTTTGTTTTTATTTATGCTTTTTAAAAAAATATATATTTATGACAGTTGTCAAGTTTTGTTCAATTCTAAAATGTAGTGTTTTAATCCTAAAATTTAGCCATATACTACACGTCCATAACAAAAAGCTAAAAAGAGCTTAAATTTAAAATTTAGTAACTACCATTTTTTTTCTTTTACGGTAAAAGCTCAAATTTTGATTGTTTTGATTTTTTTTTTTTTTTTTTTTTTTGGGTTAAAGGAAAGGCTCCAAGATGCTTAAAAAGAGCTTAAATCCTAAAATTTAGATCAATGCTACATCCACGTTTTTTTTTTTTCTTTTAGGTGGTGTTGTTCCCTTTTTCTTTTCTTTTTTTCTTTTTTTTATTAAAGGAAAGGCTCACAGTTATCAAAAAAAAAAAAAATTAATTCAAAATTTTAGTTTTTTAATCCTAAAAGTTAACCACTTACTACACATCCATAACAAAATTTAAAAAGAGCTTAAATTTAAAATTTATCGACTACCTTTAAAATTGAGAAAAGGTACGTAACATTTTTTATGGAGTAGTAAATTAATAATTATAAAAAAAAAAATTGAATTTCACATAGAATTATACAAATGATAAATATAGTTTCTGTTACAAAAGAATTTTTTTTTTACAACAATTTCTTAGATAACAACCACTTCATGTGAGGTTTGAATCTCACCCGAACTTATCTAATATTCCATTCCAACGCTTCCTCAATGCAATCCAATAAACTTGTGCATACGTCAACCCGACATATCAAAGAATTTTGGAACTTTTTCATAAGACCCAATATTTTATTTTAATCCTTATACACATTAGCATATGTTACATCTTCGTTCTCAAAATAAAAATGATATTAAAAATAGGAAATGGACAAAGCAGAAGTTTGCAAATATCTATATTCTAACCTGGAATCTAATTATAGAAGCCAAAGAGTTCTTAGTGTGTGCAATCTATTTATCAAAAACAGACTCTTAGAGAAGTAACGGTTCCAAGGGGTAAGGTACAAAGACACAAACAGAGGGCTGCAAATTAGTCTATTTAGTAAGATTTTTTTTTTTTTTTTTGTTTACAAAGACGTAAACCATTTGAATTTTTATATAACTCTGTTTTTAGAATCTAATTTATAATAACTATGTGAGCAGGTTTACTATACACTCTTCTGCGCTTTGGTTCACCTTAAATCATTCCAAATGTATTCCACTTTCTTTGTTGCACTTCGGGCTCTTCTTCCCTTATCTTGATTGATACCACTCCCAATAGCATGAGTATCTTGAATAGGGAATACATTAAAAGGATTGGTGCACGGAACATCAAACTAATCACCCTTATCTTTCAAACCCAACTTATTACTTAAATAAACTTGAACTAATATCTAGCTTCAATTCTTAAATCTTAAATAAACTTGCAGATGCAGTTAACATATTTGTTTTTTAGAGCTCTTCCATTTTTTTTCCCAAAGTACAATACTTTCAATTCAACATATTTGTTTTTTAGAGCTTCATAAGGACTAAGAAATTGTAACAAAGAGAGAAGATGTTACCAATAAAAAGTAAATCTCAACCAATGCACGCTAATAATCAGATAGAAACAACCTAGTTTTGAAAAATTTTCACATCAAGATTTTTTGTAGAGAAGCAATTCAACTACACACTTTATCACAAAGAAAGAGATCAGGAAGTGCAAATATTTATAAAAACCGGCTAAGAAACACATCAAAATCATAAAGTAAATACCAAAAATCAATAATTTAATTTTCTCACCTCTATTACTTAGATTCTGTAACAAATTAGCACCGGGGCAATTCCCCGAAAACTTACCTCTTTTTCTGTCTTCAAATAAGCAAAGAAGTTTAGTTTTGAATTTTGATTGATATACTGCAATCGTCTTTTATAGTAGAAAATGGTAGCTTGATTGGATAATGTTTTGGGAGTTTTTTTTTTTTTAATTCTGAAATTAACCAAAAAAAAAAAAACTGTTATAAAAAAGAGTGGTAACTATCTATTAAATCGTGGATGAGAAACTAATTGTAAGTGGATAATTCAGGGGAAAAAAATGGAAGTGGGAATGTGGGAGAACCGGATAAGGGGATTGAGGGAGAAAACCAAGACATGGATTTAGATGGCTATTAAAAAAAAAAAAAAAAAAGACATGAATTTAGACGGCTATAAAAAAAAATAAAAATTGATTAAAGAAAGAAACTTTCTTTTTAAAATTTCTAAGTAACGTGTTTTGATAGGAGTGATTAGAGCAGGTTTGAATTCCTATTTCGTAGGAAATGTTTTAGGTTAGACTTATGAGTAAATGGTCCTATTTTGTAGATAGTATTTTACGTGGAAGTTAAAGAAGTATTTTTACCAAGTTTTGACCCTACTTAAACGTAAGCTGTAGGGGTATTTTGGAACAAAAAAAAATCCGGTCCAAACAGGTGCAACTCCTTAAATAGTAGTATAGATTATGTGTTTCATCACCCATGATTGATGAAGAAGGTTGTCAGGACATATGTGTTTCACTTGTTAAGAACATATGTCATGATTTTATGTAATTAGCTTATCCTTTAACAAAACGCACTTTACTTGTATTTGGGTAGACTTAGGATGTTTTAAATACTTCAAGAAACCTTGTTTCAAGATCAAGTATTGAAACTTTCAAGTCTGTTCAAGAAAACAAGTTCAGAGTGCAAAATCATTAAAACTCGATAGTTGGCTCGACAGCTGCATCTATCGAGCTTAAGGAAGTTGTTCTTCATTCGGATTCGGTGTGCTCGACACCTTCTCGACAGCTGCTTGATAGCTGCTTTCTGTCGAGGTTTAAGATTTTTAGAATTTCAATACGATTTTCTTGGAATCCGTGAATGTGTCTTTGGGCTTTCTTTTCTCCTAACCATAGACATATAAAAGGATCAGTTTAAGGGCCATCAAAGTGTTCACTAGTTTTGAGAAAACTCTGTTCAAGCAAATTGTGACCGGAGACGAAGTTTTTGCCCTAGTTCATCTCTTTCTCTTGAAGAAGTTGCTGTGTATGTGCACCGTAGGGTTTTGTGACCAAGCATCTTCTTGATCTTCATCGTGTGGATGAACTGAAGAATTTTGCAACCAGCAACCTTCTTAGTTGGTGATTGAAGTCACGTACTGGGATCCGCGCAATTGGTTAGTCACGTACTGGGAGTCATGCATCTGAAAGGAGAACTGTCACTACAGAACAAGTCCAATTGGGTATTGGGGTAAGGGTTCAACTGTAGGTTGGTAAGGTACTGAAATTCCTTTACTTGTAACCGCTTGTTGTGATAATAGTGGAGTTTCGAGAGTGATGACCTGAAAATCACCCGGTGGGGTTTTTGCCGCTAAGTTTTCCCCATTCATAAACAAATCACCATGTTATTTATTTTCCGCTGCATTATTAGTTATTAGTGATTTGTTTGTGCTACCACGCGTTTGCATGATAAATTGATTAATTAATAACTTGGCTAATTAATTAATTAATTTCTATCACAAGGGGGTCATTCAGTTTGTGGCCTATCAAAGGTGAAGGTGAAGTTGTGTCAAAAAGATTACCAAAGTAAGTTTCAAAAATTTCTAATCTGCCTCTCTTGTTTTTAACCCAAATGCTCAAGCAACAATGAATGCACAATCAAATCAAATCAAATTATATATATATATATATATATATATATATATATATATATATAATAAATAAAAAAGGTAAAGATGGAACGAAGTTACCAATAGAAGAATTTCTACCAGTTATGCTTTGCTTCAAAAAAGAAAAAAAAAATCCTCTAAATAGGCAATAGCTCCCCGATAACGGCACCAAAATTGCTTGCTCACTCCCAAGTGCGGAGATCATAGCAATATAATTTTCGGAGTATCGAGATTGAACCATAAGAAGTAAGGTAAATTCAAAGACAATGTAATCAAACAACAATTTGGATGAATAACAAAAGTAATGTTTTTTTTGCTTGGTGATTGTTAATAATTAAATAACAGTTGGTTTAAATCAATATTTTAAATACCAAGGCATTAGGGTTTCCCTATATTGATATGAAATTATTTATGATCTAAGAAAATATATATTTCATAATTGATTGTTCTTAAACAATTAAAAACCTATGATTCAGTTGAACTGAGACAATTCAAGAATGCATGATAACCTAGATTAATAATGCGGTTAGAATAGTTTTCAAAAAAACTCTTTCACTTTAAAACATGATTTCTATTTGAAACTATTAAAAATTCATCTAAACAATAAGAAAAATATGATTGAACTTATTGAAAGCATGGAAGAACTAATACATCTAAAGAAATCTAATTGAACAATCAAATATGTCGTCTAAAATCTTATAAAGAATCACATTGAATATTTATATCGTATAGAAGAAACATAACCCCCGGCCCTAGTAGAGAGTTTAGGCTGCCATTAGAGAAAAGAAAATACAAGTTTTTTCTTTGCCAAATTCGTTCTCCAAGACCTCTTTTCAAAAGCCTAACGTAAAATTGTCCAAAGAAAAAATAAAATTTTTACGATTTAATTTTCGTCCAGATTTACAACAGTAACTTGTGATTTAATTTTGGCTTTCAAAAATTGTGAATTTCGAAAAACTCAAAACTGAAAAGTTGTAGATATTTAAGTAGCGGTTCCAGCGCATCTGTCCTTGAGTCAATTGGATTTTTGAGAAGAGAGATACATCCAAAATACTGAGCAGTGCTCAAATCTAATTTTTCCTTATCAAATTCTACCTCTTTAATTTTTTTCCTTATTTGAAACTTCCAAACATGGTAAACGACCCAACCACTCTAGTTGCACCTCCTTAGATATTTAAGCATGGTCTTTTAGCTCCTCTTTAATTCTAATTTGGCCTTCATTCTCTCACAAATCTTGTAAACTCTTTTTTTCATATGATTTCCTGAAAGTAGAAAATTACATACAATGAATGACATCTTATTCAAGAAATTATGTAAAGATAAATAATAGGGACTAATGCAAATCATAACTTAATTATACAAATTAAGCATAGTAATAAGGAGATAATGCCCACATAAATATATAAATATATAACAAGTATACATTTTAAGGCGTTATCAATTATTTATTCAAAATCATATATTATTTTGAAATTATTTCTCACACTTTTCAAATCGCACACTTTTCTTTACCACAGTTACCAAAATGCAAAAAATAACAAAGTAATGAAATGGAGAATGAACAGTGCTAGGGAGCAGCTGTAGCAAATATGGGATAGGGAAGCCAATGTGGGGGTGTTTTCTGGGCTTTCCTTTCTATTTTGTTCTCTTACCCAATTTTAGGGAGACTAATATCAATGCTCACGTGAATGTGTTCGAGGCAGGTAATAGAGACATGCTTCCTTTGTATAGCCCCTATCGGGAATACCATGGTGGCAATAACTAAATGACTTATATACCGAAAAATATCATAGATTATAAACACTCCGTGTAATTATAGTTTTCAGATTCTAACTTTTATTATATAGTGTATACAATATGATGTAGTGGATTATTATGGAACCACCCTGTGATACTTATTAGTCAAAACCAGAACAAAATTTTGCATCTTGCAAGAGGTGCCAACCGGCCAAGCCGCCAAGGGGTCCGCTATAGTTACATTCATGGAGATTGGAGGCTGGTAAGAGTATTCCCAAAGCTCGCTCTGTTTGTTTATTTAGGAACAAGTAGAGGGGACAAGGGACCCTGTATGGTTATTCATGGAGGTGGTACATGCAGATTGGAGACTAAAAAGGTGAAAATAGTATTCCCTAAAGCTCAATTTGTTTATTTAGAAAAACAACAAAAAAGAGAAGCATGGAGATCGATTTTAGAATTTAGACAGATAAGAGTATTCCATAATCTCTATTTGTTTATTTAGGAACATCTTTTCTTACTCTGTGGCTTACACTTATCTCTAATAAAGATGAAAGAATCCACATCAACCTTCTTAATTTGGGGCTTAGGACAAAAAGCAATGGCAAAAAAGGAAGAAAAAGACGAACTATCTGCATTCGTTGCCTTTTGAGATACGGAGGGTTGCTTTTGTTCCTATAAAGACCAATTCTCGTTCAAACTGTGAAACATAAAAAGAGAGCTTGATGAAGCAAAACATGTTTCGGGGAAACACTCGGTCAAACATTGTAAAGATGGTGGTGATTCTCGCATTGTTGCTTTTTAACATCAAGCCTCTTGAAGCTGCAAGGCATTTGGACGTGAAGATGTCAAAACTTGGGACAATGAAGGTGTCGATTTCACATTATCGAAAACCAATACCACCTTCTTCTTCTTCTAATCCATGCACTTACATACCTGGACCCTATACTGGAGGTTCAGGTTGTCACCATAATTAAATGAAGAAAACGGAGCTTTAGGCTTTTGGTGTGGTCTTGTAGGGAGTTGCTGTATGCAAGGCTACTCTCAATGGTAAGAATACAATTGTTATGATCATCGAAAAAAGAATACAATTGTTATGTAGTAAGACAAGGGAAAATATCTATACTTGCCAAATGTTTCCCTTATGTTGTAGTTGCTTATTAATCCAAATGATATTGGGCATGGCTTAAAAGTTGCCTGAGTTTCGAGTGGAGTTCGATGTGTCTTTGTAATAAAACCGTATTTTATCTTCTTTGTGAGTATGTTTGTTTCTCAAAATAAAAGTTATCATATATGACTTAAAACTTATATGGCATGAATTTTTATCAAAAAAAAAAAAAAGGGTTATTGGGCATGTATTGACAAGAGCCCAAGGATCCAAATATATATATATATGATAAGAAGTGCTTTTGCCAACTTGCCATCAAATATACAATTTGAAATTGTTCTCATTTGCTTGCCATCAGATATTAAGACCCAATCTATGATAAGAAGTGTTTTTGCCAACTTACCATTAGATATACAATCCCGTATTCTGAGGAGCAAGGCTATGTTTAGGTTTTTTGACCTATGGTTCAAATGTTTTAAGAAACTTGTTACAGCCACTATTCCTGATCCTGATGAGTTAGACGAAGGTGATAATGTCTTTATTCAGCTTGATTGGGAAGAACGCTTTAGGAGTACTCTCAGAGTGTATGAAAAGAAACACCCATTTCCTGGCCTCTTGATAAATTATGATGATGGTTCATATGTTGCTGATGATTCAGATGTTAATGATGACAGGGACCCTAACTGGCTTTCCCAAATGTTTGAATATGGCTTTATCAAGTCCATAAAATTAACAAGCCATTATCAAGCCAACCAACTCCCACATATTATTCAGGATGCTATTAAAGGATTTAACAGTCCTTTTGTTTCCATCAAATGCTGGAGTACGTTGCCAAAATGGGAAAGAGATAACTGGATGAGTGTCTAGCCCTCAAAGCATCTCATTCTCATTAATGGTCACACTCACCAAGGGCCATGGTTTGAAGGAAATTCTCAATTGTCCTTTGATGATCCTTTTGCTTTTGCAGAATGTTGGACAAATTGTTTTAATAACCAAATTATTAATGTTGCTCAGAATTTATGGAAAAATTATCATTTCATGGGAAGCACAGATAGGATTTTTGTCTTTGGTCCTAGACCATATTCTGATGCCATTGCTCATTTGTGGATTGCTGATCATTGTAATCCAAGAAGCCTTCTCATCCTGGGGGAAACTCCAACGTTTGAGCCAATTTTATATTGTGGATTCTATAATCAGTATGCTATTTACCATGAGCATGAATGTGATTCTCCACAAGGTCCTTTTGATCCTTTTGATGGTTATCCATCCGATGCTCCTTCCACTAATTGATGAGTTTATTCCTGAGGTTACTACTATTTCAAGACTGCTACTACTTTATTTGTTTGGCTTGCACAAAGACCAAAATACTTCAATGTCTTTGAAGAATATGTTGCTGAAAATCCGAAACTGTTTCATGATACCCCAGATTTGGCGAAAGATTTTGATTCTCCTATTTGTCTGGCCAGCACAATGGCCAAAACATTTCAATATTTACCATTGCTAAAAGCCTGTTTCCCACCAATATGATGCTTCTGAAGATTCCCAAGACTAGTGCTCATTTGAAGACAACTGAAGAATATGCTTATTAGTTTCTTTTATTGGTTTCTTTTGTCACCAAAGGACACCAATAATGTGGCCTTGTCCCTAAATTTGTAGGCCTCTTGCTGATCTCTACAGAGGATTCCCCTCAATCTTGAGGATTCCCCACAATCTTGAGTCAAAAAGAAGAGAAATTCTCTTTTACTATTCATCTGTCACTATTCACCTATCACTGTTCACCCAACACTATTCATTCGTCACTATTCATGACACTGTTCACTCTGATTTTGCCTATTTAAAGGGGGTTGTCCCTTAAGTTTAAAACAAGTTTTTACTACAGAATTTTCTTCCCTTAGAACTCCTTCCCTTAGGAAGCCTTCTTAGAAAGAGAATTCACCATACTTCTACTACTACTACTACTACCTTGTTCACTACAAATCTTGTAACTAGGACTAGTTCAAGCTTTGTAATTATTAACCTATACTGTTGAGATTCTGTATTCACTACTACTATAAGTGTTTATTCTACTTTCAATAACAAGTATTTTCAGTTTTATGTTCATTATTCTACTTGTTGATACCGTCACCTTGGATAGAATACCGCCATAACGGACAGTTCTAAATTGCTTTCATTTACTTTGAACTATTTTCATATATACTGCTTAGATGGTTCTACCGCCTTACTATTGTTCTTACTTTCAAGTTATTTATTTTCAAGTTACGTACATTACATTCACTATATTACTCTGTGCTTCCGTCTCTTCCCTTCAGCTATGCGTCCCTTTCCCCCTTTATATATATATGATGTTGCGAAAGCTACAAGAAAACAAATATGTTGTTTTCTGAATGGAAAAAGAAACTAAACACGTTAGCTTCTGAATAAAAACATCGAATCCACGAGGGATCCCTTAAATCCACAAGGTGATAAGGTTCTAAAATCCACCAAGGAGAAATAGACAAAGTCTATATTTTTTATAAATCTAAAAAACCAAATTGCCATAGAGGCTACAATATGTTTAAATAGTTTTTTAAAAAAATCCTAGGGTGGCTAGGAAAATGCTTAGAAACCTTAATTCGCACTAATTACGAGTTTAGGTGGCAAAATACCGAATTTTACCAAAAATAGTAAAATTGAGTTAAATTGAGGTCATAAACTACTGACCTCAAGGGTTGTTCCCAAATAGATGAGATTTTATTCTAACTTTTACACTAAAAGTTATTAAAGAAAAATAACTATTACTATAAATAGCAAAAACACTGTTTTTGTGGTCTTAACGAAGGAATTTGCCTAAATTTAGGTGACACTTGAGAATATCTCAAGTTTGGATGTGAATGTTATTTCCCTTTAACTTGCCAAATTTCATGCAATTCTGACATTGTTGCCTCGATGGCTTTTACTAGCACTCCCTTGATCTTGCACCGTGACTTTCGACGCCCTTGCTACTCCAAGAAGGTCTGTATTGTCTATTCTACATCAATAAATATATATATATATATATATATATATTAATCAATGGTTGAGATTAAAAGCTAAATAATTCACTTTTAATCTCAACCCTTAAATCATCAAAAAAAATTTAACCTACAACTTTTTACTTTTTAACTTTTTTTATTTATTTTTTTATTTTTTATACTTTTCAAACTTACATCTCACAACAGCATGATAAAAAAAAAAAAAAAATTTAAAATAAACCATGATAATTGCACCATTATATAATTGAATGAGATCGAAATCCAAAGCGAAGGGGTTATGTGACCAAGGCACAAAATTAAGGGTGTTATGTTATGTGACTACCTTGTCTTAATTCTAATGATCTTCTAACCCAATTGATTAGCTCTCTCTCTCTCTCTCTCTCATCCGTTTGGGGTGGTCAATTGTCTGTGAGAAATTGTCTAACAACCTAGGTAATGATTTAAACCTCAAATATCAATTTTACAACTCAATCACTAATAGAGGCTTATGGCCAGTTTGAATTGAGGTGGAGTATAGTGAGTTGGCCTTGAGTTCCACCAAATGATTGAAGAAATGAGAGAAAAAATATTATAAAAAACTATATCTTTCCCGTAAAATAATATAGTTTAACTTAAGGAATCCCTTTTATTAAGTTGTATAGTTAAGGAATGCTTTCTTCTTTGAATTCTGGAATCCTTTTATATTTTAAGAAAATTTCGGTCACTTTTATTGTGGGATCCTCTTTTATGTCCATTAAAAATGTGACACCAAAAACCTAAGTCTTATAAAAGTGTAGAATGATTTCTACCAAAAATATAGGAAAGGTTGACTGATTCGAGGAATCATCATTCAACTCCGACTCATAATCCTTTTTTCTTTTTTTTGGAGAATCCACAGTTCAATATTTTTATTACTTGGAAACTATCCGCTTTGTCGCTATTGGAATCTTCAATTATGTATACCTGAAATTCTAAGTTGAATTAGAGGGAATCATTTGGTTGATCATGGCCTAAGTTAATATATCCAACTTCTAAGGTTTCTAATAGAGAGTCCGTTTAGGGTTTCAATCCTCCCTTTCCTCAACAATAACTGGTAAAATTTATTGTCTAATTGATTTTTTAACTTGATAATAAAAAATCATTATAAAGAGGATATCATGACTTGAAATTCTAGTGTGTGTATATATATATATATATATATATGTAAGGTTGAATTTTATCAACCATCTTGTTGGTTTTATTCCGTGTCAAATTTGCTTGTATTTTAGCAATTAGTAACCCTATATTTAGGTGGGAATTATGTAAGGGTAGGAATTATGTAAGGGTAGTGAATGAGAGAGTGTGAAGAAATGCTCAAGATTGTGCAAGGATGCAAAGACTCGCGGCTGGACTCGCGAGTGACTCGCGACTGGCAAGCCGCCAAAGTTGGCACACGTGTGGAGCATGCAGGGGAGTTGAAGAGTCATGCTAGCTGTTGCACTACAGGACAAAATTCCCAGGCTGGCCAGGCCATTAACTCGCGGCTTGAACTCGCGACTTAGCCCAGTCGCGAGGTCAAGTCGCCAGACCACTCTGTTTGGGAAAAACTGATTTTTCACATTCCTTCTCACCCTACTATATATATACCCTTATACCCACGATATTAAGTGAGTTTCCAGAGAGAATTTTGAGAGAGAAACCCTAGAGAAAAACAAGATTGATTCATCCACAATCTTCACATAGAGACTCTTCAAATTCCTTTACTCTCTTCCTCTCTATTGTCAAATCCTTGAGAGGTACATTACCAAAACCTTTTCTCACCATACCCATATCTGTGAGAAGGCCATTTGGTGTTTGGGAAGCAATTAAGAAGGGACAAATTTCATATTGGTTGATGCTATGGTCAAGTAGCGGAATCAAGTAAGCTAAAGAAGAAATAGGTTCGGCATAACCTCGTTGGAGTAGGAGCTTAGAGGGTTTAGGTACATTGGGTAGATTAGACTTGGAGGGTCTTCTGTTGTTCATGTATCCCAACTACATTCTTTAGTGGATTGTTTACCGTTTGGAGGGTGGCGGAGAGATTTTACGCCGAGGGCTTCGGTTTCCTCTTCGATAACATATCGATTGTTGTCCTTGTGTTTGCATATCTCTTCCCTTAATCTTTTCCTTAATTTCTGCTGTGGATGTGATTTTATTTGGTTTAGAATTATTTATTAATTCTGTTTTAAGCTTATGTTCATATTCCGCACATTAATTGTTTGACATTAAGCTTGTATTGGTAATTTGTAAATTGGGGGTCTAATCGTTCATAGTGTTTTATACACTAATTGGTATCAGAGCGGATACACTTTTATTGGTTTCATTACCATAGTGTGATCCTTGACCCCATATTGAGATGGACCGGTCTCAATCTTTAAATGCTCCACCATATTTTGATGGTAGCAACTATACCTTTTGGAAGGTAAGGATGAGAGCATTTCTGTGTTCTATAGATGAGGCTATTTGGGATGCTGTTGAAATAGGTTGGACAAAGCTAGAGGCAACCAAATCCACTTAGGATAAGGCAACCCTCGCGGCGTCAAATGCTAATAGTAAAGCACTTAACGCAATTTTTTGTGGTGTGTCCCCAAATGAATTCCGTCGGATTTCTCATATCACCGTTGCCCAGAAAGCATGGCAAATTTTGGAGACCACTTATGAGGGTACAAAGAAAGTTAAGGACACAAAGGTACAGATGCTGACTACCCGGTTTGAGGAGCTCAGGATGAGCGAGGATGAGTCCTTTGACTCTTTCTATAGTAAGCTAAATGAAGTGGTCATCGGCAAGTTTAACTTGGGAGAGAAAACGGAGGACTCGAAAGTTGTAAGAAAAATTCTTCATTTGTTGTCGGAGAGCTTCCATGTAAAGGTGACTGCAATTAAGGAGAGCAAAGACCTTGATAAAATCAAAGTCCAAAAGTTGATTGGTTCTCTCCAAACGTATGAACTTTCATTACCAAATCAAAGAAAGAGCAAATCACTAGCTCTTAAGATAATAAATGAAAGGGTAGAAGGTCATGGTTCATCGGATGAGGATGTAGTAGAAAAGGATGTTGCCTACCTTGCAAAGAATTTCCGAAAATTTCTAAAGTTCAAGAACAGTGAGAAATTTGGTGATAAAGGGAAATTCATGACTTCCGAAAAGGAGAAGAAGGACTTCAAAAAGAGAGAAGGAAAGGAGTCCTAATCCACACAAGAAGTCACTTGTTTTGAGTGTAATGGACAGGGCCATTTCAAAAAGGAATGTCCTAATTATCTGAGATCGAAGGGCAAGGTGTATGCCACCACTCTCAGTGACTCAGATTCCTCCACCTTTGATTCGGAGGATAGCTATGATGAAGAAGGGAATTTCTCAGCATTCATGACTATTGCCCATGTTGAGTTTTCAAAGGACTTGAATTTGCTTGTGGAAGAGATTGGGGAGCATAGTGATGAGGAATTCATGGGAATTGTAGAAGAATCAGATGTTGAAGAAGATGAAGATACAGCTGGTCTTAAAGATAACTACAATTCTCTACTTGAGAAGTCAGGAGAATATGCAAGGGTGGCCAAGGCAGCTGTGAAAAAGATGAAGAAAGCTGAGGAGGACTATAAAAGTCTTCTAGTGACATATAAGGAGACCAAGTGTGAGATAGAGACACTTAATGGCGAGCTAACCGAAGCTTACACCAAGGTAAAATTCCTTGAGCTTGAGGTGGTTCAAGTAAATGCCAAGGTAGAGCAAGTCTCTACAAAGAAGCTTGATGATGTCCGTTCTTCTCAAAAGACCTTTTCCGACAAAACCGGATTAGGATACACCGGAGAAAGTAGTTTAGCTGTGAACATCTTCAAAGAAGTGAAGTTTGTGAAGGCCAAAGAGTCGGTTATAGTTGCCCCTACTGTTGAAAAGGCAAATATTGAGAAGAAGAAGAATGTAATTGACCAGCGGGTGTTGAACAAGCCCCGTAATCAATCTGTGGTCAGGTTTGAAGGTAGAGCAAAATCTCTTTCACGATCGCAAAAAGGTCCTAGAATGAATCATATGTGTCATCACTGCGGACTTCAAGGGCACACCCGACCCAATTGTCATAAGCTGAGAGCATTAAGGAATGCTAGTGATCAAAGGTCAAGAAGGCCAAGAAATGACAAGAAGACTTGGGCTGTTGAGCCATCAAGAGATCGAAATGTTGATCCCGAAATGATGGACGTGATGAAGATGATTGGTGCATTCACCAACTGCTTGGAAAGCTTCACTAGAAGGTTTGAAAGTCCTAACTCTCGTATCCAATCCTATAAGGATATCACCCCAAACACACGTGACGTGTGGGTGATGAAGAGTACTCATGCATAAGCATTACCACATGTCCATGCATTAATACTTCCTATGTTGTATGACTGTTGGTTTGTTTATTGATTATGAGAATTGAAAATTGTTTGTTTGTTTCATTCTTTTGTTTTTACATTGTTGCTTCTAATCAATCTTTTCCTTCTTGTGCGTAAAAAATCCAAAAACCACATAAAAAGTAGAAAATCCAAAAAGATTGATCAGCATTATTGAGTTTTGTCTCAAAATATATTTTACCTTGTACCTTTGTGCAAATGGCTTTGTGCATCTACGAGCATAGCTTGTTCCCTATGCACTCATATCATTGTGGGAGAAATCTTGATATCTATGTGACTGTTGTAAATAGATCTTCAACCTTATCATGAATGATTAGTGAATGGTTTTGTTGATCTTAAGACATGCATAGACTTGTGTCTATATATCTTCCCACTCTTTATTTTATTGTTTTTGCTAATAGAGCTCACTAAATGTAAATCTCCGAATGAAAAGAGATATTGAGTTGCAAAAGTCTATCGCACATACTAGTATTTGACTAGAAAAAAGGGAAAGCGACCAAAAATTAAAAATTGTATGATGCCCAAAAAGCCAAAGGCTAACTCATCAAAGTGAAATATCAAAAATTTCAGGCATCAATCTCACAATGAGATGTGTTGATTCAAAAAGATCAAATGTTATGTCAAACATGGAGCCAAATGTAAAGCTTCATAGATATTGTATTCAAGCCTTTGTGGGAGGTCATATATGCATATTTCTATAATTGAGATGGATCACATTATCTCATGCTAGTTGTGTATGTCTTAATTAAATTGCTCATTGAAGCTTCACATTAGACTAAGGACAATCTCATTTTTGATATTCACACACAACACACATGTCTATGTTCAATGAATGCCATATTCATTCGTGCGATTGTACTTGATTAAATGTATTTTCACATGCTCAATCTTTGTTGATCAATCACAAAAATATTTTTGAGTGTTTTAGTTGTTTTTGGAAAGTACTTTGTTTTTGCAAAAATTGTCAAAAATTTCAAAAATTGTATTGCCCTGTTTTGGAGACTCAGTCGCGGGTAGAACCAGTCGCATGCCCCAGTCGCAAGTCCATCATAGAGATTTTTCGCGACTCACTGGTGACTCATTGGCGGGTAAATGCTTCAGTCGCGAAAAAGACTTAGAATATTTTTCAAAAAATTGGAATTTCATGCTTTTCTTGGCTCAGGTTGGTGACTTGTTCGCGGGTGGAAGGTCCGGTCGCGAGGGGTATACAGAGATTTTCGCAGCTTAGTTCGCGACTCTCTTATGAGTGGAACTTCCAATTGCAAAAAACACTTAGAAAATTTTTTCAAAAGTTTTCTTTCAAGTGTTCTGGCGGCTGGCCCTAGCGACTTGCACGCGACTTGACTCAGATGCGAAAATCGCATGTTTTGCACAAAATGGGTCAGTTTTTAAACCTTTTCAGTTTTTCCCTTAAACATTTCTGACTGTTCATCTCC
>JARPSG010000562.1:0-10000 GCA_029955605.1 Quercus engelmannii
GGCTCAGGTAGTGACTACTTTACAAGAAAAGGGAGCAATGGAATACACGATTGTGGTAGCCGAAACGGCGGATTCTCCGGCTACATTACAATACCTCGCTCCTTATACAGGAGCAGCTCTGGCTGAATATTTTATGTACCGTAAACGACACACTTTAATCATTTATGATGATCCTTCCAAACAAGCACAGGCTTATCGCCAAATGTCTCTTCTATTACGAAGACCGCCGGGTCGCGAAGCTTATCCAGGAGATGTTTTTTATTTGCATTCACGACTTTTGGAAAGAGCCGCTAAATCAGGTTCGCGTTTAGGTGAAGGAAGTATGACTGCTTTACCAATAGTTGAGACCCAATCGGGAGATGTTTCAGCTTATATTCCTACTAATGTAATCTCAATTACAGATGGCCAAATTTTCTTATCCGCCGATTTATTCAATGCTGGAATCAGACCTGCCATTAACGTGGGGATTTCCGTCTCCAGAGTAGGATCTGCCGCTCAAATTAAAGCCATGAAACAAGTAGCCGGCAAACTAAAATTGGAATTGGCACAATTCGCAGAATTAGAAGCCTTTGCACAATTCGCGTCTGATCTCGATAAAGCTACTCAGAATCAATTGGCAAGAGGTCAACGATTACGCGAGTTGCTCAAAACAATCTCAATCATCCCCTCTCACGGTGGAAGAACAGGTAATGACTATTTATACTGGAACGAATGGTTATCTTGATTCATTAGAAATTGGACAGGTAAAGAAATTTCTCGTTGAGTTACGGACTTATTTAAAAACGAATAAACCGCAGTTCCAAGAAATCATATCTTCTACCAAGATATTCAATGAGGAAGCAGAAGCCCTTTTGAAAGACGCTATTCAAGAACAGATGGAACGCTTTCTACTTCAGGAACAGGTATAAAGAAATTCCTTTAAATAACTTTCTAATTTTTTAGAAATAATTATTTCTATAATCTAATCTTTTATTTTATTATATATCTTTTTTATTTTATTATATATCTTTTATATTAATAATTTTATAGTAATAAAAAATTATTATTAAGAATAAATATATAAATAAATATATAAATAAGTATAAGGTTGTTCAAATCATTCAAAATACCTAGTTAGTAGAAAAGAAATATATGGAAATCCGTCGCGTCCAATAGGATTTGAACCTATACTAAAGGTTTAGAAGACCTCTGTCCTATCCATTAGACAATGGACGCTTTTTTCTTAGTTTTGTTTTCACATCTCTTGGTCAGAAAAAAGACCATTGAGAGAATTCCAGGAATTGCGCATTCAATTCAATGATACATTCATTATCATTATATTAATAATTACATTAAATTAGATTCATTACATGAATAATTATAATTAGATCCTCTATATTATAGATTATTTAATATAGAATTTAAATAATATAATATTTTATAATAGATAAAAAATATAACTTTTACTATTAAACATATTCTAAATATAATATAGAATTTTAGAAATATAGAGAATAAATTAATATATATAATATAGAGATATAAGCGGGTAGCGGGAATCGAACCCGCATCGTTAGCTTGGAAGGCTAGGGGTTATAGTCGACGTTGAGTCATCGTTTTTAAACGTCTCTAATTCAAAACCGAACGTGAAACTTTGGTTTCATTCGGCTCCTTTATGAAAGATGGACAAATTTCACATATGTCAGATGTGAACTAAATTACAAAAAAAAATAAAAGAAATTTCGGCCCATAACATCTATGTCAGCTTTTCTGTTTGAATGCATTCAAAACAAAACCCGCTTTATAGATGATCCCTATAGAACAGGGGGGGTTAGAACCACCCTTCTAGTTACTTCGTTCTCTATTTCTATTTGAAAGAATCCTTAGGAAAAGGATTTTGTTTCCACCGAGCTAAAACAATATAATATGTCGATGTCTCTAGTAAACCAAAGCCATTAGTTAATAGCTGTTTTGCTTCAATCTCTTTTATACAAATCATAAATTGAAGATTTAGTTACGATTAGAAATACTCCCTTCTCTATTTATCCATGGACCCTTTACTCATACTTATTCAATTGGAAATATTGATCCAATTCAAAAACCAATTATGTTTCGTAATTTCATAATCCAATTTTGTTTTTCCAATTTCTAATTGACTCTTTTGGATACAAATCACGAGAATGTCTATTCTTCCTCGAATCTTTCATTGAGAGGTAAAGGATTAAATCCTTTTAAGAAATAAAGTTTTTGATCGGAATATTAATTAAACCGAAGGACCCCTTAACCATTTAAGGGGTTAATAGAACGAATCGCACTTTTACCACTAAACTATACCCGCTACAATGTTATTATTGTATATAATTGGATCTTTTGTCGAACAAAAAAATGGGTCATAATTAAGACGATAGGATCAGAAAAGAATCATGAAAATTAGAGCGTTGACATGCTTTGGCCAAGGAGACTAATGAGATTGGGGAAAGAGGATTTATTTAAATAACTAAAAAAACACGCTTTTTTAGTTATTTAAATGAGATGGATACGTCTCGATAAAAAAAAGGCGTATGCCATAACATAAATTGTGCAAGAATATATGGTTCTATTCTTTTTTATTTTTATTCCAGTAAAGTAAATGGAATAAAAATAAAAAAAAAAAGAATAAAATAATTAAGAAATGACACTCGGATTCTATTCTATTCTGTATGATAGGAATAGAAATTGCCTTTATTATGATTGTTCTTGAAACAACAACAATCATTAATCATTTTTTTTTTTCAAATCAAATAAATCATTTTTTTCTATGATTCATTGGAACAAAAACGAAAGACCCGGCCCGGCCAGGACCGGGGGCCGGGCTGTGGAAGTAAAAGTAAAAAGGGATCTTGCAGACGAAAGCAAAGAGGTACTCTTTTTTATTATTTATTTTATTTTAATTTATATATTTATTATTACTTTCTATTTACTATTTATTAATTCTATAATTTTTTTATATAAGAAATTCATTGCTATATAATTTATAGTTTATAGTTTATATAATATTCTTGGGGCATTAGGTGGTTATATATCTAAATTTATATTCATTGGAATAGTGGAGTTGAGATATCGCTTTCGAGCCCTTACTTTACTTACTTTACCTAAATGAAAATCACTGATTTTTATTTTCTATATTTTTTTTCTATTTTTCTATGTCTCTATAATTAGATATCTATATAATAATTATATACTGAATAATAAAGAGGTATAAAGAGAGGGCCCTTTTTCAAGCCTTACTGTTTTTGTGTAATATAATCTAGTAATTATCCTTTTTCTTTCAATTTGGGGAGATGGCTGAGTGGACTAAAGCGTCGGATTGCTAATCCGTTGTACGGGTTTTTCGTACCGAGGGTTCGAATCCCTCTCTTTCCGCTTTAGTCAATGACTTGGTATTTTTTCTTTATCTTTCAATTTCTCTTTCAACGAGTCTTTTTTTTTATTTCATTTTAATTAATAGTTAAAAATGTGGAATAAATAAAATCCTAAGAACATTTTAAAATCAAGCAAGGAAAACAGAAACTTTATTGTTATTTTTTATTCTTCACTCTTCACGTCCAGGATTCCGTCCTGGATCATTAGATAGGAATCCGAAGATAAAGAGAGAAACAAAGAATACCACTACTGTGTAAACAAATAGTTTAAGAGTAAGCATTACACAATCTCCAAGATCATTTTTTTTGAAAAAAAAGATAATAGATTCTCCATTTTTATACCACATACCTTATTTTGACACCACGAAATTCTTTTCTAAATCTATAGAAATAAAAAAGAATTTTCAGAAATTCATTTGTAATAAGAGTCAAGTCTTTCATTACCAAAAGCTTTTTCATACCCGCAATTAGATATTGCGGAGGAATCTACTAGGTTCTTTCACTGTAAAAAAGGGTCCGAATGAGGAACTGGGGGGGAGCCCAGACTTATTGTGGCGATCCAAGAATTTGATTATTTGAATCGAAGGGTTATACTATAAGACTTATCTGATCTTATGAATTGTTAGAATTTTTTTTTTAAGAATAAATCATGAATTTTTCTAGGACCGTATTAAAGATCTCATCGAAAACTTACAGCAGCTTGCCAAACAAAAGCTAAGAGAAAAAAGAGCAAAGGTATTACTGGCATAAAATCTACGATTGGATTCAAAAAAGCATAAGCCTCGGGCAATTTGAAGAAAAAACTACTTGAAGAAAGAGCAGAATTAAGACAAATACAGATCAAACTAAAGATATTAAGCATAACAAACATTTTTTTCTTTGTTCTTGAAGATAATTGTATTTATTTTGATTGAGTTATTAATATGATGAGTTCTTACTATGAGTTATTATAATCTTATTTTTTTTTGAATTAACCCAATCAAAAATCCTTCAATTCTCAAATAAAAAGAGAATAGACAAAACCATACTTTCATACAATATCTTAATTGAATTGTATGTAATGATCAATAAATGTCGTTTAATTCTCTATCTAAATGTCTCAAAATCCTAGCAACACTCTAATCTATTCTATATAGATTTGGACTAGAATTGACGAAGAACTACTATCAATATTAGTCTTTATTAATGTCGAATAGAAATCAAAAATGGGGCGTGGCCAAGTGGTAAGGCAACGGGTTTTGGTCCCGGTATTCGGAGGTTCGAATCCTTCCGTCCCAGAGCATACCTATTATATTATATATATCATATCAGAATATAGATTTTCTATTTTATATCAGAATAAAAGAAAGATTGCCCTTTTTTAAACAACCTTATTTTTTTTTTTTTAAGAGTAGAGTAAGATTTTTTTAAGAGTAGAATAAGATTGGTTATAATCTGATTTTGCTTTCCTATAATGATTGATTCTTATATGAATTATATCTTTTTCAAAAATAAAAAATCGAATCGTGTTCAAATAACACACAGATGTAATTGAATCTATTTGTATACAGGTAAGATGGGAGCATAGATTAAATCATATTTCTATTTAATAAGTTAGTTCTTCATAAAATAAAAATACGAGCCACGATTTAATCTGTACTTGTTTTAATTTACATTTATACAAAATAGTAATAGTCTGGAACACTCTAATAGGATTCTTTTTTTATTTAGGATTCATCATCTTCATAGAATTGACGCAGTAGATAGGAGTTAAACGTCAATGTAAAATACCAATTTCAATATATGCGGCTGTCTGAATTTCATTAAAAAAAAATCAAGTTACATACGTAACATATGTCTTTTCTTTGAACCCCGTTTTTAAGTATTTTGTGTTTTCTTTTATGAAAAATTGTAAATATATGATATGTACCAATTGAGACAAAGTGTATTCATACATCTTAGTCGCTTTTCCTTAGGAAATAATTGCAGCCGGATTATTGACTCCAAGTCAAATAAACTACGCAGAAAGGGAGCGAAGGCTTATATATATATGTATTGTTATCGTTCTATTTCTTCTATTTCATTGATTCATTGAAAACTTTATTTTATTTCAATTGAGTTTTGTGACAATAGATTTGTTATCCCTAAATTTTAAATATTTAACTTTATCCTTTAACATAGAATGTTTCTAATTACTTTCAAAGATATTTGTTTAGTCTACCTGATAGGTATGGGGATCCTCTTTAAATTATGATTTATCAAAAAGAATAACAACCCAAAGCCTCTATTCTATCAGTCTTTATCCACCACCTCGTGAAAAACAAAAAGAATTTACATTTTTTTTATGGTTTAATCCGAATATGAATTTTTCTCTATTATTATCAAAATGCGATTTTTACTGTAAAGCCTTATTCAAATAATGTAATGATAGTGAAATAGGAAATTTTTCAATCAATTAAATATTTTTAATAATGTCTTATGAGTCCTTGGTACTCGAAGAAGTGTGAAATTGGTGAATCTATTTTAGCAAGTCACCTCAAGATGCAGATTAAAAAAAAAACTTATTTGTGTTATTTATTAGTTCAATTTTTTTATATTCTAATATTTATATTTAGGTTATAATTCTAAAGAAAAAATAAAATAATATATTAAAAAAATATTTATTATATTTCTATATATTATATATTATTTATTATATATATTATATGGGGTTAAATTTAATTCGTGCTGATACTTCTTGAGAAATTACCCATTCATAAAAGTATGGATTACTATGTACCGAACGAACCAATGATTATTCATGAGTCCATAATGGAATCAATTACATACTGTTTACAGCAACCTACTAGGAAATGTTATGGTAAAACTTCGTTTAAAACGATGTGGTAAAAAGCAACGTGCGACTTGAGGGATATGGTCGTCTGTGGATTCTTACATCCATCATTTTCTTTTTATATTAATTAGATAGGAATGAGGGTGCTCTTGGCTCGACATCGTTTGTTCTGTTTCACTAGAACCCTCCTTTTTGAGGTCGGGGGTTGGGATGTAAATAGTACATGATCTTAATGGAGCTCGAGTAAAAAAAGTATTGATTCATTTTTTAAGGGAACGGATCTAGGGTTAGTGTTAATTAATAAGTTGAAACAGCTTCGTAAGTATATTTTCCATATAAAAATCGAAAGGATCCAATTTTCAAATTTATAAGTAAAACCTCTTGGAATTGGTAAAACTCTTTCGATTAAAAGTGTATCGCGCAGGAATCAAATCGACCATTTGTATGATTTTTTGATAAAAAGAAATCACAAAAAGGGTATGTTGCTGACGTTTTTTGAAACGATTAAAAATCACCGAAGTAATGTCTAAACCCAATGATTCAAAGAAACGATAAAGAATCCTGGAACAAGGAAATACCACTTTCAGTTGTCTCAATAAATAGATTCTAATTAAGAATCAAAATAGATTCTAAAGACAAAAAAAGGTGCGTGGTTAGAGATCGCTCAATAAACGAAATACCTAAAGTAAAGGGTTTCCTTGGGTTATTAGCGAGTTATCCAACTTGAGTTATGAGGATGCGAATACAAATGATTTTATTTTCTTTTTCGGATAAGAATAAGGAATAATAAAAAGTACTTAACTCATATTTAATTGATTTGATTATTTTATGGATCCATTTGACATTACTAATTCAAAATTTTAAATTCGATCCATAGACATAATTTCGAATTTTCTTGAGCCGTATGAGGAGAAAACCTCTTATACGTTTCTAGGGGGGGTATTATTCATCTACATCTATCCCAATGGGTGGTTTATCGAATCGTTGCAATTGATGCTCGATGCCGAAGAGAAGGAAGAGCTCTTCGGAAAGTGGGCTTTTATGATCCGCTAAAGAATCAAACCTATTTAAATGTTCCTGCTATTCTATATTTCCTTGAAAGGGGTGCTCAACCTACGGGAACTGTTCATGATATTTCGAAGAAGGCGGGAGTTTTTATGGAACTTTGCCTTAATCAACAGATTAAATTCAATTAATGAATAGAACAAAAGAGGGGGGGCGGTAGTATATAAAAGGTTATACAAAGTTATATAAGCCCCCTCTTTTGTTCTATTAATACCTATTTATTATTACTACCAAAAAATGTCTACTACTAAAAAATGTAGTCTTCTATAACGAAAAAAATTTATTTTTATTTTAGTGATAGAAATTCCTTTAATTTAAAACAGATGAAAAAAGATCAAATGAATAACCGAAGTAGTTGGATTTCTAAATCCAAAATATTTAGATTATTGCTAATTCAATACTAGTTGGTTTTTAGTTGAAACTTTCACTTTTTTTATGTTATGAACAAATAAATAAAAAAAAAACAAATGGGATTTAAGATTTCTTTTTTTTTTTTACTTATATGGATTAAGTAAACCCAAGCATTGCGATACTTTGCTACGAATATTGATTCTTACGCTTACATCCTTTTGTATCCATGTTTATTATCCATATATAGTTAGTGCCAATTCAATACAAGTCATTAGTTTTTTCTTTATTTGTATAATTTATATTTTATTATATTAATTCAATATTTAATTTTTTTTTTTATTTTAATTTATGGTTCTCCACATTGTGTTCTTTTCTTAAGATTTACATTCGTATTGACAACAGTGTATCAAACAAATATAATCCGATCATGAATAAATGTATCTATTTCCCTCTGTTCCATCTATGGACTTGGTTTTTTTATTTTACTTTATTTAAACGATGGATTCGTCGGATTTGCTGGGATACGAGAAGCCTTTATTTATTTATTATTTATTTATTTTATTGAAAAAAAAAACGGATAAGATAATAATGGATAAGATAAGATACGAACTAAATCCGTGGTAGTACATCAATTTTGACTTAATCCATATTCTTATCTTAATCTAGATTCTTATTTTAGAAGTCAGCGTATTTGCATCTAATATGTTCATTATTTTGTTCAGAATCGATTAGCAATATTTTTGCTATTTTACTATTTTTATTTCGGTGTGCAATTAAATCTAATTTTTTATTCCGATTGGATCTACACATTTTTTTTTGGGGGGGGGGGGGTTGCTAACTCAACGGTAGAGTACTCGGCTTTTAAGTGCGACTGGCAATTTTTACACATTTGTATGAAGCAACGTCTTCGTCGATACTATCTCTAGAGCTTGTAAGACCGCGACTGATCCTCAAAGGAATGAATGGAAAAAGCAGCATGTCGTATCAATGTGGAATTCTGAGAATATTTTATTCTTAGCGGATCGGTTCAAAACTTTGTTTAAATTCTTGACGAAAAAAAATAAAATGAAATTTTGGGTTAAGTGAATAAATGGATAGAGCCCTATGGCTCCAATTATAGGTAAACAAAAAAAAAGAAACGAGCTTCTGTTCTTAATTTGAACGATTACCCGATCTAATTAAACGTTAAAAATAGATTAGTCCTTGATGCGGGAAATGCTTTTCCCATAAGTGGATCATCGATTTATTTTTAAATCCTAATTATTAGTAGCTATTCTCCATTAGAGTGTGGGGGTAAATGTGTAGAAAAAGCAGTCTATTGATAAAGATAAAAATCCCTTTTTTCCAAAATCAAAAGAGCGATTGGGTTGAACAAATAAAGGATTTCTAACCATCTTGTTATCCTCGAATGAACATAAACCAATTAAATTAGATGGAAAAGGAGAGGCTAAAGAGTCCGTCGATCGGTCTTATCTGGTTCCGGGGTATATATCTATTTATTTCTTACTATAATATCCTGTTTTGACTGTATCGTACTATGTGTCATTTAATAACCCAAAATAAATCCCTTATCCCCATCTAATTTTAAATGGAGGAATTTCAAGGATATTTAGAACTCGATAGATTTCGGCAACACGACTTCCTATACCCACTTATCTTTCGGGAATATAGTTATGCACTTGCTCATGGTCATGGTTTAAATAGATACATGTTGTTGGAAAATATAGGTTATGATAATAAATCTAGTTTACTGATTGTAAAACGCTTAATTACTACAATGTATCAACAGAATTATTTGATAATTTCTGCTAATGATTCTAAACAAAATCCATTTTTTGGGTACAACAAGAATTTGCATTCTAAAATTCTATCAGAAGGATTTGCAATCATTGTGGAAATTCCATTTTATCTACGATTAATATCTTCTTTAGAAGGGGCAGAAATCGTAAGATTTTACAATTTACGATCCATTCATTCAATATTTCCCTTTTTAGAGGAAAAGTTCCCACATTTAAATTATTCGGCGGATATACTAATACCCTACCCCGCCCATCTGGAAATATTGGTTCAAACCCTTCGTTACCGGGTGAAAGATGCTTCTTATTTGCATTTATTGCGGTTCTTTCTTCATGAGTATTCTAATTGTAACAGTCTTATTATTACAAATAAATCTATTTCCATTTTTTCAAAAAGTAATCCGAGATTCTTTTTATTCCTATATAATTCTTATATATGTGAATACGAATCCATCTTCCTTTTTCTCCGTAACCAATCTTCTCATTTACGATTAACATCTTCTGGAGTCCTTTTTGAACGACTCTGTTTATATAGAAAAATAGAACATTTTGCCGAAGTCTTTGCTAATGATTTTCCGGTCATCCCATGCTTTCTC
>JARPSG010000562.1:20000-22500 GCA_029955605.1 Quercus engelmannii
TAGCGGAAAACTCCTATGTTCCTTTCATTACAGTATTTCTGAACAAGTTCCTGGATAACAAGCCTAAGGGTTTTCTTATTGATGATAGTGACGATATTGACCGTGACCTTGATACGGAGCTGGAGCTTCTAACTATGACGAATGCGCTAACTATGGATATGATGCCGGAAATAGACCGATTTTATATCACCCTTCAATTCGAATTAGCAAAAGCAATGTCTCCTTGCATAATATGGATTCCAAACATTCATGATCTAGATGTGAATGAGTCGAATTACTTATCCCTCGGTCTATTAGTGAACTATCTCTCCAGGGATTGTGAAAGACGTTCCACTAGAAATATTCTTGTTATTGCTTCGACTCATATTCCCCAAAAAGTAGATCCCGCTCTAATAGCTCCGAATAAATTAAATACATGCATTAAGATACGAAGGCTTCTTATTCCACAACAACGAAAGCACTTTTTCACTCTTTCATATACTAGGGGATTTCACTTGGAAAAGAAAATGTTCCATACTAATGCTAATGGATTCGGGTCCATAACCATGGGTTCCAATGTACGAGATCTTGTAGCACTTACCAATGAGGCCCTATCAATTAGTATTACACAGAAGAAATTAATTATAGACACTAATATAATTAGATCTGCTCTTCATAGACAAACTTGGGATTTGCGATCCCAGGTAAGATCGGTTCATGATCATGGGATCCTTTTCTATCAGATAGGAAGGGCTGTTGCACAAAATGTACTTCTAAGTAATTGCTCCATAGATCCTATATCTATCTATATGAAGAAGAAATCATGTAACGAAGGGGATTCTTATTTGTACAAATGGTACTTCGAACTTGGAACGAGCATGAAGAAATTAACGATACTTCTTTACCTTTTGAGTTGTTCTGCCGGATCGGTCGCTCAAGACCTTTGGTCTTTACCCGGACCCGATGAAAAAAATGGGATCACTTCTTATGGACTCGTTGAGAATGATTCTGATCTAGTTCATGGCCTATTAGAAGTAGAAGGCGCCCTGGTGGGATCCTCACGGACAGAAAAAGATTGCATTCAGTTTGATAACGATCGAATGACATTGCTTCTTCGGCCCGAACCAAGGAATCCCTTAGATATGATGCAAACTGGATCTTGTTCTATCGTTGATCAGAGATTTCTCTATGAACAATACGAATCGGAGTTTGAAGAAGAAGGGGAACGAGAAGGAGTCCTCGACCCGCAACAGATAGAGGAGGATTTATTCAATCACATAGTTTGGGCTCCTAGAATATGGCGCCCTTGGGGCTTTCTATTTGATTGTATCGAAAGGCCCAATGAATTGGGATTTCCCTATTGGGCTAGGTCATTTCGGGGCAAGCGGATCATTTATGATGAAGAGGATGAGCTTCAAGAGAATGATTCGGAGTTCTTGCAGAGTGGAACCGTGCAGTACCAGACAAGAGATAGATCTTCCAAAGAACAAGGCTTTTTTCTAATAAGCCAATTCATTTGGGACCCTGCGGATCCACTTTTTTTCCTATTCAAAGATCCGCCCTTTGTCTCTGTGTTTTCACATCGAGAATTCTTTGCAGATGAAGAGATGCCAAAGGGGCTTCTTACTTACCAAACAGACCTTCCTACATCTATATATAAACGCTGGTTTATCAAGAATACGCAAGAAAAGCACTTCGAATTGTTGATTTATCGCCAGAGATGGCTTAGAACCAATAGTTCATTATCTAATGGATTTTTCCGTTCTAATACTCCATCCGAGAGTTATCAGTATTTATCAAATCTGTTCCTATCTAACGGAACGCTATTGGATCAAATGACAAAGACATTGTTGAAAAAAAGATGGCTTTTCCCGGATGAAACGAAAATTGGATTCATGTAACAAGAGAAAGGTTTACCATTCCTTAGCCGGAAAGATATGTGGCCATGAAATAGGGATTAAGCGGAACAGAATTGACTGGGTGGTAGAGTCGTGGAAACACCTCTTTCTTCCATATTTTGGACCTTAGTTCCGTGGAACAATATACTTACTACTGCTGAAACACGGAAGAATTGAAATCTTAGATCAAAACATTATGTATGGATGATATGAACTGCCTAAACAAGAATTCTTGAACAGCGAACAACCAGAGCTAGTACTCACTACATCAAAAAATTTCCATTAATGAAAGATGTAAATCCATTGGAAAATAAAAAATACGCATGTCGGATGAAATGGTTGTTGCTATCTGTTACAATAACGAATCATTGGTTTAATAGACCTTTCTCTTAGTTTCTCAGGGTCGACGGATCTTCTCAATTGAAAGATCGCCTATATGGATAATACACATTCCAGTTGACCGCGAGCCTAATTCTAATTTCTAATTGTTTTGTTCCGAAGCAAGATATCCACGGGGCGGTTTGTCCTATTCAGATATTCACGACCAAGAAGTACTGGATTCTCTTTCGGATAGGCCCTGAAAGGAGAAGGAAGTCTGGAATGCCAACAGGCGCCTCTTATTG
>JARPSG010000563.1:0-27588 GCA_029955605.1 Quercus engelmannii
TGCAGACACTACTCTCTTCATAAGAAAGGATAAGAACAGTTTTGTTATAGCTCAAAATTATGTTGAGGATATTGTTTTTAGTGCTACTAATGACTCTCTTACTCATTCTTTTGCAGATGAAATGAAAGCAATGTTTGAAATGAGTATGGTTGGTGAACTAACTTATTTCTTGGGATTACAGGTGAAGCAAACGGACTCAGGGATCTATATCAACCAAGAAAAATATGCAAAGAATCTAGTCAAGAGATTTGGACTGGACAATACTGCACATGGCAGAATATCAATGGCCACCAATGCAAAATTAACAAATGATCCGTCAGGTGAGTCTATTGATGTTACATTATACAGAAGTATGATTGGATGTCTTTTATATTTGACTGCTAGTCGGCCTAATATTGCATTTAGTGTTGGTGTTTGTTCTAGATTTCAATCTAATCCTAAAGTTTCACACTTAAATGCTGTCAAAAGAATAATTAAATATGTTGCTGGAACTTGTGATTATGGATTATTTTATAGTAAAGAGTCTAATCTGTCTCTTGCTGGTTTCTCTGATTCTGATTGGGCTGGGAATGCTGATGATAGAAAAAGCACCACTGGCAGGTGTTTTTATGTTGGAGCTAATCTCGTTACTTGGATGAGTAAAAAGCAAAATTTTGTGTCCTTGTCTACTGCCGAGACAGAATATATTGTTGCTGGAAGTTGTTGCTCACAACTTCTTCGGATGAAAAAGGTTTTAACTAATTATGGGATATCTCAAGATACCATAGTTGTTTATTGTGATAACTCTAGTGCTATTGACATATCTAAGAACCCTATTCAACATTCTAAGACTAAGCACATAGAGATTAGGTATCACTTCATTAGAGATCTTGTTGAAAGAAAGATTGTGTGTCTTGAGTATATTCCTACTGAACGTCAGAATGTCGACATTTTCACCAAACCTCTTGATAGAAGTAAGTTTGAGACTCTTCGTTAAGTAATTGGTGTAATTCTGTGTCCCTAATCGGTCTTGGCCTTCATGGTCCATGTGCTTCATTGCTCTACCCTTTGTGACCATTGTTCTTTGATTTTTTTTTTTTTTTTTTTTTCTAGGATTTACATTGCATAACATTCATGCATTTCATTTTAGGTGTTTTTTTTAATAAAAAAATAAAAAATAAAAAAAAGGAAGAAAAAGGAAGCAAATTGTATTTTGTACTATTCTTCTTAGTTTTTGAAAAACAAGGTTGGTCAATTTATTTTCACATAACATGTCGTTTGTACCTTGTTTAACTTTGATGAGCTTACCTATTGCACTTTACTAGTTGAAACTTTGTAGTGCATGTTGTGTGGGAAAGTTGTTTATGGTTTTTGATTGTTCTGTCTTAATCTTGGAGTCACATGTCTTTGATTGTCGGACTTGAACTTTTAGAGAGAGGCATAAATAACCATCTCACCACTATTCACTAGCCAATCATGAACATCTTAGTGCATATCATAAGATTTTGTGTTTAAGAAAGTGTAGCACATGCACGAAAAGAACATAAGGTGAAGCCTCAATCTAAATTGCTTAATACTTAAAATTGGTGTGTACTATTAGGCTTGATGCCAAAATCACATAACTTGAAATTGGTGTATATATTATGAGGCATCAATTCAAGAAACTTACATGATTGCAAGCTTATAATCTAGGAGTGTGGGAGTTATATGATGTAACTCTTTAGGTGATAGTCTCTTTTAAATTCTTTGTGATGAATTTGGTAGACTTTATGATTGATTGCTATTCATATATCACCTCACATGTATCTCAAGTTTTTGCTAGTTGCACACACTACACGAGTTACTCTTTGCTAAACTTTGTATATGTTATTGTGTGTTTATGGTCTGACCAACTATATTTTGCAAATACTTTGAATTTTGTGCAAAATTAATTTGTTGCTTGAAAATTTATGGAGAATGCAAGAAATTTTATTTTTGGGAAATTTGGGCTTAAAATTCTTGTTTTTGAAAGTCACATCATCACATACTCATGCATATTGCTCTTAAATTTCAATGCTTTGAGTCGATTCTAAATTTTTTTCAAAAAACTGTTTTTTTTTTCAAATTTAGTGAGCCTCTACCCATTTCGATTGATCCATTCTATTTTTCGATCAATCAAAAATTTTTAAATTTGTTAGAGAGAGCCTCTTTTGTTTCGATCAATCAAAAACTCTTTTAAAATTGTTTTTTTAAAGTCTCTATCTGTTTCGATCGATCGAGACTATTTTTCGATCGATCGAAACTCGTGAATCATGTTTTTTGAAAGTCAGATTGGACTTTTTCAAAACTTTTCAAACTTTCATCTCTCTCTCCGACTTGGCTAGGCTCCATTAAGGATTTTTTGTCGTTTTCCTCTGAAATTTTTGCAAGGTTTTTGTGTTCCAATGCCGGTAAGTCCTTTTTACCCTTCCTTTTGCATTTTATTTCATGTTTTCATGCATTTTTCATGCATATTCATTGGGTATTTTCGGAACTTTTCATATTTTGGGGTTTTTGATGATTCAAACCATTTTTGGTGAAATTGATCATTGGGTTTTTGTTCTAGGATGTTATTATCATGGTTCTTGTAGTTTAATTTGATCAATTTTGTGGTTTTTGAAAAATTGAAAAATTCTAGGGTTTGAAATTGATCCGAATTGGGGATTTTGTTCAATTTGGGTTAAATTGATGAAATTGGCTTGTTCAATTGATGTATTTGGTCATTAATTTTTGAACTCTATCATGTATGATGATCAATTCGTCAATATCTTTCAAATTGATCAAGTGGTTTTCTAAATTTTGGGGTTTTTGTGTTAATATCTCTATGTTCAAGCCAATTTTGTGAATTTGAACTTTTTTGGACTTAATTGCACTGCATTAGGACATGCATCATGCCATTTAAATTGTTCATGCATCATATAGATTTTTGTTCTATATATATATATATATATATATATATATATATATATATATATATATATATATATATATATATATATATATTTTTTTTTTTTTTTTTTTTTTTTTTTTTGTGCTAACTTGCAGTCTACCCTTGGTTTTGTCTTTTGTGTTTTTGTTCCTTTGCTCTATGTTTCGGTCCTTATCCTAGCACCATGCCTAGGAAAACTAGAACCCATAAGACCCCTTCCACATCATCTGAGTCTCCCTTTAAGAGTAAGGTGTTTAGGAATGATAAGTGCAAAGAGGCCTTTGATACTTTGAACAGTAAGCATAAGATATGGGCTGAGCGAGCTATAGTTTTAGATGAGATTGATCCGGCCATTAGGGCTAATTTTGAGTCTAGAGGTTGGTTGCCTCTCTTAGAGATAGATCATTCACCGCTAACCGCCCTGATTAGAAAGTTCTTCTCGAACCTTTCTTGCCACGTCTATGATTCCAACACCCTTGTTAGGAGTTGGATACGAGGTGTTGAGTTCACATTACCCCTCGAGTAGTGGCTGAGGCTCTTGGGGTTCCGGTTGTTCGGGAGCCTGACTATCCCTATGATGAGTCACCCTCATTTGATGTTGTCATGTTATACATCACTGGGTCATCTATCCAGTGGGATAGCGTGTCATTCGTTGTGGCCTATTTCTCATTTCCACACCATCCCTCTAGAGCAATGTGTGTTTTTGTATGCTTTTGTTTCTAGTGCATCGATCAGTTTCCCTTATTTGTTCCTTCGTTCTTTGAACGAGGTTCATAGGAGTTCTGCCTTAGGGCATGCATTTATTTATCCTATTTTCATTCATAGGATTTTGCTCTTGTTAGGTCAAGATGATTTCTCGTCTGGTGAGCCTGTGCATGTCATTGCTTCCATAGGTGCCACCTTTCTTAAACAGAGGGCTGCTCACTTGAGAGTTGCTCCTTCGCGTCCTAAAGGTGCGTCATCTAGTGATGTTCCCCTTCCTCTCTCTTCTACAAGTGTTGATGCTACTGAGACATCGGGTGCTACTGCTGATGCTGATGTTCCTCCACCAACTACTTGGATGATTCAGACATTCGACGTACGTTGGATCATGTCTTAACCGTTCAAGCAGCTCATGGACAGATTTTGGTGGACGTGCTCAATGAGATCCGTGCCTTGCGTGCGGAGTTGGCGCAGTTTAGACCACCTCCCTTTTGATGATAGATTTTGTTTGCCCTTTGGCATTCTGTCACAAAAAGGGGGAGTACTTTGTAGAGTTTTTTTTTTCAGGGGGAGAGTATTTTCTTTGGTTGGAGCTTGTGCAGTTTAGATTGTAACTAGGTGCTTCACATTGTATTTTATCTTTTTAGCTCTTGCCATGTTTTTGATGGGATATTCATGTTAGGGGGAGTATTTTGTGTTGGTTCTTTATATGTTTCTTATTTCAAACTGTTTATTGATTTATATTTATGTATTATTCATTGATATATGTCTCTATTGTGTGTTGTTTGAAATCAAGAATTTAAATTGTTTACTTGTATTGTTTCCACACATGCGGTTATGCATTTTGTTTAGTGTTTCAGGAAATATACAGGTTAATTCAATTGAGCTGCTGTCTACACTTGCAACTGATGGATAGTAGTTAGGATTGAATTTGTTTTATGAGCATTATTTTTGTAAAGGGTTTTTTATTTTGTAAACTTTGAGTTTCTAGTTGTGTTTTGTCACGGATTGCCAAAAGGGGAGTTTGTTAGGTTCTAAAGACTTAGGATTTTATATATTTAGAACTCTAATTTGTATTGTTGGCAAACCATGATCAAAATAATGTGTTTAGAAGTGTTTTAGTCTTGCTCAAAGTTGTGCATTTATGTAAAGTTGGAATCGAGCTTAATGCAGAAAAGATTAATGCATTTCGACCTGACTCGATCGATCGAAGCTCGGGCAAAATGTTTTTTTTTCTGCAGAATTTCTAACTCAGCCCTAGTTGTTTTAAAACGTTTTTAGGGTTTCTAATTTGTCCTAAGTATAAAAGGCAAACCCTTGCCACGTTGTAGTGTTGCTCATATTACGGTTTGTGTAAATCTCTTGTGAGATCTAGAGGAGCTTTTCTTTACACAAATTTAGGGTTTTCAAGAAGAAGATTTATCTACACCTTGATGATCAACTCAGTTGCTGCCATTGAAATTTAAAGAAAACACAAACGGGTGTGCTTTTATCTGGTGGTGAATCCAAGAAAGAAGAAGCCCGTGGATTCGGAGCTTGCACGTGGTCATGTCAATAAGTTCTACTGGTTGATAGCAATAAGAAGTCGAGCGTGGGGGCTTGTAAGTTTTATTATATGAACTTCGATTCTTTCAACATAGTGGATTCAAGTTTACCTTGAGGACAGCTAGGTCAAATTCTCCCCAAGTTTTTACCGATTTGGTTTCCTGAGTGATCATATCTTGTGTTATTTATTTTTTGCTGCTTTGCATGATTTGATCTTTGTTATTGTGATAACCTAGACTTGTTAAATTGGACTAAGTAACAACTTGGCCAATTACCTAGGTTAAATCAATTATTTTTAAGGGGTCTAAAAACCATCAGAAATTAATCTCAATTAATTCGAGGCATAATATTCAACCAGGGTCTAAATGGGAATAACCTAACAGTATACACCATGTGGTTAAAATTATTAGACTTTAACCGAGAATACTAACAAGTAACAAAAGCTTTGATTTTTTTACAATCTTGATGTATGCCCTGGAGGTTAATTCTTTAAATTGATTGTCTAATAACTAAATTGAATTTCAAGTCAAAGTTACTATATACAAGTCAAAAGCCTAAACGTGATATCTATAAACTCAAGGTAATTACTTGTGTGCTTACACATCTTTATTATTTTTTTACCCCTGGTTTTCTTTTTTTGGCTAGAGAACACCTACTTGGTTTTCTCTAGCCGAAAAAAACAAAAAAGAACACCTACTTGTTATCCGTTAGGTAATGCGTTCACGCCATTGATAGGACCTTGAGATCTACTCTTATATATTTGCTTAAGAATATCCGTATATGTGAATGGGGAATATACTACTCCCAAGAAATACTACTTTATAATCGTTAAACCATATTATGCACGAGAACTTACTTATTTGTGAGGTAGAATAAAATAATTTTATGAAAAATTTAAGAAGCTGCATCATTGCATGATTTGCTCTTGTATAACTTCAATTTGTGTTACAATTTGATGAAAAAGTCATTATTTGAACGTGCAATGACTTACAAAATATTTGTTGAACAATTTCAGATATTACAAAAAAATAACTCAAAAATTCAGATATTAAAACTTCTGAATGACTAAAAAATATTAAAGAATCAGATGATTCTTTGCTTAGAAATTATTGAAACAAATATATATATATATGACTAAACAATAAAGAAATATAAGAAAAAGATGGGTTACATTCAAAAGAATAATTTCAATTAGTGCAAGCTTTTTTATCTTGTAAAAAATGGTTAAAGAGAGTTTGGTGGTTCATGTACGAAAATTACAATTTAAAAAATACATGAAAAACCATAATATATATATATATATATATATATATATATATATATATATATATATATATATATATATATATATATATATATTAACAAAGTAGAGGAGAAGAAAATAACATAGGAAGAGCTCATACCTCAACTCGGTTTTAAAAAATATATATATTTGGGTTTGCTTTGTCTTTATAGTGTTCTTGATTAACCTCACAAATTTGGAGATAATTTATCAATGTTTGAATCTGAGTTTAAGTTGGACTTGTTAGAGAAATAGAGTTTCACTCCTTGTTAAGTTTGGATTAAATAAAAATAATTTTATTTAAATAAAATGATAATTTTATTTAAATATTGTGCTGACATGGAAAATTATGAGAGTTTCAGATGTTTCGATTTTATATATATATATAATGTTCTCTCGTAATATTATTTTATTCTTAGGATATTTATAAGTTAAAATAATATTTTTATCCATTTAAAATTTTAAAAGCCATGTATATTATTAGATCGTAAAAATCAAAATCTTAACTCTAAAATGAATTAAATGAAAAATACTTAAAATTGAGATATATTCTATTCCATTTTGTGTATTTGGGTATGCTTTGAATATTATTATTGGGCAGAATTTAGATACAATAACTTAGATGTAATATATTATGTTCTTCAATTGAATTCAAACACCTAATTGTGTTGAACAATAAAATGTAAACATTAGTATCATTTCCAATAACAATTAAATTTTATTCAATTGTGTATGTGAATATAATTAAGAATTTAACGTACTGCATCTAAGATAGTATACTTTAATTATACCCATAATTATTAATCTTCTGAAAAATTTTATAATACTTAACACTTTTTTATAATGATACATATCAGAGAGATTCATATGAGGGAGAAACGAAGGGAAAAAAAGAATAGAATAGGAAGGGAATTAAGCAAGTCTGAAGTTTATAATAATATGTACGACATACGGATGGTTATGGCCTCCCACTTCATCCCGCTTAAATTTGTTTTTAATTAATTTCAGTATATTTGACTATTTAAACTTACTAATTGATTATTAAGGACGGTTCCAAGGTATTTTAAAGTTCAAAGTTATGGCCTTCCTCCACATTCAGCTTGCTACTCTAGGTGTAAGCTTTCTCACTTCTGTCATCTCAGAATTAATAATTTTATCATTTCTTTTTTTAATGAGTTTTTTTTTTTAATATTAACTCTCAATAATTAGTTTCGAAGAAAAAAATCTCAATAATTGAGGTACATTAAAGGATGGAGTAGTAGCTTTCTCACTTCTGTCATCTCAGAATTAATAATTTTATCATTTCTTTTTTTAATGAGTTTTTTTTTTTTTTTATATTAACTCTCAATAATTAGTTTCGAAGAAAAAAAAATCTCAATAATTGAGGTACATTAAAGGATGTAGTAGCTTTCTCACTTCTGTCATCTCAGAATTAATAATTTTATCATTTCTTTTTTTAATGAGGTTTTTTTTTTTTTTTTAATATTAACTCTCAATAATTAGATTCGAAGAAAAAAAATCTCAATAATTGAGGTACATTAAAGGATGGAGTAGTAGACTGGTTTTGTTATAATCTATTGAAGAAAAAAAAACTACGTTTTTTAATTGTATTGCACATGGGGCCCGTCCTAGTTGCTTGCCTGTGATTTTGTTTATACGTAAGTGTGTGTATGGTAATCTCTCTATAACATAATTTGAGTTTGTCTTGAAGTGTATATCAATGTTACAATTACAAGCTATCATTCTTGACTCTGCCATGTTCATTTGCATATAAATATCCTCACTTTTAAGTTTTTAAGTACCAACTCTCTTAACCAAACATACCTCTCTTAACTCTCTCTCTCTCTCACTCTCTCTCACTCGGTAATATTTATAAGATTGTCATAGACATGCCTGAAAATTTAGTAGAAGCCATTACTGAAGTAGGAAATGAGGAAGTTTCTCAAGAGGTTAAACAGAGCAAAGTTTCATGGCAAAAGGATTTGAACATCGAGTCCCACAACTTTCCTAGACCTCATCATGGCCATGACTCCAAGGTTTGCAGCCAGCAACTCTTCCCCCTATGTTCTTCTAATTATTTGTTTTGCTAATTTGATAGATACAATAATAAAAAAATAAAAAAATAAAAAAGAATAAAAGATTTGAACCCTGCCTGGAGATGCATGTCTCAATTAAAGATACCAAAAAATATCAATTGAACTATAAAACTATTGGCTCTCAATTAAGTTTTCAAGATCGTAATGATTAAAAGTAGCAGTGTATAGTAGCTAGTAATAGTACATTAGTCATTGCTAAATATGTTTCAACTGTTTTTGCATAATTGGAAACTTTCTTCTTGCATGCACGGTAACTGGTAAGGAGGAGTATTTGACATTTTACATTTACTCCCATTTGTTTAGGCAGTAGAGTGGTCAGTGATCTTCCACCTAGCATTCCAAAGTATTGGAGTAGTGTATGGGGACATTGGTACATCACCTCTATATGTCTTTTCGAGCACCTTCCCCAATGGTATAAAGCACAAAGACGACATCCTGGGAGTGCTTTCTTTGATCCTATATACCCTCACCTTACTTTCTCTCATCAAGTACGTGTTGATTGTCTTGAAGGCCAATGATAAGGGCGAAGGTATGATCCTACTCTAAAAATGGTTCTTTTTCGTATCAAGGTCAAAACTATAAAGATAAATGAGTAAAATACAATTAACATCCCTGAGATTTGAGTTAATATCAAAATCAATTAAGTTCAAAACTTTTCAAAATTGACCAATTTAATCCATAATCAACTCTGAGATTTGAACTAATGTCAATTAAGTTTAAAACTTCTCAAAACTGACGTAATTCATTCTTAATCACCAAGAGATAGAAGAGAAAAATGAGTAACAGTTTAGGATCCAAGTTGGGTTTAGGGACCAAATTGGTCAGTATTGAAAAGTCTTGGATCAGACTGATATTAACCTCATAGGTGTTAACTGTACTTTACCTTAATCTATATCTATTTATTAAAAATTTGCAAAACATGGTCCTAATTGTCACTTTATAAGACCATTCTCCTCACCCCTCTTCTCCTCCTATAAATGTTTACATCATCCAAATAAATGAGAGTGATATATATATATATATATATACATTCTCCTTCCTCTTACTTAAACATCTAAATAATTAAGGGGAAAGGGTAACTACTTCCCTCCCCTCTCCTTCCCCCAGATATCCTCTACTCTCCTCTCCTTCCAAACTTTCAAACACATTCTTAAGTTTGTGTTAAACATTTCAATTACAGGAGGGACATTTGCCTTGTACTCTCTCTTATGCCGGTATGCCAAGTTGAGTTTCATCCCAAACCAACAGGCTGAGGATTATGAGGTGTCAAATTACCAGATCAAGTCGCCAAACCGTCGTGCACAGAGGGCATCGTGGCTCAAGTCTAAGCTAGAGAAGAGCAAGTTTGCCAAGCATTGCTTATTGATCGCGACAATGCTTGGGACTTCCATGCTTATAGGGGATGGTGTCCTCACTCCTTCAATCTCAGGTATGCACATTCACTTTCCATTAATCATTTATACAATCTACATTAGTGCTTGTGATTAAGTGATGCATGTGGTATGTCTAAAATTATCTTATAGAACATGTGTATAATATATCTCTTAGATATATATATATGTATAATCTATTTTTGTGGATTCTACTTACATGTGAAAAATAGTTTTCCATATCATTTTTGTTGATTATAAAAATGCAAGTACTTTACTTAGATATAATTTGTTTTTCTATTTCTGATTGTTTAGCTACTTTACATTGAAGTTTACCACCACTTTTGAGCCGAAAACGGCTTAGACATATTGCTTCTTTTTTAAAATATAAAATTAAAAAAATTAATTTTGATACAAAAAAAAGACTTTAATTATACAAAACAAATGACAAGAGATCGCCAGCTAAAACTGTAACAATCGATTAGGGTTACATGACAAAAGGTATCTGACAATCCCCCCACCCACTTCTTTGTTTTCTCTTTTAAACGCTTGCATAAAAATTTTATTGCTTTTTTTTTTTTTTTTTTTTTTTTTTTTTTTTTTTTTTTTTTTTTTTGTTTAGGAAGCTAAGAACTCTATATATTTTTTTCATGCGATAATGTCATAAAGGAAGTCTTTTATGCACTAAAAATCTTATATCTCAACTGATATCTTTATATTCTTAACAGAAATATCCAAGATTTAAATCATCTTTTCTTAATTATCAAATTATTAACAAAAATAAAATAAAAAATCTTGCTTGCGCAAAATTGTCACATCATATGACTATTTTTTTTCAATCAATAAGTAACTTCATCTTCATCTTTCTTCCTTTTACAAAGGGAATAAAAAAAGACTTCATCTTTTACCATAAAACTATACAAGTTTCTATCCAAGTTTTGTAATGTGTAAAAGAAACAAATCAAGTCATTTTATAACGTGATTCATACCTCCCCTTTTCATGCATAAAAAATAAAAATAAATAATAAAAAAAAGGCCTCCTTGATTCTTACGTTCTTGTAAGTTTGGCAGGTTTTGATCAAATAGTTAACACAATACCAATTTCTCTTTCATCCATTCAGTTTTTTTTTTTTTTTTTCGTTGCCCAGATAACATGTATCTATTAACAATCTGTGACTCTGTGTCTATTATTACTGCCATTCTCGATTCCATAGAGTTTTTTTTTTTTTTTTTTTTTTTTGAGAAATCGATTCCATAGAGTTTGTTGCAACTTGCAATGGATTTTTGCCTTTCTAACTTTTCTTTTTCAAATTACAAATTAATCCTCTCTTAGTTCTCTTTTCTATTGTTTGTGATGGCAGTTTTATCGGCTGTTGGTGGAATCCAGGTAGCCATACCAGCAATAACAGAAGGTACTCTTGAGACCATGCGGCACATCATAATTCTTTTATATTAGCAAAAACAAAAAAAAGTCAATGAAACAACTTATAATTACGATTCCATATTGAAAATGTTTTAAATCAGTTGGAAGAGAGAGAGAGAGAGAGAGAGCAATATAGAAGCCAAAAATAAAGATGATTTTAGATTCCACTTAGGCAGGCAGTAATTTTGGCAAATAACGAGCCGCTGCACATTAATATAAACTGCCCATTTGATTACTTTTTCATGAGCAATAGTTTGTTAATAACTAGTCATTTTTGTTGTATACAGAGATGATTATTTGGATATCAGTAGTTATCTTGATCATCTTATTCATGGTTCAGAGATTTGGAACTGATAAAGTGGGGTATAGTTTTGCTCCAATACTTTGCATATGGTTTGCCTTTATTGCTGGCATTGGCCTCTACAATTTCATCAAATTTGATCCAACTGTTATTAAAGCCTTATATCCAAAGTACATCATAGATTATTTTCAAAGGAACAAAAAAGATGCTTGGATTTCCCTTGGTGGTGTTATCCTCACCATAACAGGTTGTAGTTTCTTTCCATTGTGATATATATACACACCTTATAAAAAGTTTGTTAGTGTGTAATGTTACTTGTCAAAATATGCAGGAACTGAGGCTTTATTTGCTGATTTGGGTCACTTCACAGCTCTATCCATTCAAATTAGCATGGGCTTTGTGACCTATCCGGCTCTCCTTTTGGCATACATAGGACAAGCCTCCTTCCTCCGAAAGCACAGTGATCTTGTTGCTAATACCTTTCACAAGTCTATACCAGGTAAACCATACATGTCCATACACATTCTCTCCCTTTCACTTTTGGCCTTCAATACTTGTTCACGCGGTGCTTAAAATATGATGCAGAAACTCTATTTTGGCCTATGTTTGTGGTGGCCGTATTAGCATCAATCATAGCAAGCCAAGCCATAATTACTGGGACTTTCTCTATACTCCAACAATCTCTCTCATTAGGGTGTTTCCCTCGGGTGAAAGTAGTTCATACATCAGCTAAGTATGAAGGACAAGTTTATGTGCCTGAAGCCAATTACCTTCTTATGCTGGCTTGTGTAGCTACCACTTTGGGTTTTAGGACCACAACTAACATTGGCAACGCCTTTGGTAATCCCCATATCTACATATTCTTTTAGCCTTTCTTTAATCTAAGCTATGCATCCACAGAACAATGGCATTGAATGTCAAAATGGTCAAAAATGGGGAAATTTTAAATCTAGCTAGGAACATAATATTCTTCACAAATTTTTTTTTTTAATTATTAAAATTACCCATTGTGATTGGTACATAATAAAATGATGTCAATGGTGGACTAAAAGTTTTGTTACTCTAATTACAACAATTCATGTCAACCATTTAAAAAATAATTGTTAAATTCCCTATTCAAAATAATAATAATAATAACTACCATAAAGCGTTATTGAGTTTTTTCATCTCATTACTTACCCTTTGACATTTTCTAAGATTCAAATAGAGTATATATAAAAGATGTTAAACTGACATCAATTATGTTCATTGTGACGTTACTTTGCAAATTTTTGTGGTAAAATTGATAGTAATTTTAGCATTTTTTTTAAAATAAAAGATATATATTGCAACTAATAATGAGTTGTTATTGCCTACAGGGTTAGCAGTGGTTATTGTAATGGTCCTCACATCATTTAATTTTCTAGTTCTAGTAATGATCTTGATATGGAAATCCCACATAATTCTTGTTATTTCCTACGTTCTTACCATTGGCAGCGTGGAGCTTATCTTTTTAAGTTCAGTCTTCTACAAATTTGACCAAGGAGGATATCTTCCCCTGGCCTTTGCTGCAATCCTAATGACTGTAATGTATGTTTGGAACAACGTGTTCCAAAAAAAATACTATTATGAGCTTGAGCATAAAATTTCTATGGAGAAGTTGAAGGAAATAGTTGCTGATAACAGCTTTTGTCGAATTCCTGGGCTAGCCATGTTCTACTCAGAATTTGTTCAAGGCATTCCTCCAATCTTCAAACACTATGTGGAAAATGTACCAGCATTGCATTCAGTACTTGTTTTCATCACCATCAAATCATTGCCCATAAGCAAGGTTCAGCTGGAAGAGCGTTTCCAATTTCATCGAGTAGAGCCTAAGGAACATAATATCTTTCGTTGTGTTGTGAGATATGGATACACAGATGTGCATAATGAGAAAGAGCCATTTGAGAAGATTTTGATAGAAAGATTGAAGATGTTCGTTAGAGATGATTTTTGGTTGTTTCAGAATATTGGTGAGAATGATGGTGAAATACTTGATGATGGGTTGGTAAACAAAAAGAATGAAAAGGAGGATGTGAGGGAGGTTGAAGAAGATAAGCAAAAAGAGGCAGTGGAGAGAGAGATGGAGGTAGTGGACAAAGCATGTCATGCAGGTATAGTTCACTTAATTGGTGAGACTGAAGTTATTGCTAATAAACACGCCAATATAGGCAAGAGAATTATGATAGGTTATGCTTACAATTTCTTGAAGAAAAATTTGGGAGAGAGTGACAAAGTGTTTGATGTTCCTCACAAGCGTATGATGAAAGTAGGCATGACTTACGAGCTTTGAAGCATAATTTGAAGGTAAAATTAAGGTGTCAACATTGTGGGCATAACTTTCTGGATTTATAGAACAATGTAAAAGCGAGTGTGCATGTCACATGCATAAATATCGCTATATTTATATAGTAAAAATTGTTTTCAACTTGAACCTCATTAATCTTCTTTTAGGATAAAACCTTTTGCTCGTAATAACCTACAAACTAAATACTCGTGGTACATTTTGTGCTTATATGTAAAAGTTTTGTCTTCAAAAAAAAAAAAAAAAAAAAAAAAAAAAAAAAAGAGGTAAAAGTTTCTTGTTGAAAGCTCAAGCCTGTTCTTACAAGTTAGAACAACATAAATTTAATATCACTACGATTCAAAAATTAATTGAGAGAGGAATTGTATTTATATGTGTAATTATATGATAAGATAACATATTCTTGATATTCACTATCATAAGGACAAAAAATTTTCTCCAAACTAGTTTGGAGAGATAAAACTCTTCAAACTCTTCTTATATATTTTTATTGGATATAAATTTTGAAAAAATCCACTATTAAATTGCATTTTCTTATTAATTATATCATCTCTACTTGCAAAATTTAAAAAAGATCAAAGATATATAAATAACTATTTCATCAATCAAATATTTAAATTTCAAGTTTTTGTAATTTTAAATAATGCATAAAAGATAAGTTATGGATGAATGGTAAATAACATCCAATTTCGAACAAAATTTGAAATGCATGTTAAGAACATAAAAAATATACAATTAATTCAACTAACTTGTAACTTGTGCTTATGTGTAGAAACATTGAACTATAATAGAAAAGGAAAAATTGAATAATTGTGTCAATATTTTTGTAGGATTACTAAATTATTATTATTATTATTATTATTCTTGAAAAATATTGATTAACAATAATATTGTTGCTGTTGTTAATATTTGAATAACAAATGTGAGACCTAACTTATATTCCATCAATCTTTCACTACCATACAGATCTATGTATACAAAAATAAGATAAACATAAATTTGCTACTATACAAATCTATTTATTCCAAAATAAAAGAAAAAAAAAAAATCTAAGCCGATGTATCTTACTCCATAGACGTCTTCACTCCAAGAAGATTAGATTCTTTAGTCTTCACTCCAAAAAGATTAGTAACGACTACTTCTTTTACTCCTCCTTTCGAGTTTGTCTTTGGAGTCTCAAATAAAAATGTTAATGCATCAAAGAGTGTGAATAAACACATCCTTTAAATATACAAAGAGTTCTACCACTTTTTCAGCAATATACTGAAAAAAAATTGTCAACCCATTGCAATTGATGAGGTGCAAACTCGTCAGTTGTAGTAGGCAGATGGAACTCCCCGTCAGCACCTGGTTATCTTCAAGAAAAAAAAAGGGTCACCGGTGTGGTGCCTGCCACAACACCTCTGATGCCAAAGTTAGAACAATAAAGTAATTCACAGAACTAAAAAGTAGTCGCTATTTTCTTAGAGTCTCAGTATCTATGTACCTTATGCTGCCAATATGAGGACTTTATATATGTGAGCTTGACTGCTAGCCGTTGGGGTGTTAATGCCTCTCTTTTGTAACGCCTTCAGCCCAATTATGGGGCTTTTACTAGGCTCCAACGGACTGTTTTGCTGGCTTTGTAACTGCCCAGGTTATTTGCTGGCGCCATTGAATGACTTTCTTTTCCTCGTCGGTGATGGCTCGTTTGTCGTCAAGGGTGACCTCATCACTAGTGTTGACCTCATCAAGGTAATGTGCTCTCGTCATTCCCATCAGTTGCCCCCCAGGTTCTGTGGTCGTCAGTGACGTGTCATGAGGGCCACAGAAGGTGAAAAGCTTCTTTTCCTGAGTTGTTTGTGACGCTTAGGGTTTCGTTTCGAATTTAATGCGTGATGGCGGTGCAGTATGGAACGTGGCCACGTGGCATATGCTGATTGAGAGTATTGATGGCATGACCCTTGGGTTTCCCGCTACTTTTCAGTTTCCTTGGGTTTTTTATTTTAAAGACTTTTCTTTTTCCTTCATTCTGATTTTTCTTTCTTTTCCTGCTCCGAGTGTTTGTCTTTTTTGCTTATTTCTGCCATCATTCCGATTCTGCTCTGGCGACTCTGACCTTACTCCGGCAACGAATTTCTCCGACCTCGACTGTTCTGTTTTCCAAGGTATGCTACTTCTTTGATTTCTCAGAGATTTTTTTTTTCAAGGTCCCTTTATAAATCCCTGATTTTTTTCTCCTTTTGTCTTTTACTTTTGTTGTTTTTGTGTTTGATATATTGGGCATTTAGGATTGGATATCCCTTTTCATGGTTGGTTCTTCCGAGGTTTAGGTAGCTCGTCCCTCTGTTTCTTTCTTTTTCGCTCGCTTAGGGGCGGCTTTGGGTGTTTCTGGGGACCTTTTTCCTTTGATTGGGGACTATCTTTTTGAAGGTAATGGGTTGAGTGTTGTTTTAGGGGAACTATCTCCGATTTTAGGTCAGTCATTGGCTTGGTTTGAGAGAGAGACGAAGGGGATGTCTGAAGTGAGATCTAGTGAATTAGACATTGGGTTGTCATCTAGCGGCGGCCCGGTCGAGGGTGATACAGCCGTTTCCACCCCTCGTCAGGTTAGGGCTTTTTACGCTCTCAACGAGGAGTGTGGGCTGGACATTGACATAGTGGCTAGGTTTAAGGACAGGTTCCAGTTCCCAACGCGGGTCCATGTTCGTCAGCCTGGTCCTGAGGATCGGGCCTGCCACTTCTTTCCAGGTGAAGTGTGCTTCTACGAGGCTGCCTTCACTTTTGGACTTAGGCTACCTGTCCATCCTTTGGTGATGGAGCTCTTAGATCATTTTGGCATTGCCCCAAGGCAACTCATGCCTAAGTCCTGGAGAATAGTCATTAATTGTATGGAGATTTGGCTGGCTGCCAACGAGGATATGATCAAAGTGAGTGAGCTCGTCCATATCTACCGTTTAAAGGAATCAAAAGAGTATGGGTACTATGAACTAGTCCCTTAGACAAGGAGGACTAGGATCATTAAGGGTCTAGCCTCGTCATTCAGGTACTGGAAGTCACGTTTCTTTTTCGTGTCCGGGGATGACTTTGAGACCCTTTCTAGCGAGGCTTGGGGTGATATCCCAAGGTTACTTCGTCGGTGGGGAACCCCAAATTTAGGTGCGTCTATGTTTCTTCTCGTCTGTTTTCTTTTTGTCTTGCATGTTTGGTCGTCACTAACCACTTGTTCACCTTCTTTTGCAGTTAAAAGACGCCCCAAGTTGAAGAGCAAATACCAGGGTCGTGTCCAGAAGGCAATCAAATACGCTAAGTCGATTGAGAGTTGGGACGATCTCCTTGACCCACGGACACTTGCTTTCTACTACTTAGGCCCGGATCCATCTCCCTACGTTTTGCGCAGCATTAGCATCGAGGAGAAGAAGAGTAAGTGTCTACCTCGTCAGTACTGACCTTCACTTGCGTATTTTGGATTTCTTAGTCTTTTTTTTTTTTTTTTTTGTAGAGATGACGACCAAGTTCAATAAGGATATGTATGCCAAGATGAGGGCTAAGAAAGACGAACCCTTGGCTAGTATTGGCAAGAAAGTGGTTCGTGTGACGGGGAAGGGTCCTTCCGTCGTCCCCTCCGTGGATGCTACTCCCATCGTCTCGGGAGTAGAGGGTACCCGGGTGGCTTCGCCGACTACTTCCATTGAGGAGATTCCTACCCCGTCATCAAAGAGGCCGAGGTTGTCAGCCAAAGACAAAGAGAAGGAGAAAACTGGCTTTTCCGTCTTTGATGACGAAGGTGTGGCAGTGGAGCGGGCACATAATGTGGTGAGGGCTGAGGACCTTAAGGTCTTTTCTGGAGTGCCTATCAATGTGGTTGCGAGTCAGCACGTCCATAAGATTGTGCAGGTAAGGTTGTTCGTGCATTTTTCCTTGGTATCTTCTTTCATCAAAAAAAAAAAAAAAAAAATTTTTTTTTTTTTTACTGACGCACTTATCTTGATTCGTCAGGTGTTGGGGTTGAGCCTTCACCTTGCTTCTGAGTGTCTCACTCAAGAGGCTAAGGTGGCTTCTTTGACGTCTAAGATGGAGGCTCTAGAAAAGGAGAACTTGACTCTGAAAAAAAACCTCATAGAGTCGATGGACGAGGCTGCTACCTTGAAGGAGAAAGTCAAGGCTCTGAATTCTGACCTAAGGGTCGAGCGTCAGCTGAATCTAGAGAAGGACAACCAGCTCCAGGTGGCAAGGGAAAAGTTGAAGACGATCGCTACTAGGTCCGTCAAGGCCTTTCAGCAAACTGAGGAATATTCCATAGTACTCTTCAGTTGGTACTTCAAAGGCTTCGAACTCCTCCGCAAGTACCTCGTCAAGCACCCTACAGGGGTTGATCTGCCAAATTTGGATTTAGAAGTGGTAGATCAAGAGATGGCTGTTGACGAGGCTACCCAGTCTTCTATTCCTGAAGGTGGCGCCCCTGCTTCTGATGATGCCCCTATTGCTGAGAATGTCCCTTCTGCTGACGATCCCGTTACTGACGCTCCAGACTCCCGAACCTGATACTTAGGAAATTTTATCATTTACATTTGCCCGTTGTGTTTTGGGCCCTTTTTGGAGATGTACATATATTTTTTGTTTTTATTTCTATTTTCAGAACAATATCTCTTGGCCCTCCGTTTTATGGGTCTGTAGGAACAACAAGGATAATTGCCCTATGTTTTTGGGCTTTTCTATGATTTAATGCTTACCTGCTTTTGTGGCTATGACTATGCACATGTCTGTGATTTAGCATAAACTTCTTATCGTATCTTGTACTTAGCTGGTACTTAGTGCAAATTTCTTTACCTGTGATTTGCTCGTCATTCTTTATCCTTGATGTGGGTTTCTGTCCTTCTTCTTTTTCTCCTTGTTCTTTTCCTTGCAGGTTCGTCAGTATCCTTAGTTCGTTGAGTTGGACTTTGCCATTCGCGCAAACTTTAGGGCTACGTCTATATCTCCGGCACGTTTTGTGTGCCTTCGTCAGTGATTTACATCCGTCTTAGCGGAATCTTATCACTTGGCCCTTTTTTTTTTTTTTTTTGGTTACTTACATCCAATTAAGGAATCTCGTCAATTGGGGCTTCGTCAGTGATTTACATCCGTCTCGGTGGAATCTTATGACTTAGCCATTTTTATTTTGGTGACTTACATTCGATTAAGGAATCTCGTCACTTCAGGATTCGTCAGTGATTTACATCCGTCTCGGCGGAATCTTATTACTTAGCCATTTTTATTTTGGTGACTTACATTCGATTAAGGAATATTGTCACTTCGGGCTTCGTCAGTGATTTACATCCGTCTTGGCGGAATCTTATCACTTAGCTATTTTTGTTTTGCACCCGTTATGAGGCCGTTAGTAACTTACATCCGTCAAGGCGGAATCTTGTTACTTTAGTTTATCTCATACTCGTTGGCGTTGTCGTCGGTAACTTACATCCGTCAAGGCGAACTCTTGTTACGTTAGTCTGACTTACAATTGACTGGACCTGTCTGCATAAAGGCATCAAAGGATAAAATTTTTATTAAATTCAAGAGTAACTGCATTTGTCTATTACATCTACTGGTGGTATTTTTTAAATGCTCAATGTTCCATGGTCGAGGGAGCTTCTGTCCGTCCATGGTTTCCAGGTGATAACTTCCTTGTCTTGAGTAGTGAATGACTCGGTAGGGACCTTCCCACGTAGGACCTAGCTTTCCCTGGGTAGGGTCTTTAGTCGTCGTGGTGGTCCTGCGTAGGACGAGATCTCCTATGTCCAGTCGTCTGAGTTTGACCCTCTTATCGTAGTATTCGGCCATCTTTTTCTGATATTTCGTCATCTTGCTGGATGCGTTGTCTCTTACTTCATCCAGACAATCCAGGTTGAGTTGCAGTTCGCCGTCGTTGATCCCTTCGTTGAAAGTTCCTCGCCTGATGCTCGTGACCCCTACTTCGACTAGGATTACTGCTTCTGTGCCATAGGTAAGCCTGAAGGGGGTTTCTTCTGTTGGGGTTCTAGCGGTGGTTCTGTAGGCCCACAGGACATTTGGTAGTTCTTCTAGCCAGGCACCTTTCGCATCGTCCAGTCTGGTCTTGATAATCTTGAGCAACGTCCGGTTCGTCACTTCCGTCTGCCTGTTTGCCTGAGGATGCCCTGGGGATGAGAACTGATTCTTGATCCCAAGATTTGAGCAGAATTCCCTGAAACCTTGGCTATCGAACTGCCTCTCATTATCTAATAAGATTGTCAAGGGAATCTCGAACCTGCAGATTATATTCTTCCACACAAAGCTCCTGATCCGAGCCTCAGTGATCGTCGCTAGGGCTTCTGCTTCAACCCATTTCGTGAAATAATCAATAGCAACAAGTAGGAATTTTACCTGACCTTTACCTTGGGGCAGAGGACCGACGATATCGATTCCCCACTGTGCGAATGGCCATAGGGAAGCTATAGTCGTCATTTTCTCTGCTGGTAGCCGTTGCACATTCCCGTATCGCTGGCATTTGTCGCACCTCTTGACGATCTCAGCAGTATCCACCTGCATGGTTGGCCAGAAATACCCTGCTCTTACCACCTTGTTTACCAGGGATCTGGAGCCGGCGTGGTCACCACAAATTCCTCTATGTACTTCCTCTAGGATGTACCTAACCTCTTCCTCATCGACGCACTTCAAGTAAGGCATAAAGAAGCCTCTCTTGTACAATGTGTCATTCAAGATCGTGAACCTGGCTGCTATCTTCTTAATCTTTTTAGCTTCTTCTGTGTTTTGAGGGAGGCGCCCGTCCTGGAGGAAGGATATTATGGGCGTCATCCAGGTATTTGTATTCTGGATGGTGAACGTTGCAACCTTTTCGATACTAGGGTGTTTCTGGACTTCCATCGCCAGGTCCGTTCTAATCCCCCCTTCTGATGACACTAGCTTTGATACTTCGTCAGCCCTCATATTCTGACTTCTTGGGATTTGCACGAACTCCACTGTATCGAATTCCTGAGTTAGTTGTCTCGTCAGCTTGAGGTATTTCTACATCCTTTCTTCCTTTGCCTCATACTTTCCCTTGATCTGTCCAATCACTAGCTTTGAGTCACTCTGGATCAACAAATTTTTGGCACCAAGAGCTTTCCCAAGCCTCAGTCCCGTTAGTATTCCTTCATATTCAGCTTCGTTGTTGGTGGCTGGGAATTTTAGTTGGACCCCATATTTCAGCACTTCTCTGTCAGGGATGGTTATGACGACCCCTACTCCCCCCTTCTTTTGGGCTGACGAACCATCGGTCTGTATTGTCCATTTATCTACTTCGTCAATAATCCTATCTTCGTCCGGGAGAGTGAATTCTGCGATGAAGTCCGCCAGAGCTTGTGCCTTGATCGCTGTTCTTGGATGGTACTCGATGTCAAATTGACTAAGTTCAATTGCCCACTGGACCATTCTCCCTGCTGCTTCTGGGTTGGTCCGTCATTACGAGAATGGGATTTGACTGGAAATATTGCCTGAGCTTGCGCGAGGCTACTATTAGTGCAGACGCAATCTTTTCTATCCTTGGGTATCTAGACTCAGCTCCTTGGAAAGCTTGGCTGACGTAGTAAACCGAGAGCTGCCTCTTGCCTTCTTCTCTAATCAAGGCTGCACTTACTGCCGAGGCTGACACTGCCAGGTATAAGTATAGGTTTTCTCCTTCTTTGGACGGGTTTAGGAGAGGCGGACTGCTCAGGTAGTGCTATAGCTCTCGGAACGCCACTTCGCACTCATCGGTCCAAGCAAAAGCCTGCTTCAAGGTTCTGAAAAAGGGCAGGCATTTGTCTATAGCCCTAGAGACAAACCTGTTTAAAGCAGCTATCCTTCCTGTGAGTTTTTGAACATCCTTGACGGTTTTGGGTGAGGCCATGTCGATGATAACTCGTACTTTTTCTGGGTTTGCTTCTATTCCTCTCTGGGACACCATGAATCCCAGGAACTTCCCCGAGGCTACCCCAAAAACACACTTACTCAGATTCAACCTCATCTAGTGTTTTTTAAGGGTTGCAAAAGTTTCCTTCAAGTCGTCCAGATGTGCAAGCTCTTCCTTGCTCTTGACGAGCATGTCATCCACGTACACCTCCATGTTCTTGCCAATCTGTTGACTGAACATTTTGTTCACAAGCCTCTGATATGTAGCTCCAGCATTTTTCAACCCAAAAGGCATTACCTTGTAACAGTAGAGTCCTTGACTTATGATGAATGCGGTCTTCTCCTGGTCTTCTTCAACCATTTTTATCTGGTTGTACCCTGAGAAGGCGTCCATGAACGTCAGTAACTTGTGCCCGGCTGTGGAGTCCACAAGCTGGTCTATTCTTGGTAGGGGGAAGCTGTCCTTTGGGCATGCCTTGTTCAGGTCGGTGAAGTCTACGCACATCCTCCATTTCCCATTTTCTTTCTTGACCAGGACAACGTTGGCGAGCCATTCAGGATAGCACACTTCCCGTATGAATCCAGCCGTTAAGAGTTTGGTAACTTCCTCTGCAACTGCCTGATCTCGTTTTGGAGCGAAGGTTCTTCATCATTACTGAATGGGCTTCCGTTCTGGGTCTACATTCATCCTGTGCTGGATGATCTCTAGAGATATGCCCGGCATGTCCTCGTGACTCCATGCAAAGACATCTAGATTCTCTTTTAGGAACCTTATGAGTCTTGTTCTCATTTCTGAGCTTAACGTCGTCCCTATCTTGGTCGTCTTGTTCGCATTTCCTTCTACCAATTCCACTATTTCCAGGGCCTCTATCCCGTCTTCCTCTTTTTCTTCAATCATCCATGTGTGGTTCTCTTTTCCAGCTAGGACAGCTTGATAGCATTCTCTTACCAGGACTTGATCACCCTTCACTTCACCAATGCCATTATCTGTTGGGAATTTCACCTTCAAACAATAGGTTGACGTCGCCGCCTTCCACTTGTTAAGGGTGGGCCTCCCAATGATGACATTATAGGATGAGGGACAATTTACCACCAGGAAGTCTACTTGTTTGGTCAACTGTACTGGATAGGTCCCTGCCGTCACCGTCAACGTCATTATGCCTCTGGGGTAGACCCGGTCTCCACTGAAACTGACAAGTGGAGAGTCAAAAGGGTGAAGTATTTTTGGATCTAATCTCAGCTGCTGAAAGGCTAGGAAGTAAATGATGTTCGCAGAGCTTCCGTTATCAACGAGGATTCTTTTGGTATTAAACCCTTCTATATTCAGCATTATGACCAGGGGATCATTGTAGGGCTGCTTCACTCCCATGGCGTCTCCTTCGCCGAAAGACATGTCCTGGTATGTTCGTCGATGCTCGGACGGAGGTATGGCGTGGACGCTGTTCACCTATCTCTGGTATGCCTTTTTGAGTGATCTGAACGATCCTCCTAAGAATGGCCCCCCTGTGATCGTGTTTATCTCCCCGATCACCTTGTGTGGAGGCTGGGACGGACGTTCGTTATCCCGAGAGAAGGCTTCATGCTGGATTTTATTGTCATCCCTGAACTTGCTATATTCTCCTTTCTTTACATACTTCTGTAATTTCCCTTTCCGTATTAACTCCTCTATTTGCTCCTTTAGATCTCTGCAATCCTCTATGTGGTGGCCGTGGTCTCTGTGGAACCGGCAATACTTGTTCTTGTCACGAACATTAGGGGATGAGTGTAACGGCCTGGGCCATTTGAGATAGTGCTCGTCCTTGATCTGCGTGAAAATTTTGTCAACAGGCATAACCAGGGGAGTAAATCTTACCGTCCGAGGATTTTTATCATTCTTTCTCCTGTTCCCGTCATTGTTCCGACGGTCTGGTCGATCTCTCTTTTGCCCCCTGCGGTCGTCTTCCCTCTTGGCCTTGTTTCCTGACTTCTCAGTATCTTTTATAGCAACTAGAGCATCTTCCGCATTCATGTACTTTTGTGCCTTCAAGAGCATCTCCGCCATCGTCTTTGGGGGGTTCTTTGCGAGAGAGGCCACAAGGTCTCTGGGCCTCAACCCTGCTTTGAAGGTCGTCAGCTGCACCTTGTCATCAGCTTCGTCTACCTCCAGAGTTTCTCGGGTGAATCGTTTGACATATGATCTCAGAGTTTCCTTCTCTCCCTGTCTTATGGTGAGTAAGTAGTCTACTGGCCTCCTTGGGCGTTGCCCCCCTATGAAGTGGCGCAAGAAGGCACTACTCAGCTGATCGAAGTTGTCTATGGACGAGTTTGGCAACTTAGTAAACCATTCTCTTGCAGCTCCTTTGAGAGTCGTTGGGAAGGAATGGCACAGTATCTCGTCAGGTGGTTGATGAAGTCCCAGAGTCGTCTTGAAGGTATTAAGGAGATCCTGGGGGGTCTTTTAGTTCGTCAAATGGTTCAAGTTGAGGTAAGCGAAACTTTGACGGCACAGGGCATTCGAGCACCGCGGCGATGAAGGGTGAATCCGTAGCCCTTACCATTTTGTCTACGCTTCGGTCCGTCTTCTCCTTAATGGCGCTCCTCAGCTCGTCCATTTCCTTCCTCATTTCTCGAATAAGGTCCGAGTTCTGCTCGTCCGGAGTAGTTGTTCTATGAGGGGTTCCTCTCCGTTGACTATCCCCTTCTTCCTCCAGGTTACCCTTGGACCGGTTCTCTTCCTGTTGAGCCTGTTGAACCTACTGGAGCCATAGCTTCATTTCCTGGTTCTGTTTGGTGAGTTCTTCAATGGTGGCTGCAAGGGCCTGGACTTGCTGGGCCAAGGCTACTGAATCTGGGTTGGATTCCATCTGAATGTAGAGGGTTGACGAAAACTACGTTTTCAAATATGAATTTGAGAATGTCGCTTCCCACAGACGACGCCAAACTGATGAGGTGCAAACTTGTCAGTTGTAGTAGGCAGATGGAACTCCCCATCAGCACATGGTTATCTTCAAGAAAAAAAAAGGGTCACCGGTGTGGTGCCTGCCACAACACCTCCGATGCCAAAGTTAGAACAATAAAGCAATTCACAAAACTAGAAAGTAGTCGGTATTTTCTTAGAGTCTCAGTATCTATGTACCTTATGCTGCCAATGTGAGGACTTTATATATGTGAGCTTAACTGCTTGCCATTGGGGTGTTAATACCTCTCTTTTGTAACGCCTTCAGCCCAATTATGGGGCTTTTACTAGGCTCCAACGAACTGTTTTGCTGGCTTTGTAACCGCCCAAGTTATTTGCTGGTGCCATTGAATGACTTTCTTTTCCTCGTCGGTGATGGTTCATTTGTCGTCAAGGGTGACCTCGTCACTAGTGTTGACCTCGTCAAGGTAATGTGCTCTCGTCATTCCCATCAGCAATAATATATTTATTTGAAATATAACAATGGAAATTGCTCTAGAGCTGCAACATTAACTTTGATGAATTGCAAACTAAGTCAAATTCTTAGCTGCTACATTAACAAATTGGTAACACAATAGATATCCATTTCAACTTTTAAAAAAAGAAACAAAAACAAAAACAAAACAAACAAAGAGTTACCCAACAATCTAGAAAACAAAAAAGGTAATAATGATTTCAAGCATTTCCTTGTGAATTGAGGTTAGTTTGTATAATAAAAGAAAATGTTAGGATGTAGGAGTAAAAGTGTGAAACTATTAAAAGCATAGCCTGCATAGGTGGCGGCATAGGGCAAACAAATATTTCTATAGGCCTTCCAAACCTCTGCCTCTTTGGTGTCTCTCTCCACATGCTAAACCAAAAGTGGATATCTGTAATATAGGCCAAAAAAAGGAGTGAAGATTAAAAGTTGTTTCGTCTTTGTACCATCACAACAATAGGCGGTGATTGTTCCATTTTCTTCAACAACGGAACCACTTTGAAAACAACATAATTAGTAGCCAATAAATAATCATAGAAAAAAAAAAAGTAAGATGTTAGGTTCTAAAGACTTAGGTATTTATGGATTTAAAACTCTAATGTGTATTGTTAGCAAATCATGATCAAAACAATGTGTTTAGAAGTGTTTTAGTCTTGCTCAAAGTTGTATATTTTATGTAAAGTTGGAATCGAGCTAATGCAGAAAGTATTGTGTATTTCAGCCTGGCTTGATCGATTGAAACTTAGGCTCGATCGTTCGAATCTCGGGCAGAATGTTTTTTTCTACAGATTTCCAACTCAGCCCTAGTTTTTTAAAATGTTTAGGGTTTTCTAATTTGTCCTAAGTATAAAAGACAAACCCTAGCCACGTTTTAGTGTTGCTCATATTGCTGTTTGTGTAAATCTCTTGTGAGATCTAGAGGAGTTTTCCTTTACACAAACATAGGGTTTTCAAGGAGGAGATATTATTTACACCTTGGTGATCAACTCGGTTGCTGCCATCGAAACTTAAAGAAGCGGGTGTGCTTGTATATGGTGGTGAATCCAAGAAAGAAGAAGTCCGTGGATCCAAGAAAGAAAATGTTCGTGGATATTGATGAGAGAGTCTAGAACTCCGTTGAATACGGGTGGGAGAAACCCACTACTCCTGTTAGTGAGTGGGAAACTTCTCAAAAAGTAGCAGTTGCGTTCAATAGCAAGGCTATGAATGCTATCGTTAACGCTGTTTTTATGGAGGAATTTAAGAGAATCTCTAATGTTGAGATTACTCATACTGCTTGGAATATCCTCTAGACTGTGCATGAAGGCACAAAGGCTGTTAAAATCAATAAATTACAGCAATAGACTTCTAAATTTGAAAGCATTAGGATGTCTGATGATGAATCTTTTGATGAATTTTATGCTAAATTGAATGATATTGTTAATGAAAGTTCAAAAACGTGTACAAAAACACCTTTGAACGTTTAGACCCCCAAATTACAACTTAATCAATTCAAGCAATATGTCAAACAACTAGTGTGCAGAAACTTAACATATGCTATCACACGAAATTGATTAAATACTATCTAAGCCACAACAGATTAAAATCCACAGCAGATAAATAAAAGGCAAAGATAGAGAGGAAGGAAGATGCAAACACAAAGACAACACGCGATGTGTTATCGAAGAGGAAACCGAAGCCCTCGGCGAAAAACCTCTCCGTCGCCCTCCAAGCGGTAATCAATCCACTAGAAAATATAGTTGGGATACAAGGACAGCAATAGACCCTCCAAGCCTAATCTACCCAGTGCACCTAAGCCCTCCAAGCTTCTTGCTCCAACGAGGTTGCGCCGAACCTTTTTCTTTTCTAGCTTCCCGGATTCCGCTACTAGACCGTAGCATCAACAATAAAGATTGGCTCCTTCCTAACTGCTTCCCAGAAATCCAAACAGCAGTCTCACAATGATGATGATGGTGAGAACCTGGTTTGGTATAATGCCTCTCAAGGATTTGACAATGGAGAGGAAGAGAGTTGAGGAATTTGAAGAGTCTCTAAGGTATAGATTGTGTGTGAATCAATCTAGTTTTTCTTTAGGGTTTCTCTCTCAAAATTCTCTCTGGAAGCTCTCTTTCAATCGTGGGTAATAGGGGTATTTATACTGGAGTGGAGAGGAATGTGAAACGTCAGGTTTTTACAAAACAGGGGTGGCTCGCGGCTTGACCTCGCGGCTTGACTAAGTCGCGAGATCCAGTCGCGAGATAACCGTATGGCCAGTTGTCCTGTTTTGTCCTGTAGTGCTCAAGCTAGCATGACTGTTCATCTTCCAGCATGCTTGGCACGTGTGCTGCTTCTGGCGGCTTGC
>JARPSG010000564.1:0-7500 GCA_029955605.1 Quercus engelmannii
TAATCCGTTGAATCCCGTACCAACGGGTATTATCCCCCCTAGAACAACGTTCTCTTTCAGACCTTTCAACCAATCGATACGACCCCGGAGAGCGGCTTTTGCTAAAACTCGAGCAGTTTCTTGAAAACTTGCTTCGGATATAAAACTTTGAGTATTTAGAGATGCTTTCGTTATTCCCAATAAGATAGCTCGGTAAACAGATCGCTTCTTCCAAAGCGCGCCCTGTTCGTTCCGCCCGCAACAATTCAATCAGTTCTCCGGGTGAAAAAACATTAGACATTCCCTCTTCTGAAACCAACACTTTTGATGTTATTTGACGCACAATAATTTCTATATGTCGATTATGAATCTGCACCCCCTGAGATCTATAAACTTTTTGGATCTTATTAACCAAAGAGATACGCCCTTGCACTATAGTTAGCTCAGCACCAATCAAGAATCTCCAAGGAATTCCAATAATTTTTGTTATACTCTTGTTCCAACCCTCAATTCTCTTTTCTAGGTTCATCGATATTGAATCAATCGAACGCACTTCTAACACTTGTTCCACTTTTGGAAGACCTTGCGTTATATCCCTAGATCTCGATTTTTCATATATAAATGTAACTAATGTATCTCCTTCGTAAAGGATTTCTCCATAATGGCCATGAACGGTTGCTCCCGGAGTGGCCAAATAAGCTTTAGCTGATCTTATTACTACAGAGTCAATTTGAACAATTAGAACTTGACCCGATTTTAAGTGCGGTCCGTTTTTTGGCTATACATAAATTTTCACAAATAAACTGCCCAAGGCTAATTATTCTAGACGCTTCTTCACAATAATTATGATGGAGAAAATTCCAATTCAAATTGAATGGATTCAAAACGATGTTACCGCGCGGATCGGGATTATTATAAATAGAAACCCTACCATTTTCATCCATTAAATAATATTTAAGCACTTGAAAGGTCTGTTTGAAATTGTCAAGTTGTAAATATTTAGTTACCGAGATCTGATTATAAGTTATTAAATGGTAAAATGAATAAAAATGCGCAATTTGAGGGGTTCTTCCTAATCCTAAAGGTCCCAAGGAATTCCTAATTGGAATTAGACTATCTCTTTTCATTGATTCTTTTTTTATTACATCATTGTAATATTTTACATCGTTGAATGGACCCATTTGAAAACAATTAGATGATGACAAAATTATAAAAGATTGGCATTCCTTATTCCTCTTCAACAACGTACGAATAGTTACTTGATTTTGGCTAAGTGATTGTTGAATCCCTGCCTTGGAAGAAATAGAATAAAATGGATTGATACTGGTGCGGTCTGGCCTCTTATCAAAGATCAATCCTGAACCTGACGGATCTTTCCTTTTTCTGATATACGAAATATGGGATTTCACTAAATCGATTCGCAGGAAATCTCGACTCATACCATTTGTATTTACTTCAACAAAAGAAGCGTGGGCCTCTTCGACAGAAGAACTTTTTTTGTCTTGTTTCCAATTCAACAATAAACAAGTCCGAACTAATTGAATACTTATTCCATAAATTCCCCGAATTGGTTTGCCATTGCCATAAAGGATATAATTGACAATTCTAAGTTCCATATTATCCCTTTCGTGCAACAGATCCTGGGAGAAAAGTGTTACTAAATTTATACCGTCCGCTATCTCATATATGATTACGGGTCGAGCCAAAACAAAATACTTTTTCTTGTTAGGTGGGATCCATTGGACATAGATCCAATTTTTCAATTTTGTTTTTGATTCCTTAGCATTTTTTTTTGCCGCTCCAAGCGGGAGCAAGATATCATTGTGTCGGGATATCTTATCCATCTCTCCAGGAAAATGGATATCTCCAGAAAAGATTTTAAGTTCAATCCATTTTTTTTTTCTCTCCACTCGGACCAATCCGCCCGCTCGGCTTCTTGTATTTAAAGTGATTCGTGTATCTAGTCCAATGAGACTATTGTTCTGTACCATTATGGAAGAAGATTCTGGCAAAATATGTACTTCCTCGGGAATGAAAAAAATCGATCTATTTTCATTTGGTATTTTGGCTTCAATTCTTTGACTCCTCGATACTCAATCAAATCCTCCTTTTTGAGGATGGAATGCCCCCCTGTAGTCCCATATTTCGTAATGCCTGAATTCTTTCTTCTGTATTGAAGATCATCAAAATAAGCAAGAATACTTTTTTTACGAAAAATACCATTTCCGGGTATTTCAATCGAAACACCGGAAGGGGGCATTAGCCCTTTTTCTCGTTCTGGAATCAATTGTAATGGAATGATGAATCTATTTCTTCGTCTCTTTGCCAATAAATAAAAATTTTCGTAGAGAATAACAGGATATATTAAATTACAATGACCCCTTCGATTAAGTTCTGAATAATCAGGAATCTCACTTTGTTTTTTTTTTTTTACCAAAGATATCTGAACTAAAGAATTTTTGTCTTACTTGATCATTATTTCCTGACAGACTAGAAATAGATCTTCCTTCAGCAGAAAGAGAATGAACGCTAATTTTATCTTGATCCTTTTGAAGCGAAAAAGAGGCTACACTAGAGCGGCATGAACCTCCTGAGACTATCCATAAATGACTTGTTTTTGGTAAGAGATGTACGTTGCTGTATGTAAATTCCGGTGCATGGTATACATCGGTACTCCAGTGCATTTCTCCCTCTGAGTTAGAATAAATATGTTTTCTAACCCTCTCTTTAAAATTAAACGTATAGGTTCCCGCGCGAATCTCAGCAATAACTTGTTCTGATTGTACATATTGATCGTTTTGGACTAAAAGAAAACTTTTTGGCGGAATAGTGACCTTGTGTAGAATATCTTCACTCTCAATAGTTACATACAAGTATATATAACATATAAAAGCGGGATGCCCATGACGTGTACGTGTGGGATGAACTAAATCTTCATTGAATTTAATTTTTCCATTGGAAGGGGCTCGTACATGTTCTGCAGTACCCCCTGTGAATACTCCGCCGGTATGAAAGGTTCTTAATGTTAGTTGAGTGCCGGGTTCCCCAATAGATTGACCCGCGATAATACCTACAGCTTCTCCCAATTCGACCAGGCCCCCATGAGTAGGACTTCGGCCATAACATAATTGGCAGATCCAAGATGTACTACTACAAGTAAAAGGGGTTCTAATAGATATTGGTTGTGTTTGAAAGGTTATAAATCGATTGACAAGTCCAATCCCAATATCTTGATTTCTAACGGCAATGCATCGTGGGCCCATATATATATCATCTGCTAATACACGACCAATTAATGTTTGTATAAAAATCCTTTCCGGTATCGTCCCATTTTGAGGACTCACAGAAATACCTCGGATAGTACCACAATCTGTTCTACGTACAACAATGTGTTGAACAATTTCCACAAGTCTGCGTGTAAGATATCCAGCATCTGATGTTCGTACAGCAGTATCTACAACTCCTTTTCGGGCTCCGTAGCAAGAAATTATATATTCTGTTAAAGACAGTCCTTCACGTAAATTGCTTTGAATGGGTAAATCGATCATTTGTCCTTGTGGATCCGACATTAACCCTCTCATACCTACTAATTGGTGTACTTGAGATGCATTTCCTCTAGCTCCCGAAAAAGACATCATATGTACTGGATTAAAAGGATCAGTCATCCTAAAATTAGGATTCATTTCTTGTCGCAAATATTCACTTGTAGCATACCATATCTCAATGGATTGTCGTAATTTTTCTACTGCGTGTACATTTCCATAATAATGGTGTTTTTCCAAAACCAAACTTTGTTGTTCCGCATCTTGGACTAACCATCCCTTGGAGGGTATTGTTAAAAGATCATCAATTCCTAATGAAATGGATGTAGCAGTGGCTTGCTGGAACCCGAGGGTCTTTACTTGATCCAGAATGTGTGATGTATATGCCATTCCGAAGTGATCTATTAATCTGCTAATAAGTCGTTTAATGGCAGTTCCATCTATCGCTTTATTGTGAAAGACCGTATTGGCCCGTTCTGCCATAAGTACCTCCATATTCCGCTGAGTGGGGTTCGACAATGGGTTTGAGTCAATGATTGGAAAACGTCCTTTTCTCGATTTAAATTCGCGTAAAAATTCAGGAACTATGGTCCTAATTGAACCAGAGAGACACTAATTCACATCAGTGTCATAGAATTACTTAGCATAAATACCATACTATTAGGTTAGGTACCATATGAGCAGGTCCGGCACAACCCTTGGATAGCTTCTTCGATTTCTCGATAAAGAGAAATAGGACCAACAGTGGTTCGAATGTATGTACAAAGAATTTCTTTTTTTATACTTCTTACTATTAAGTAGTGCTCATAAATCTCATGATAAGTACCCAAAGATTCATAGTGAACTTCGATAGGAGCTTCTCTTGAAGCAATAACGCGTTGGTCTAGTTGCCACCGGAGCCATAAAGTACTATCTAAATTGATTCTTTTCTGACGATAAGCCCCAATTGCATCATAGGAATTACAAAAAAAGGGTTCTTTTTCTTTCGTATACTTATAGCTATTGGCATCCATTTTTTCATTTTGATAATTTATGCGATTACATGGATTATACCTATTTGCACAAATACCTCGGCGATTCCCGCTCGTTAATACATAGAGCCCAATAAGCATATCTTGGGTTGGTAGGGAAATTGGATTCCCAATAGATGGAGACAATAGATTCATATGAGAAAACATAAGTAAACGAGCCTCCACTTGAGCCTCCAAAGATAAAGGTACATGAACCGCCATTTGATCCCCATCAAAATCCGCATTGAATCCCTTACAAACTAATGGATGTAAACAAATAGCGCGCCCTTCCACTAAAATGGGGTGGAATGCCTGTATGCCTAATCTATGCAGAGTAGGTGCTCTATTCAGCAATATGGGGTGCCCCTGCATAACTTCCTGAAGTATTTCCCATACAATTGACTCTTTTTCCCGAATTTTACTCTTAGCAACTCCCATGTTCGAAGCACGATGTTGTCTAATTAGACCACGAATTACAAATGGCTGGAAAAGTTCTATTGCTATTTCGCGAGGCAATCCACATTGATGTAATGAAAGGGAGGGACCCACGACAATGACAGAACGACCCGAATAATCCACCCGTTTGCCAAGCAGAGTCTCACGAAATCTTCCCTCTTTGCCTTCAATTACATCCGAAAACGACTTGTAAACCTTATTATGACCGTCCCTCATTGGTTGTCCGCGGATTCCATTATCAAGAAGTGTATCCACAGCTTCTTGTACCAATTTCTCCTGACACATTACTAATTCCCCCGGTGTCGATCTACTTGTTGCTAATAAATCGATAAGAGTATTGTTCCGATAAATAACTCTTCTATAAAGTTCATTAATATCCGAGCTCATTAGTTTACCCCCGTCTATCTGAATGATCGGTCTCAACTCGGGAGGAAGAACTGGTAATAGACATAAAACCATCCATTCTGGTTCTATATTTGTTCGAATAAAATGCTTAGCTATTTCGATGCGTCTAACCAAAAAATCCTTTCTTCTTCCAACCTTTCTATTTTCCCACTCATTACCCGGGGGCCCTTCTTCCCCTAATTCTTTCCATTCTACCAACGAATAATCTATAATAATTCGCAAATCCAGATCGGCTAATTGTTCTCGTATAGCACCTGCTCCAGTAGACATTTCTCGATTTCGAAATGCATCGAAGCCTTGGGTAGTAAAGAAAAGTGGGATGCTGTATTTCCAGGATTGGATTTCATATTCGAATGAACCTCGTAATCGTAAGAAAGTAGGTTTTTTAGCTATGGGCCTAGCAAAAGAAAAATTTGGGTAGGATCCTATAGGATATCCCCCTTCAAAATCGGACGTGAAAGTTTCCTTTCATCCGGCTCAAGTAGTTACACCAACTAAAGATAAAGAAAGGAGTTTCCACTTTATTTTCTTTATCTATAAAACGGAACCCCCCCCCAAAAAAAAAAGAAAAGATCTACTCTTTACTCAAGTTTCCAATTTAGACCAAGCAACATTTCATTAATTCATTTTTTTTTTTTCTTTTTGTAGATTTCGATTTTATTTTATGAATTTTTTATTCAATTAGAAATTACGACGTAAAATCAATGAAATGTAAAATTCTTGAGTAGTCTACGCCCCTTCGAATGAGAGATACCCTTACTTAATTCTTAATTTCATTCAATTAAAGTAAAGAAGTACCTTGGAATTCATAAGGGATTTACTTGTCTATGTATCATTACATTCGATCTTTTAGGTCCCTACTTTGCCTCGACGGTTATGCCACGATGTCCTTAAAGCCTCTATGCGATGGATAGGCTCCTGCAACCATGACATAACAGAATTTGCTTATTTTAATAAACATAATTTCATTTCTTTATAAAGTAAAAGAAAGGGAGTGGTTAATTCCACAAAAGAAGTCTTTTTTTTTTCACGAGGTAGAACTAGAAATTCCTATTTATTTGTTACTGAAGAGCCCATAGACCAATTCCCCCTTTTATTTGGGAGTATTGAATACACCCATAATTCTGAGCTTCATGTTCTTCCTACCAAGAGACATGTCAGATCCAGGGCATACCAATTCACTTGAATGGTATGACAGTTTCTCATTCTGAATCTGTAAAATCAGAGTTTTGATCAAATCACACATCGCAGTATACCAGTCCTTCTAATTCTTTAAGAGGTTTATCTAAAAGATTCGCGATATAACTAGGAAGACGCTTCAAATACCACACATGGGTTACTGGGCATGCCAGTTTGATATAGCCCATTTGGTATCTTCGTATCCGAGAATCCACGAATTCGACTCCGCATTGTTCACAAAAATTAGGGTCTTCTTTTTCATCCCCGATTACTCGATAATTTCCACAAGCGCAAATCCCACTTTTTATCGGCCCAAAAATTCTTTCACAAAACAATCCATCTTTTTCAGGTTTATTGGTTTTGTAATGAAAAGTATACGGTTTTGTCACCTCTCCAACTATCTCCCCATTAGGTAGGATTTTATTGGCCCAAGCACTTATTTGTTGAGGAGAAACTGATCCAATTCGGAGTTGTTGATGTTTATACCGATCGATCATAGAAGAAAAATTCTGATTCATTCCGATTAAGCTTCCTTCCTATTCATCTGGAAGTTCTTCTCAGATACAAGGAAATGATTAAGTTCCAAAGCCAAAGATCGTAGTTCTCGAACGAGTAATCGAAAAGATTCTGGCGCATCCTCAGGTTTAGGTATTATTCTTCCAATGATTGTAGTACCAAGTATTTCTTGGCGAGCTCTAATATGATCAGATTTATAAGTAAGCATCTCTTGTAAAATATGAGCAACACCAAACCCTTCTAGAGCCCAAACCTCCATTTCTCCTACCCGCTGTCCTCCTTGCTTAGCCCTTCCTCTAAGGGGTTGTTGTGTAACAAGTGCATAATGTCCGCTGGAACGTCCATGTATTTTATCATCAACTTGATGAATTAATTTCAAGATATAAGGCTTTCCTATTAAAACAGGCTGCTCA
>JARPSG010000565.1:0-27422 GCA_029955605.1 Quercus engelmannii
AACCTTACAATTGAGTAATCACTAAATGGGGGCAATCGTCAAATGTATTGTGACAGCAAACCAGGTGGCACACGTCAATTGTGGTAATTGCAGGATGCTATTGATGTACCAATATGGAGCACGATCTGTGAAATGTGCAGTCTGCAATTTTGTGACATCAGTTGGGGTCAGTATTCTTTTGCACTCACTGGGTAGATGTTAATGGAACTAATAGGTTTATTGCTATAATGCAAGTGACCCTGAAAATTTAAATTCAAAATGAAGAAAGTATTTCTAATCAGTAAATTGAAATTTAATAGCTATTTAAGGTGTAGAATTCATGAGCAAATGAAGCTTCAAGGTATGATGCATGTAGAGTTGAAACCAACTGCAATATTAAAAAAAAATATATTGAAATCTTTTTTCTGCTTTGTCTTCTCCCTAACTCCTAAATCCATATTGAACCCCCAAGGGGAAAAAAGGATTTGCAAATGGAATCTCATGTGCTTCCAAATGTTTCCATAAGCAGCATTATAAATACAATTATCTACGTTCTATCTATATAAGATGAATTGGGGGCCGAAATTAAGATGAATTAGGGGCCGAAATTTGGAATTTTCACGTACAACTAAAATATACTTTAACAAACTAAGCTAATTGCAATACCGTGACCAATTAACTGAGTTTAACTTATAAAGATGTTGAGCATAACTTGTTATGCACTAGGTTATCTAGGTACAAACATGTGTATGATCTCTAAAATCTCACAAAAATTATTCTTGAATTTCATCCTTAACCCTTTAACCACTTCCTTTTTCTCTCTAACATTGAGAGATACCATATGCAAAATATCACAATTAAGAACTGTATAATACTAAACACTTCCCCCTATTTTGGTACATTTATATTTCATATTTTGTTAACTGTGGTGTCACTGGATGATGCAGGCCTCAGCAAGCACTACTGAACAGAAGTTCAACAGTTAAAAATTTTCATACAACTAAGTTGGTCATTACCAGCTCTACAACCTTGGTTTTGCGTAAAACAATATTCCCCATCAGTGTATCTTTCAGCAAGCAGAAGACCCTTCCCCTAGTCACATGTATAGAGTTATTTTTTTTCCTTGCGTGATGTCTTTTATGAATAAGTATTGACAGGTTGGAATGGATGTATGTAAACTATTCTATTAGAAGACTTTTGAGTGCTTTTGGAAATCTTCAGATAAGATGAACTTCATTTTCTTTTACATTGACATGTGTGTATGAGTGGCATCAAATACACGGGAAGATTTTACATCAGATACTTTCTGCTTTTTTGTTGGGCCAATTTTTCCAAGTACAAACAATTGCTTGGCAGCGATTAAGACACCTAACATTAATTATTTGAGGACCAAAGAGATATTTTAGAGACACTATTGGGGATTGATGATTATCTAAAAGAAGTACGTTATTAAATGAGTGGTGATGTAAGACCATGACTTTCATTAGTAACCTCACAAGGATTTTAGGATTAGAGAAAACCCAAATAGAATCTTTAAACAAAGACAACATAAACATGTAATTCAGAATTGGATAAAAACTTTCCTACGGAGGAGTTTGATACCAAAATATGCAAGAAAAGGTTTGATAACATAGCTGTTTGCCAAGAAAGGGAGAGAGGGAACATGAGGTCAGTGTAGCAAATTATCCATTATAAAGTTTAAAACCAATGTCATATATATTGACAAAAGCACAGAAGAAAAATTACTAGCTAGTAGCTCAAGTATAGCAGCATATTTTATATATCTTATCATTCAATCATCTCAGCAGTATACAACTTATTCTAATCAACTCCAATTGGCCCGGTCTCATGTTGATTCACATCCCAGAAAAAGTGTCCTAATTTATGTATCCTCTTTAGCCACAACTTTTTTTTTCCATGAACTGGAAACATGTTAATGCTTTTTGATGGTGCAATGGTACTTCTTTGTAGCACATGATGTAAACATTTTAACTGACTTCTTTTCATTTTGTGTAGGAGATTTCCAAGGTCTCAAAAAAGCGTTACTAGTTCTTTGACAAAACCACTCATCCACCATCACATGGCCATTCTGTATCCCCAGGTATACTTGGCTTTCAATCAACTTCTATTGTGTCCTTCTATTCAAATATGCTTTACTGAATAAAACTCTAATATTAAAACTAAACAACCGTTTATACATTTTTTGTTAGATGTAATTTTCTGAAAAGCACTCGACCATTCTAACTTTGAATTCATTTGTTCAACAAATATATTTTCAAATGACAAGTCATGTCATCATCATCATCAGATAATAGTATTAGACCTCTTCCTTGTCCTATGTCTTTCTAGATTTGGATAGATTATTGAATAATTTTAACTCAAAATACTTAGGGCACGTTTGGTACACTGTAATAATTATTACATGGGAATAGGAATAAGTATTACGAGGAATACATTAAGGGCATGTTTGGTATATTGTAATAGACGTTGTAATGTAATAGTTATTCCTATGGTTTAGTTATTCTTTAGTTTGGTTATGTTTTTTTTACAAGGAATAACCATTCCTTATGAATAGCTATTTTTCAAAATGAGGAATAATTATTCCTCTTTAAAAGGTTATATTAGCTATTCCTTAGTAAGTGCAATAATTTCAAAACTTAATATATTTCCAAGTAAACAAACTTTCCATATACATCTAACAATTATAAAAATAAAAAATCATAAAAAATAACACATATCTCTCTTAAATTTAAAAATAACAATTTTTAAGGAAATATAATTGTATGAGTAAGAAATTTCCAAAAATAAATGTTAAGTTTCATTCTAATGTTATAACTCACAACCAAACTAATGAATAGGTTTAGTTATTACATTACAACACATTTTATTCCTAGTAATAAAGATTACAATTCTTGTCGTAATTCCCATTCAATGTACCAAACGTACCCTAAGTTGGAATATAATAAGTATTACTATTCATTAGTTTGGTGATCATTTAGGAATAGGATCCTGAATATGCATACACAATTTAGTAGAGTATAAAAAGAAGGTGTAATTAAATAATTTTTAAGTCAAATTTCCTAAAATACATTTATTTTAGGGTTTTCAAAATAGAGCTAATAATTAACAACAAGGAAAATTTATTTTCTTTCCTTTTGAAGATGTGGCAACTAATGGCTTTTTAGGAATTTTTAAAAAAAAGTTATTACATAAGATGAAAGAATAGATATTCAGTACTTTTGATAAGGAATAATTATTCCTCATTTTGAAGAATAGCTGTTCTTAAGGAATAACTATCCATTGTAATAAAAACATAATCAAACAACCAAATAATTATGCCATAGGAATATTTATTACATTATAATGTCTATTACAGTCTACCAAACGTGCCCTTATAAAATATTTTTAGGGTTTTCTTTCACTCTTTCTTCATTTTCCTTTTATTTTTTTATTTTTTTTATTAATTCTTTTTCTAAACTCTATTAATGTACTCTCATTTAAAATTGCGCCTCTGCCCCCATCCCTATCCGTGTCCGACCTACACCCGTGTCCGCTCCTACGCCTGAGTCTGCTTCCATGCCTGTGGCTACATTCGCATCTGCATCTGTGCCTGCACCTGCTTCTCCCAACAGAAATTTGGGCTCTTCACACATAGCTACAATATACTTTAAACAAATTAAGCTAATTGAAATATCATGTCGAATTAACTAAGTTTAAATTATAAAACATGTTTAGCAAAATTTGTTATGCACTAGGTTATCTAGGTACAAACATGTGTATAATCTAAAAAATTTAGATTATTAAATAAGTGGCGATGTAAGACTAGTCATCAGTAACCTCAATACTAGAATTAGAGAAAAACCAAAAGGAATAATTAAGTAAAGACAAACTCTTCTTTCACTTAAAAATTTACATAACTCGCAGTAACTTGCTGTATAATATAAATAGGTGTTAAATATACACATTTAAACTCACCACAACCTTTAAAAATCCAATGAATGGTTTTACAGTTTTACTTTTTATTAATGTCTCAATCATGCAAATCATCTGCCAATAAAATATGATAATACTAAAAACGTTACAAATGAGATCATGAAAAAAAAAAATTGGGTTCAATAGGAGTCTTCCTTGCCTTTGATGCTAGATCTTCTTCGGACACTTCATCGAGAGAAGTGATGGGGAAGCTGATAATGATGGAAAAGCAGCTTTCCTTTTGCACATTACGGTGGTATATGGGACGGTGGACACCCCCCTTCCAATGTGGTATCATCATATTGAACTACCACATTCTACTAGATAGAGGACACTTGCCCTGGGACGGTGGACATCCCCCTTCCAATGTGGTATCATCATATTGGACTACCACATTCTATTGGACAGTAGACACTTGCCCCCCCTACTTCAGAATGAGGGAAAGAGTTGGGATGAGCAAAGACTAGGGCTGCTAGCAAAAAGCTTTGTATCAGATCTTGTAGCTACTTTAGATGATTGATACCTGATTGTATGCTTATATTTTCAGTCTATGGATTTTTATCAAAAAAAACATAAGCATACAAATGAATTACCTTTTGAATTACTACTTAAACTTTTCATAATTATTGAAAGAGAATTGCCAAAGTTTTTAGGCAACATCAAGACAAGGTATACAAATTTTAATTTTAACTTCCATATTAGCAAAAATTGTCCACATTATTTCAACCCTTATGGAAAAGAGGATTTATATGTAACATGCAAAATGTGTTCAATTGACTTAGAGATGTACAAATTAGTCAACTGACTATGGTAGAATTAAGATTTCAAAAATTAAATATACATATTTAAACTTACCACGACTTTTAAAAATCTAATGAACGGTTCTACAATTTTACCTTTTATTTAATGTCTCTATTATGCAAATCATCTGCCAATAAAATATGATAATAGTAAAAATGTTACAAATGAGATCATGAAAAGAAAAGATAAAACTTATTAGGCACTATCATTACAGAATAGATATCTCTATTTTTACGTATTCAAGGAAGTGAGATGTATAGAGTTTAAGGTATATGTAAAGATTCACGTCCAAAAAGAAAGTATAGGTTATGATTTAAAAGTAAATGTAAAGGTTTTAAAAAAAAGTATATGTATATGTTATGGTTTAATTTAATATAAAAGACAATGAAAAACAATTGTTATTGGCTACAACAATTGTTTTATCTAACAATTCTATTTTTAGAGAGAGAATTTTCTTGAGAAAGTTTGAGAGAGATATGGCGACGTCGGGAGGTGTGGTAGTGTTACCAAATTCAATGAACAAGGTTGATTCGCCTTCGTCATCTTCTTCTTCGTCTACGAAAGCTGCTTGTGTGAGGAGCTCGGAGGTGAGGTCATCGATTCTAATTTTTTTGTTCTTTCACAAAGCGATTCGTAATGAGCTCGACGCGCTTCATCGATCTGCCATGGCCTTCGCCATGGGGAAGCGCAATGATATTTGGTCGTTGCTCGAGTGCTACCATTTTCTGTGATCGGTTTACAAGCCCCACTCCAATGCTAAAGATGATCTAGTCTTCCCAAAAGAGCTAGTCTTCCCCAACGGGTTACTCTTCCCAAATGGGTTACTCTTCCCAAACGGGTTACTATTCCCGAATGGATTACTCTTCCTAAAATTACGTACCTATCAAAAATGGAAGATTAGATGTAACTAATGCACACAAGAGTTGACAAGTAAGCATTCGCGAGCCTGACCTTCATATGCGACCGTTACCCATAGGGACGGACGAGAAAGATGCGCACATTGAGCCTACATTACAATGATCGCATCACCTAAGACTCTTCTATATTCACACAATCGCCGGTAAAGGGATAACTCTCATCTCCTACAAGTCAGTTATGGGATAACTCTCATATCCTACAAGTTAGCTGATGGATAACCCCATGTCCCTACAATTCAGCTAAAGTAGTCATCCACAGACCCTCATATAAACACCAAGATACTCCAATCTCAAGGTATGCAAAAATACTATTCAGAGACTCTTTCTTAAAATTTTATTGCGAGTTTTTGACTTAAACTTTAGAGGGTCTTAGGCCGACACCACATCAGTGCTCTTTGAAGGTATTTCTATTTTTGTAGGTTTACTACTCTTCACCTTTTACTGAAGACTACGGGTTTGGGCGATAGATCTACTGACAATTTTGAGCATCATCAAGATGCATTACTCCATTAAATTTGTCAAAATTGCAAAATAATAATAATAATAATAATAATAATAATAATACCCTTAAAAAATAATCAAGCACAACGCGTGGGTCAGCGACTAATATTAAAATAAAAACAAAACAAGTTATTTATAGGATTAGAAAAAAAAAAGTAAAAAAAAAAATTACCTTTAATTTTTTGATCATTCGGGGTTGTTTCCATACATACTCTACATCCTCACGTGTGTCTACATACTTCCTTAGGTGTGTCTACATACTTTGCATCCTCAGGTGTGTCAATCTTGAGATGAGATGTGCTTAGCACTCCCTTGGAGTAAGATGTTGTAACCTGCCCTAAAAAGGGGATAAAACAAAAAAACAAAAACAAAACAGAACATATAACATGATCATAGTCTCAATATTAAAAATCTGCTACAAACCTTTAAGTTAAAGGATTTAACTTATTATCGGTTGCATTGAATAATCATCACATTTCAAAATACATAGCCCCTGCTTTGAATATGGTGCCATCACTTTCTCCTCCTTGTGCTCATTAATAATCTCTAATTCATAGTATGGTGTTATAAAATCCTGTGAAGACACTAAAATCTGTTAAAAACACTTCGGATGATTAAAAAAAGAAAACAGTTTTTTTTTTTTTTAATGAATATTATTAAAACAAAAACAAAATCTCAGTATACAAGAATAATGAACAATTAAGGAAGAACATATGTATATGACAGTAAGGAAGGAAGTAAAAGAACACGTCTATGAAAGTAAGTAAGGAAAGAGAAGAATTAGTGCAGCCATCCAATTAACTTCTATTCAAATATGCTTTATTGAATAAAACTCTAATATTAAAATTAAACAGCACTCGACCATTCTAACTTTGAATTCATCTGTTCAACATATATATTATCAAAGGATAAGTCATGTCATCATCATCAAATAATAGCATTGGATCTCTTCCTTGTCTTATATCTTTCTTGATTATTGAACAATTTTCACTAAAAATACCTAGTTAAATATTTTTAGGGTTTTCTTTCCCTTTTTCTTCATTTTTTATATTTGTTGAAAATATTTCTCTAAAATCTATTTTTGTAATCTCATTTTTTTTCTATGCGTCCTCACTAACACCTATGCCTGAGTTTGAGTACACGCCCGTGCCCTCGTCTGTTCTTGACCCTATGCCCCCATCCATGTCTGCGCTTGCGCCACCATCCTTGTCTGCGTCCACGCCTACACCCACGTCCACTCCTGCACCTACGCTTGCACCCGCATCCGCTCTTGCGCCGGAGTCTGCTTCCATGCCTGTGCCTGCACCCACGTTTGTGTTTGTGCCTGCACTTGCTTCTCCCAATTGAGTTTTTTCTTCTTCTATTTTGATGATGCATTAGGGTTTTTTTTTCACAAATGATAGATCCGCAGGTTTTTTACGAATTAAAAATGAATTAAAGCAATATTGTCAAGGAGTTTCACCTCTAAGTGATGTTTTAAGTTGTTTGGAATGAATTGTGTACAAAGTCTATCAACTTGTAATTGATGACCTAGATATGGCAAATAATCGATAGACCGATTCAAAATTATACCCAAATCCCCATAACCCACCCAAAACCTGAAGGAAAAATATGAGCATGTAGGAATTTTTATATCCAGGTCAACTTGCAAATGATCTCCTTTTTATTTATTTATTTACTTTTCTAAGTTCTTTTCTTCTTACAAATACTCACAAAATTTTTGTTCATGAGGTTGAGGCTTAAAGGCTTCAGTTTAGTAAACATTAAATTTTGTAAACTTAATCATTTATGAATTTTTTTTCTTTTATTTTTTAGTGTTTTTTTTTAATTTTTAATTTTTAAAATTTTTATTGAAATGAATACAAAGACAATACTATCAAAGTTTCTTTTTTAATAATGGTGATGTCTAAAAAAATGAGCCAACTCCATACTCGTCCATAGTGGTCGTCTTGAGAAGGAATAATAGAAAACGAGCTACTCGTCCTTGACAAGCTCATCCATAGATGTTTTTAGACGAGTTCGTCGCGTCCATTCTACAGCTAATGGACGACCTTTCATCCATTGCTTATGACGAGCTACGGTTATAGAAAAGGAGCATAAAATAACCTTCATGGCAATTATGGATGTGTACTCTAAACTTTCCGAACTTCGTAAAGGTAGGGGAAATTATTAAATAGATAACCGTTTCCTGAACCTATAAAAACACGAATCTCCGACAAACAAAGGTAAGTTTTTTCCAGACACAATCCCCATAAGTTTGGAATTCCCTATTTCGGAATAAGAGACTAACTTTATCATCGGAGGGTTTATGGCCGGTCAACCCCGGTCTCCTCTGATCTTTCGTTTCTTCTTTTTCAGGCCCCCAAAATCATCAAAATCCGTGCCATCCAGCCTACTGATTTTCTATGTATTATCAGTTGGCGCTGTTTGTGGGAATTTTCGTTAAACTTTATTGAGTTTTACAATTCCTTTCTCTGACAAAAAGGCTGCAATGGTTCAGACTAGATCGAGGGCTACTAGCCCAGGCCATCAAGAAAGTAGGGATGCTTCTAGCCATCCCCATCACGATTGTCAATTTGCGCCTGCCATGCAACCATCCTCTGTTCATGTGCAATCCATGGTAGCCGCTATGGCAGAGTTAACTCGCCAGAACCAAGAACTGACAAGGGAGATTCATCTTAGGAGGCAACGACATGAGGCATATGGGGAAGAACAAGACCAGAGCCAGGGAGATGGAAGAAGTGCTGTGCCTGAAAGTCAATCAAGGGGCACCACATCAAGAAGGGTGCCACACTTGGAGAGAGAGATTGACTACATGAGGAAGGTTATGGATGAGATGAGGGAGAACATGAGAAGAACAAATCCTGTAGAGGATCTAGTTCACCGTACAGATTCCCTTTCCACGGCTTCCATCAATGGTCACCCCTTGCCTCCAAAATTCAAGATGCCTTCCTTGGATTCGTATGATGGAGCGCGTGACCCGTTTGATCACATTACTACTTTTAAGACTACAATGTACCTTCAGGGGGTCCCTGATGAACTTATGTGTAAAGCCTTACCTACCACCCTTAAAGGTCCGGCACGAGTGTGGTTCAGTAAAATACCCCCGAATTCGGTAAGTTCTTTTGAAGAGTTAAGCAAGTTGTTCGTTAATAACTTCATTAGGGGACAGAGACACAAGCGTTCTTCGTCCAGCCTGTTGATCATAGAACAGGGGGAGAATGAAAGCCTGTGGTCCTTTATCACTTACTTTAACAAGGAAGCCTTGACGGTGGATGAGGTGGATGATAAGCTACTATTGGCGGCCTTTCACAATGGGGTTAATTCTAATTTATTCATCCACAAGCTTTATGAGAAGGAGCCTCAATCCATGGTTGAACTCGTCCATTCAGCCCAGAACTTTATGAATACAGAAGACCCGATCATAGCCAAGAAGAGGAAGAGAGCTGAAAGAATGGAAGCAAACTCCATACGCCACTCCGAGCAAGCCCCTCGTCCAAAAAAGGGACGGACGAAAGATAAAAAGGACCGGGATGGTAAGAGGGCTGGTCCTTCAACACAGAATCAACAATACACGCCACTTAACACAACTCTTGAACAGGTCCTTATGCAAATCAAGGAAGATCCTTCCTTGAAATGGCCAGAGAAAATGAAGGGAGATCCCAATAAGTGCAATAGAAACAAGTATTGCTGCTTCCATAGAGACCATGGGCACGACAAGGACGAATGTTATGATTTAAAACAGCAGATTGAAAATCTTATAAGACAAGGAAAGTTGAGAAATTTCCTTGGATGAGAGCATAAGGATGAGAAGTTGAAAGGGAAGGGAGAAGAGTCGTCGCAACCCCCGCTTGGAGAGATTAGAGTTATTATAGGAGGAAACTCAGCCGGTTAGTCGTCCAAATCCAAGAAGACGTATCTGAAAGTAGTGTAGAATGTTCAACTCTTTGGACGATCTCCAAGGACGATGACCACGGACGAGCAAGCAATCACATTCACGGACGCTGACTTTGCTAATTGCCGATTATACAACTAGAAGGGTGTTGGTGGATAACGGAAGTTCAGCAGATATTTTATATTACCCTGGCTTTCAACAAATGAGGCTCAGACGAGACGAACTTCGTCCAGTAAACTCACCCTTGGTAGGATTCGGTGGAATGAAGGTGTAGCTTGTAGGCACTGTTACATTACCTATCGTGGTGGGGGCATACCCATAACAGGTAGCCAGGGACGTGAATTTCTTGGTGGTAGATTGTTCATTCTCCTACAATGCTATAATTGGAAGACCAACTTTAAATAGTTGGAAAGCAGTTATGTCTACTTACCACTTGTCAGTCAAATTTCCAACGGAGCATGGGATAGGACAAGTTCAGGGAGATCAGCTGGCAGCAAGAGAGTGCTACCTGGCCATGTTGGCCATGGATGAGCAAGTTCAGACGATGAATATTGAAGAAAAGAGAATGGTGGCTGAGCCCATTGAAGTGTTGGAAGATATTTCTTTAGACGAAAAAAACCCTGAAAGGTGCACCAGGGTTGGAGCAGATTTAGAAGAAAGGATTAAGAAGGGCCTTGTTTGTTTCTTGAGGAAAAGTATTGATGTATTTGCTTGGAGTCATGAGAACATGCCGGGTATAGACCCTAGCATCATTACCCACCGTCAAAATGTGTATCTTTCCTCTAAGCCTGTACAACAGAAGAAAAGGGTGTTTGCTCCTGAGAGAGACAATGCTATCAAAGAAGAAGTGCAGAAGTTAACCGTAGCGAAGTTCATTCGAGAAGTTTATTATCCAGGCTAGCTGGCCAATGTAGTAATGGTCAAGAAGGCAAACGGTAAATGGAGAATGTGTGTAGACTTCACAGATCTGAATAAGGCTTGCCCCAAAGATAGCTACCCGTTGCCTCGCATTGACCAGTTGGTAGATTCCACTGCGGGACACAAGCTGCTTAGCTTTATGGATGCTTTCTCCGAATACAATCAGATAAGGATGGACGATGCAGATCAAGAGAAGACATCCTTTGTCACAAGTCAAGGCTTATTCTGTTATAAGGTGATGCCCTTCGGTCTAAAGAACGTTGGGGCAACATATCAGAGGTTGGTTAACCACATGTTTCGTCCACAAATTGGGCGGAATGTAGAAATCTACGTAGATGACATGTTGGTGAAAAGTCAGGACGAGGGAAAGCATCTAAACGACTTGCAGGAAATGTTTGACACATTCAGGCAGTATAAAATGAGGTTGAACCCCAACAAGTGTGCTTTCGGAGTGTCATCCGGGAAATTCCTGGGGTTCATGGTTTCACATAGGGGGATTGAAGCAAATTCAGACAAGATCCAGGCAATACTGAACATGGAACCTCCACAGAATATCAAAAAAGTCCAGTTTCTTACCGAACGAGTTGCTGCCCTCAACAGGTTTATCTCTAAAGCTATTGATAAATGTTTGCCATTTTTTAAGGTACTTAAAAAGGCATTTGAGTGGACGGATGAGTGTCAAAAAGCCTTCCAGGACTTGAAAATCTACCTCACTACGGCTCCTTTACTAAGTCCATCCGTGCTGGGAGAGGAGTTGTATTTGTACTTAGCAGTTACCCCACATGCCGTTAGTTCAACATTGATAAGGGAGGAAGGAAGAGTGCAAAAGCCCGTGTACTATACAAGCAGAGCACTAAGGGGAGCGGAAGGACGATACCCGTTAATAGAGAAGCTGGCTTTTGCATTGATAACGGCTTCTAGGATGCTAAGGCATTCATCAATGTCATGACAGATCATCTGCTTAAGAAAGCACTGAACAAGCTAGAAGCTGCAGGTCGACTGATCCAATAGGTTGTCGAGCTTAGTGAATTTGATATCAAATATCAACCAAGGCATGCAATAAAAGCTCAAGCCTTGGCAAATTTCATTGCAGAGTTCACTTCGAGTTATGAAGACTTAAGCGAGGTAGAGACTAGAAAGAAATGGATCGTCCATGTGGATGGATCATCTACACAACATGCAGGAGGAATAGGAGTTGTTTTATTATCCCCGGAGGGGGAAAAACTGAAGCACAAGGTTCGTTTGTAGTATCAAACAACCAACAATGAAACTGAGTATGAGGCCCTTATTAAAGGGTTGGAGTTGGCTAAATTTATAGAAGCGGAATCGATACTCGTCCTAGGAGACTTGCAGCTAGTCATAGGCCAAGTAAATGGGGCATGTGAAGCCAAAGAAGAACGAATGAAGAAGTATCTTACTAAGGTGGTGCACCTTATACAGAAATTTAAGGAAACTGATTTCATTCAGATCCCAAGAGAAGAAAATATGGAAGCAGATACTTTAGCAAAAGAAGCCTCAGTAAGCGAAGTAATGGACGAGTTTGATGAAATTCAATACCTGCTGAGCATAGACTTTCCAGAGGTGCATCAGTTAGAGGGTGAAGAAAATTGGATGACTCCAATAATATCATACTTGAAGGACGGAAAGCTTCCAGAAGGAAAAGACGAGGCCAGGAAGCTCAGAGTCAGATCAGCCAAATACGTCCTTATGAACGAGGTGCTATACAAAAGGGGTTTTTCACAACCTTATTTAAGGTGTTTAGCTTTGGATGAGGCCAACTATGTATTGAGGGAGGTTCATGAAGGAGCATGTGGCAACCACTCAGGAGCCAGATCACTTGTCCACAAAGTCGTCCACGTAAGCTACTACTGGCCAAACATGCAAGCTAATGCCAAGGCATATGTCAAGGTCTGTGATCAATGTCAGCGATTTAGTAACGTCCCCAGACAACTATCAGAATATCTCACCCCAATGATGGCCCCATGGCCTTTTGCACAATGGGGGTTAGACATCTTGGGTCCTTTTCCACTTGGGACGAGGCAGATGAAATTTCTGGTGGTAGATATTGATTATTTCACCAAATGAGTAGAGGCAGAACCCTTAGCAAGTATCACGCAACAAAATGTCAAGAGCTTCATTTGGAAGAACATTGTATGCAGGTTTGGGGTGCCCAGAGTATTAGTGTCTGACAACAGACAACAATTTGACAATGCACTTTTTAGTAGACGTGGCAAAACGGGCGGGTCGGGTCGGGTTCGGGTCGGGTCAATCGGGTTTGCGGGTTAAACGGGTCACGGGTCAAAACGGGTCATTTTTAAAACGGGTCAATCGGGTTGCGGGTCAAACGGGTCGCGGGTTGAGTCGGGTCGTGAGTCGGGTCGAGTTGACCCGTATTTTTCAAACAATTTTTTTTTTTTTTTTTTTGGAAATAGATGCAATCTGTCAATTGTTTATGAGTTCTTTAATTGTGATTAGATTCTCACTAGTGATATTGTTACCAATTACCACTAAACACTTGAATTGATACCCAAATTTGGTGCAACTCCTATTCCAGCTTTCTAGAAACTAATCTTGGTATAATCTTCAATCTATTTAAAGTAGGAAGAGAAAATAAAGGTGGCAAGTAAAAAATAACAAACTATAATGGAGTACATAACATATTAAGTAAAAAAGAATAAGTAAATATTTTATAAAAATTACACCTCAATCTAAATCTACTCAACATTGGTAAACGTGGCAAAACGTGCGGGTCGGGTTCGGGTTCGGGTTCGGGTCGGGTTAATCGGGTCGCGGGTCAATCGGGTCGCGGGTCAAAACGGGTCACGGGTCAAAACGGGTCATTTTTAAACGGGTCAATCGGGTTACGGGTCAAACGGGTTGCAGGTCAAACGGGTCGGGTCAAAACGGGTCTGACCCGTTTTGCCATGTCTACTTTTTAGGGACTTTTGTGAGCATTTCGAAATTCAAAATCATTATTCCTCGCCCGCCCATCCCCAAGCAAATGGCCAGGCTGAAGTTGCAAACCGATCCTTGTTGAAAATCATCAAGACTCAACTTGAGGGGGCAAAGGGAATATGGCCAGATGAGCTACCAGGTGTTCTATGGGCGTACAAAACGACGGTGAGAACCCCTACAGGGGAAACTCCTTTCAAGCTAGCCTATGGAAGCGAAACAGTTATACCTGCAGAAATGCACATGGTCAACCACAGGGTGACGATGTATCAGGATAAGGATAACGAGGAGCAACTCCGTTTAAACCTCGATCTAATAGACGAGGTAAGGATGGACGCAGAACATAGGACGGCAATGTATAAAAACCTAATGGCTAGGCAGTATGATGCAATGGTGAAGCCGAGGCAATTCAACATGGTCAACCACAGGGTGACGATGTATCAGGATAAGGATAACGAGGAGCAACTCCGTTTAAACCTCGATCTAATAGACGAGGTAAGGATGGACGCAGAACATAGGACGGCAATGTATAAAAACCTAATGGCTAGGCAGTATGATGCAATGGTGAAGCCGAGGCAATTCAACATAGGAGACCTCATCCTGAAAAAGGTTTCTTTGGTAACCAAGAACCCGGCTCATGGGAAACTAGGGCCTAATTGGGAAGGACCTTATAGAGTTATCAACTATAAAAGGCAAGGATCCTACTACTTGGAGGCCTTGGATGGGAGAAAATTGGAGCATCATTGGAATGTTGAGCACCTGAGGAGGTACTATCAGTAGAAGTGCTAGCTTGGACGAGTGTTTCTATAGATGAGCTTGGAGCCTGTTTGTCTACTTATGTTCTACTTATGTTTAATAATGCTGCTACTTTATTATTTATGTTGTGGTTATGAACAAAGTTATGGATTTATTTGTATTTGTTAAACTCCCTAGAAGGCATTTACTTCTAAGTATATGCCTCGCTTGTGAACAATATTTATGACATGTACATAATGTTGTGTGAATCTTAGTTTCTATGCTATTTTTCGTTCAAATTAACTCACAAGAAGGCTGAAAAGCCCAAGACAAGAAAATTCTCTGGACGCGGAGATGTAACGTCAATAAGCTTTCCTAAGGGCAAAGCAAAGCAAGGCATGCTCGTCCAAATAAAGGACGAGGTAAAACCCTAGCTTCCTTGAGCAAAACACAGCAAGTTTAGAGGATGTTCGTCCGTATAACGGACGAGGTAAAGCGTAATGCATGTCCAACCCATGGACGAGGAAATGCATAAGCAAGTGTTTAACTTATTGATTACGACGCCTACTAAAACAATCCAATTTATGGACGAGTGAAAAGTTGTGTCTTATCTTCATTAAAGGTGAAAACCAGCTAAGTCTAAGGACCAGCAATGTTGATAATCACCATTTCACAAAGACGAGTTATACTTGTGAAATTCAAAGTATGACGAAAATGTATACTTAAACAAGAAGGAATTCTTCTATGGACGAGTAAAAAATTGAAACAATACATCAAAAAGAACTCTCGTCCATATAATAATAGAAAAGAAAATCAAGCAATTATTTACGGGCGGATAACCAACGTCCAAACACCCTTACAAAAGTAAAACTGTTGATAGCTCGTCCTAAAACTATGGACGAGCTTAGTGTACTTGAGTTACATTAAAAGGTCCCAAGACCAAGGACCAAACAAAACTCGAAAAATATATATAAGAATACAAAGGTAACCAAAATATTAAAAGCTCGTCTTTAGGCAGGAGGGGCTGATGTGGCTGAGTAGTAGTGTTGTCCTCTATATTGACGTCTTCTGAACTTGTCTGGAGGAGGGAGCTTGTAGGAGCACCACTAAGATTGAGCTTGATAGAACTGAAGTCAATGTTAGGGAAGTTCTCCACGGCGTCCATCCTGAAGTCCTCAAACCCAGCTGCATAGTTGGTATCCAGTAAGTCCGCGAACTACTTGGACACCTTAAACTCCGCAACTGCGTCTTCCTTGGCTTTCTTAAGAAGAGCACTCAGCTCGTCATTTCTCTTCTGAAAGTGGTCAAGATGAGTGTCCTTCTCTATGGCATCAGTCTTCAGCTCTTCAATTTGGTTTTGCAGCTCCTTTGCCTCTTCCTTGGCCTTAGCAGCTATCTCAGCCCACCGTTTACTCTCGTCTTTCACCTCATTGATCCTCCTCTCCAGCAAGACCCTCGTCTTGTCCAAATCAGTTGCTTGCCTGGACGTAGCGATGAACTTAGACATTGCCTGAGTCAAAGTTTTGTTAGAACAAAAATACACGTCTACCTTGCTAACAAGACGAGACATATATAAAAAAAAAGAACGGAAAAGAAAAAGCTTGCATACCTTGAAAAGGTCATGAACGCCAGAATGCTCAAAGTCCTTCAAAGACATGTTGTAGCAAGCCGTCACGTCCGCATCTGTCACAGCCATCCCAAACCTTTCCCAAGCTAGATCCTCATTCCCAATAAGGTTTTGAGGTACCTGTTGGGAAGGCTGAGATGAGGACGGTGCCTTGGTTGTGGACGGGACCTGCATAGGAGAATCCTTGAGCTCTGGATTATCAAGGATCTGAACATCCTCAGGCTCATGGATAGAGATGGACGGAATGGACTGGACGTTCTTAGGCTTGGACGACCTATGCTTAGCCTTTTTCTCCCTGCGCCTGCTTGGGAGGTTCCCTAAGTCAACCCCTAATGACAAGCTTTTTCTTTTGTCACCTGCTAATGGATAAGGCTGGGACGGTACCTCCTGCCCAGCTGCCTCGTCCACCACTTCTTTACCCTTATTCTCCTTCATTGTAGCCATTCCTGAAAAGAAAGATGTCAAAAAAAAAAAAAAAGAAGAAGAGAGAGGGAAGGACGACAAGAAAACTTATGTCTACGGACGGTGAGCTCGTGTGCGAGGGCTTCAACAGATGGTTTAGGACCTAAGCCCCAGATGGCAAGACGTTGGAGACTTACTAGAGAATGAAAAGCCCTGTTAGTGTATAGACGAGCCTTCTAAATTCGTTCAATGTAAAACCTGCTTAAATGAGGTCGTTTAGCACCTATAAAAAAAAGGGAGAAAAGGAAAATTATTAGATAACTACCTACAAGAATAAATACAACAAATAACGAAGTTACAGCTATAAGCATACCTTCAGGACGAAGGTTTCCTAACTCTCCTGTGTAGGGAGGAAATGGGTCCTGGTCAACCTCAATGGGGTGTCCAACCCAGAAACCTGAGACGAAGAAGAACTCTGTCTTCTAGTTCCTATCTGAGGTAACTAAGGACTTAATTAATCTATAATCTCTCCCTCTGGCCGTAAATTGATAGAAGCCAAGGGATTGATTAATTTCAGAGGGCTTATAATAGTAGAGGAACTCATCCACGGTAAGAGGACGGTCCCCCTCAAACATCTCCCTCCACAAAACTTGCATGGAGACGATTAACCTCCATGCATTGGGATTGAATTGATAGACACCTAAACCTAACTTAGTAAGTAGTTCTGTAGCGAAAGCATTTAAAGGTAACCTAAGTCCACCTAAAAGATAGGCTTCATAGATACCTATCCCAAAATGTGGCTGATAGCACCACTCCCCACGAACCGCTAACCTAGGTTTAAGGTCGTCTGGGATTTGATACCATGTCTTAAGTAAATCCAATCTCCTATCTTCCGTCTTGGAAGCTACTCCTATAGCACAGTTATACACTACCTCAACCTCGTCCTGAACTGTGGACGAGGGAGCACTCGTACCAGCCTTGGATCCGGGTTCGATCCTCGTCCTAAGTCCTTCCTGGAGAACCTCTAAAGGAACCCCAGGAACGCCGGACGTGTACTCGTCCGTGGTGTTTCCTCCACTACTACTATTACTATTACTACTATCATTAGAGCCACTAAAACTACTAAGATCATGATATTTTTCTATGGCCTTATCCATGCTATTGCTAGATGAGGAAAGAACGGTCTCAGAAATTTTTAAGAAAACTTAAAATCTGAGGACGAGAATGACAAAAAGTACCTGAATCTAGACGAGGAAGCTCAAGGAAGGAAATTTCAGAACTGTGAAGGGTACCGGAAGAATTCTACTATTTATAGGCCGTAAGCTTAGGTATCTGAAACGACGCAGCCAATCAAAAAGTGACATGTGGCATGCTCCTTGAAAAAAATAACTCGACGCAATTGGTTACCAATGAAATTGTGACACATGGCATACCTAATTGCTGGCATTAAATACACATTGTGAGAACAACATTAAACATATCTTAGAGACGACCCATGGACAAGGGGGCAACTGGTGATGTCTAAAAAAATGAGCCAACTCCGTACTCGTCCATAGTGGTTGTCCTGAGAAGGAATAACAGAAAACGGGCTACTCGTCCTTGACACGCTCGTCCATAGATGTTTTTAGACGAGTTCATCGCGTCCACTCTACAGCTAATGGACGACCTTCTGTCCATTGCTTATGACAAGCTACGGTTATAGAAAAGGAGCATAAAATAACCTCCATGGCAGTTATAGAGGTGTACTCTAAACTTTCCGGACTCCATAAAGGTAGGGGAAGTTATTAAATAGATAACCGTTTCCTGAACCTATAAAAACATGAATCTCCGACAAACAAAGGTAAGTTTTTTCCAAACACAATCCCCATAAGTTTGGAATTCCCTATTTCGGAATAAGAGACTAACTTTATCATCAGAGGGTTTGTGGCCGGTCAACCCCGATCTCCTCTGATCTTTCATCTCTTCTTTTTCAGGCCCCCAAAATCATCAAAATCCGTGCCATCCAACCTACTGATTTTCTAAGTATTATCAAATAATAATAATAATATTTTTTTTTTGGCATGTGAAAAAAATAAATACAATCCATAATTGACTCGATCCTTAAAAGTTTAGGTAAGGATTATAGGTTTTACATAGCATTTAGGACGACTAGTTTCTTACCCAATCTGATCCATCTAACCCATTTTCCAAGTTTCTTACCTAATTTGATCCATCTAACCCATTTTTCAATTCTAAGTATAAACTGCTCTACCCAGTTCTAAGTCATTTCCTAAAAAATCTTCACTCTTCTAAATTTATTGATTAGGCATATCTTCAGTTTCAAGGTTTTGAGGCCCTAAATAAGGACTCTCAGTGGCATGAGGCCTATTTTGATGCACAAAGGCAACAAGGAGCTGTGTAAACTACCTATGTAAAACGAAAATTGTTCTGTACTTTGAAAATTGTTCCTTAATTTAAACAACCAAGCCATGAAATGATAGGCTTCATGCCCATCATCAATTGGGATAAAAAATTTTCAGATGATAGACTTTTGTCCTTGACACTATCTAACATACACATGTCTGGAACTAAATATAACAGTTAAGCTTGTGAACCATGAAGATATAATAGCAGATGAAAAATTGTGTTGCAAGCAAATTCTTTCATCAAACTTAGTTACGGGGTTTTCAAGACTCATATGATTCATGCTGTTATGGGTTCAAGTCTCCTAAACACTATCTTATAGCCATCTCAAGTAATTCTTCAATGTAAATTTTCCTGTGTGTATGGAACAAGAGGACTATACTTAACCGATGAATATTCAAGTATTCTAAAAGCCTAGCCACCACATTAAAAAAATAATAATAACTAGTCACGGACCCGTGCGTTGCGCATGATAATTTCTTTTATGGTGATTGGATGTTTTGGTCATGGAATTTATTTTGTATTATTAGAGATTAGTATTTGAAATAGAAAGATGAAATTTTATTGTTGAATTAATTTTTTGGAACATAATTTCTACCATACTCGGTTTGCTAATTTGTACATTTCCAAGTCAATTGAGCACATTTTGCATGTCACATGTAATTCTTCGTTTCCATAAGGGTAAGGGCAGTCATGATCCCAATGACCCACTCCATTTTTCTTGCACGCTTGGTTTTTTGGGATGCAAAATGTGTTTGTTCCAAAGGTTGTATGTCGAAGGATTTGTTGATAGTTTTGCAGCAATTGTTTCCCATCTTGTTGGTTTAGAATTGATAATAGTAGCTGGATTCCTTCCTTATTTGATTCACATAAGAGTGCAATTGCGAGTCCATATTTTGCATTTTTGTCCCCTTCTTTGTTGGCTTGAAGAATGATTTCTTTCTTGTTTTAGTTTTACCTTGCACAAAATATTTGTGAGCTCCAACCCAAAATAGTGATTGTTTGTTTCCAGCCCTAAAGCATCGATGAATGAGCTTTTCTTCATCTTTTCGAAGGAATAAAGGATTTTGAAGCAGTCCAGTCAAATTGATGTGGTGAAGAACTTTTGTTTTTTTGGTTAGTCAATTGAATCGCTTGCAGCTGTTTTTTAAAACAAAGAACACATATTAAGAAATTAATGTGCTAAAAAAATACATATTTTAATACTATATTATAAAATTGAGAAATATTTATTTTCCTTTAAACATACTTTTCATGCCTACAATTTGGTTCAAGTTAAATTTATTTTGTATCCCCATATTTAAAAAGTTAAATTTCATTCCAGAAAAATTATGACTTCTGTTAGGACATATGTGGATCATGTTAAGAACATATGTCATTTAGAATTGACTAATCCTTTGACAAAACGCACTTTACTTGTAATTGGATAGATCTAGGATGTGTTTAATACTTCAAGAAATAAAATTTCAAGTTCAAGTATTGAAGCCATGCAAATCTGTCCAAAAATCAAGTGAAGAAGTGATGTATTTTAAAGCTCGATAGATATCTCAACAGATGTATCTATCGAGATTTAAAATGTGAAGCTCAACAGATAAGCTTGATAGCTGTATCTATCAAGAATTACGAAAATCAGTTTTTCAGAATTATTTTTCACGCATATCCAAGTTATGTGTTTAGGTTTTCTTTTCTCACAACCCTAGACATATTAAGGGTCGTCTCAGATGATGAAACTTGATGCAAAGGTTTTATTCATGCATATTGTGACCGGAGACAATTTGCCCTAGTTCATCTTTCTCTTGAAGAAGCTACTGCGTTTGTATGCCGTAGGGTTTTGTAACCAGGGAGCATCTTGATCTTCATCGTGTGGATGAACTGAAGAACTTTGCAGCCAATATCCTTCACAGATTGGTGTGTTAGTCACGTACTGGGATCTTTGTATCGATTGGTTAGTCACGTACTTGGAGCAGTGCATTGAAAGGAGAGATTGTCACTATATTACAAGTCCAATTGGGCATTAGGGTAAGGGTTCAACTATAGGTTGGTATAAGGTACTGAGATTCCTTTACTTGTAACTGCTTGTTTTGATAATAGTGGATTCTTGGGAGTGGTGACCTTAAATTCACCTGGTAAGGTTTTGCCTCGGTAGTTTTCCCCATTCGTAAACAAATCACTTGTGTCAAACTTATTTTCTGCTACATTTAACTTAGTTGGTGATTTGTTTGTGCTACCACGCTTATTGCATGTAATTGAATCTAATTAATTCACTTGGCTAATTAATTGATTAATTTACCAAATGGGTCAATACATTCTTTGCCTATCAAGTTCTAAAATTTGTATATGTAATACTAAAAATTTAGGAAAAAAACAAAAATACCAATTAAGTTAAATTACCGTCTGAAAAAGTGTAGTATGCTCATACCATTATGACAAAGCAACTACTTCCCAATTAGAAGAAATGTGAAACTTCATTTAGGCGAATCATGAAGTAATTAAGAAAGTATTACCTTGCCACCTGCGAGTTGATTTTCTGTTCTTTAAATTAGAGTAGAGAAGGGGAGAAGTTTATTCAATTTCTTGACTATTTGAATAAGGAGAATAGCAAGCAACAAAAGTTCACTTACAACCGTTGGATATCTATTGATGAGCAAGTATTGAATTTTGGCAAAAGTAACTGAAAGAGAGGTATCCAAACGAACAGAGATAGGGAAAAGAAATCTCTACAGAACAAGACAAAAGACACTAATATATGTATCCTATCCTAATAATCTGTATATGCTAAATAGCACAACCTATAACGTTCCTATGACAATATCTATACAGCAGGGACCCAAAAAATGTATTATTTAATACATGTAGATAGTTGCAAATTGATTAATGTCCGCATTAGTTACTTAAGAAAAAGTTATTAATTTTGGTGATTGTTAGTTTGTTTTTTAGATTTATATCTTGTCCCATGATATGGTGTAATAACATAAACACGTGGCTACTTGAAGACAGACCTTGAAGTAGCGTGTGAGTGATGTTCATTAGTGTAGGAGTAATTTGAATTGTTCAATCTTCATCCTCTTCAACCTTTGCCTTTTTACAATGAAAGATATACTTGCCACCATTTTTTAATAGATTCATATAAATTATGTTTAAACAGGATGATGTAATATAGATTTTTTAAATAATTTTAGTTGATAACAATAAAATATTTGTATGATTTTAATTGTAAGAATATTAGAATATTGTGGAGAAGAGATGATAGGTTCATTATATTTTTAAAAATGGGAAATTGTCATAAATAATTGAAGTATCTGGTTGTGAGAGACAAATGATTTGAAAGCTTCATGTTTTATTTGGACTGGGATGGTGTAAGTTTTGAAGTAAATGGAAAGGTAATATACTTTCATGAACTGATTTATTAGATAATCGAAAACAGAGGATGTTGAAGAGTCTTTGCAATAAAAAATTGTAAATTATGTTTAAAGGTAAAATAAAATATTGTTTTTGGCTGTTAAGTTACAACACTATTGAGCAACATAAAGAGATCCTTTTATAATTCTAACGACATTCAATTATAAAATTTGATATTAAAAATTACTTGTAGGGTCACATTTTTCAGCTCAGGCCCAAGATGTATGAGACCTTAGACCAGTGAGTCCAGTACAATGAATTTGTAGAGAGTGGGTCAAAGAGCTAGGCTTTAGTGTATGGACAACAGTTAACATGGTGTTCTTCACGATCAAGCTGAGGTGAGCTGAGTTTACCAAAGAAGATTGGTCCTCGACACGGTCTGAGAAGCTTTTTCTAGAGCCTCTGGTATGATAGGGGTTTAAGCCCCCCTTTCTGTCTCTCTCCACCCCCTTTTTATAATAGTTTCCTTCCTTCTAAATTGGGTTCCCAGGGTAGGTACTTGTCCCATCAGCCCTTCCCTCCAATTGTTGGGAGTGGTTGTAAAAGCAGAAAAGCATGGCTATGTTAGGTTCAAGGCACTGAATGCAATGATGGCAGCCTTTTTCTCAGACGTTTCCCTCTTCTTTGTTGTCCTTTTCTGTTTTAGTACTTTTCCTGTTCCGTGGAACGACCCAGAGTGTCACTATTAGTAGCAGGTTGCTCCCTTTGTCCTCGGCTACATCTATGGCCGAGAAGGGTCCTTCCCATGGCCGAGGAGGGGTTTTTCCTTGGACTGGGCCCTTGGCCTAACGTAGACATTGACATGGGCTTCCCGGTCTTGTACCCCCCACATTACTAATGAATCAATTATTGAAAGCAGTATATGTGTGGTAATGGGTAAGATTTTAGCACAGTAGTTGGTGGTAATATATTTAGGTTTCTCAATCAAATGAAATCCACCTAAATGAATTAGATTTATTTTTTTTTTTTTAAATACAACATTGTTTGTATTTTAACACGTTTTTTATATAAAAAAATAAAATAAATAAAAGATGAGAAAAAAAAAAGATATATATTTTAATAGATTTGGAGGATGTGGTTTAATTTAGATGTTAAATTAAAAGATGATGTTTTGATTGTCAAATAATGAAGTTTGTAATTAAACTTAAATGAGTATATTTCATGAAATAGAAGTAGCTATAGTTGTTGGCTGGTATTATTAATGAAGGAAAGTATTTGATTTGATTTTTTTGACACAATATGAAGAAATAATACAACTCTGAAATAAGTTCATATAGGCAAGAAAATATAAAATTCCAATATCATTTGCGTCTTCGAAGCTTCTTCTTCTTTGATGACTTTTGTTTTGTAGCTTTTCGATGATTTATCAGATCTTGAAAGAACATGTTATCGTCATTTGGTTCCGCATCTTCAACATTATAGGTAGAACTCATTGATGGGATGGCATCATCATTGTCTTCTTGTTTTGATCCACTTGCATCATTATTTGCGTTTGTTAATGGTTTTCTATCAAGAACTTGAAATGTGTTTCTGTCTGAAGTTTGATCTGCTTTTTTCTTGATTTCATAATTCCCCAATGTTTCCTACACCAAAGTATGTTTATTAAATTATATTGTAGAATTTTTTTTTTTAAATGAATTTGCAAATAAATATAGCAGTAGAAAGCTTACTGTTGTGGTATCAGCATTATTTGTGGGTGGATCACTTGGATCATTATTTGTGTGTGGGGATGGTTTTGTATCAATAACTTCAAATGTTTTGTTGTCAAAAGTCTGTTCTGGACTTTTCTTGATTTCATCCTTTTGCGGTGGTTCCTAAAACACAGTTTGTGGATTAAAACACAATGTTTGATTTTGCAAATAATGGTAAGTTTGTAATTGTTGACAACTTACTGTTGTGCTATGATCAAGTTTCATTACCTTTTGATCATTTGAAATGTTGTCAAACAACTTTTCAATTGTATATAATTCCCAAGAAAAGTATAAAAATAAAAAGACACAGAAAAAGTACTATGGAAACCCAATGAGGGAAATAGAAACCATAAATACATGTGACCAAATCTAATAGTGGAGAAGTTTTTGAGTAAATGTAGCTTATTTGATCAGAGTAACGTAAAGAGCAATCATTCAATTATCACTGGCTTGGGCATGAACATTTTTACAAATGCCTCTGATTGAACAGTATGCAATAGTAGTCTAAAAATTGTCAAATTTAAAAGTTACATATCCCCTATCGAGATACTGCAAATAAAAAACTGCCTGCAATTTAGGTCTTCCTTCTAATTTCATTAAAAATTTGTCATTAAAAATATATCATTCTCACATGAAATAGATCTATAAAATTAATTAAAAATATTTTTTCATAAATTAATTACATACTTTCAACTTTAGATATTAAATGGAAAGGCGTATTGAAAATATGTGGAAGACGTTTTGCTCAAAAAAGAACTAAAGACGTAATTTATATAATGTTTGAACTAAAGAACTAATTTGCTCTGCTTTTTTTTTTTTTTTTTTTTTTTTAACTAATTTGAACTAAAGAACAAAATTTTTAACTAATTTGAACTAAAGAACTAATTTTTTAACTAATTTGAACTAAAGAACTAAATTTTTTTAACTAATTTGAACTAAAGAACTAACTTTTTGAAGTATGTAATTAACTAAATAAGAGCAAAACATTTTACAATACGTCGTTCAAGTTAATTACATATTTAATGGTTAGTTGAAACTTGCAAGTTAGAACCACTGAGATTAATAGGATGCATAAAATGTTTACTATATTGCTCTTCTTGAAAGGCATATTTTAATGGGATGCATCAACTTTCCAGACGTATTTCAAGTTAATTACATATTTAATGGGAAGTTGAAACTGATACATCTTAGGTGGGGAGAGAGATATAGGCCTTATAAATCTCGACTTAAAAACACAATCTTAGCACAAAATAAAACACTTTCACAGTGACTTAAAATTGAAACCATGAATATCAAATCAGGTCTAAACCAAAGACCATGATAAACACAATTATGCAGAAAAATTACCACAAAAATTGAAACACCAAGAAAACAATTTGCTTTGATTCTAAAACCCAATCCATGTTATACAATCATGATATTGAAGTGCGCTCTGATATCAATTGTTGAAAAATAGTAGAAACAAATAGAATTAAAATCCAGCAATCAAAAAACTCAAAATGAACAAACCCAAAAGAGGCAAAGATCCAATTAAAAAACCCAACAATCAAAAATTCAACACCCTAAAAAAGATGCAGTAACCAATCAGCCGCACCATAGCAGCCTTATAAATCTCGATTAAAAAACACAATCTTAACACAAAATAAAAACACTTGCACACTGACTTAAAATAAAAACCATGAAAATCAAACCAAATCTAAACCAAAGACCCCGATAAACACAATTATGCAAAAAAATTACTGCAGAAAATTGAAACACCAGGAAAACAATTTCCTTTGATTCTAAAACTCAATCCATGGTATACAATCATGATATTGAAGTAGACAATGGAAGCAAACACCATAGCACTATGCTAAGAAATCAGAGTCACACTAAGTAGTTGGAATCACATAGAATTATAACAAAATCTAATAAGGGAAACAGAAACCATAAAGCAAAATAATGGCGCAAAAAAGAACTGAGATGTAGAGATACTTCAACCGAAGCAGGCAAGTTCTGTCAGTAATTATACACCGTGTAGAAAGGAAGACGAGAAGGAATGAAATCAAATAGGCAGCCGTTACTGCAAAACGGTAGAGCAGGAAGGTGGGTAGCTTTCAAACTCTCTGTTTTCTCACGCAATACCTAAAGGCTTCAACGTTTTTTTTTTTTTTTTTTCTTAAGCTTCCCTCCACATTACAATCTTCAAATTCTTTGTTCCTCTCGTTTCTATTTGGTCACGCAAAACCCTGAATGCTTCAAATTTTTTTTTTCCTTCCTTTAAGCTATAAAAAGGCTCACACAAAACCCTGAAGGCTTCAACATTATTTATTTATTTATTTATTTTTCCTTTAAGCTGAACTAAAAAGGCTTTTTGTTGGGATTGATAGTGGAACTAAATAAATTAGAGGTGGGTTGGATTAATTATACAGATTTATTATAGGGTGAGAGTGGAAGTAAATAAATAAATAGTGGGCTGGATTTATTATAGGGTAATAGTGGAAGTAAATAAATAAAAAGTGGGCTGCATTTATAGGGTTGGGATTTATAGGGCTAAAAATTGTAAAAATAATTTAAAATTGTAGGACAAATTATATTAAAAAAAAAAAAGAATAACGTGGCAGCTGATGTGGCGCAACGCAAGAGCAGCAACATTAAACTCTACGCTTTAGCTTTTAGTAATATATAGATTTAAGCTAAAAAGGCTCACACAAATCCCTAAAGGCTTCAATGTTTTTTATTTATTTATTTTTTCCTTTAAGCTGAACTAAAAAGGTTTTGGATTGGGTTTGATAGTGGAACGAAATAAATAAGAGATGGACTAAATTAATTATACAGATTTATTATAGGGTGATAGTGGAAGTAAATAAATAAGTAAAAGGCTACATTTATAGGGCTGGGATTTATAGGGCTAAAAATTGTAAAAACCATTTTAAAAATATAGGAGGACAAATTATATTAAAAAAAAAAAATGACGTTGCATCTAATGTAGCACAACGTGAGAGCAGCAGCATTAAACGCTATGTTTCGGCTTTTAGTAATATATAGATATAGATTATTAAAAAATCCAAAAAAGGAAACGCAGCTAGTCATGAGTCTACCCTTGAATATATCTTATAAATGAGTGAATCAAAAGTTATGTGAAAGTTAGTTCATAGATTTTTGGGAAAAATTGGCCTTTGCCTTTTTTTAAAAAGCAATCCAGCATTTTGCCCCATTTTCCAAATTAATTAGGGAAATGCCCCTCTTTT
>JARPSG010000566.1:0-27392 GCA_029955605.1 Quercus engelmannii
AATCGGACCCGGGGGCATTTTCGTACAAAATCGGTACGAGTTTTTTTTTTTTTTTTTTCTTTTCTGAAGAATATTGCATTTCTTTCCTGGAACTGTTAAGGTACTATCTGTAAGTTGTCATGCACACATGCCGACATTTGATTCAAGTCAAAATTCATGACCAATCGGACCCGGGAGCATTTTCGTACAAAATCGGTACGAGTTTTTTTTTTTTTTTTTTTTCTTTTCTGAAGAATATTGCATTTCTTTCCTGGACCTGTTAAGGTACTATCTGTAAGTTGTCATGCACACATGCCGACATTTGATTCAAGTCAAAATTCATGACCAATCGGACCCGGGAGCATTTTCGTACAAAATCGGTACGAGTTTTTTTTTTTTTTTTTTTCTTTTCTGAAGAATATTGCATTTCTTTCCTGGAACTGTTAAGGTACTATCTGCAAGTTGTCATGCACACATGCCGACTTTTGATTCAAGTCAAAATTCATGACCAATCGGACCCGGGAGCATTTTCGTACAAAATCGGTACGAGTTTTTTTTTTTTTTTTTTTTCTTTTCTGAAGAATATTGCATTTCTTTCCTGGAACTGTTAAGGTACTATCTGCAAGTTGTCATGCACACATGCCGACATTTGATTCAAGTCAAAATTCATGACCAATCGGACCCGGGGGCATTTTCGTACAAAATCGGTACGAGTTTTTTTTTTTTTTTTTTCTTTTCTGAAGAATATTGCATTTCTTTCCTGGAACTGTTAAGGTACTATCTGTAAGTTGTCATGCACACATGCCGACATTTGATTCAAGTCAAAATTCATGACCAATCGGACCCGGGAGCATTTTCGTACAAAATCGGTACGAGTTTTTTTTTTTTTTTTTTCTTTTCTGAAGAATATTGCATTTCTTTCCTGGAACTGTTAAGGTACTATCTGCAAGTTGTCATGCACACATGCCGACTTTTGATTCAAGTCAAAATTCATGACCAATCGGACCCGGGAGCATTTTCGTACAAAATCGGTACGAGTTTTTTTTTTTTTTTTTTTTCTTTTCTGAAGAATATTGCATTTCTTTCCTGGAACTGTTAAGGTTTTATCTGCAAGTTGTCATGCACACATGCCGACATTTGATTCAAGTCAAAATTCATGACCAATCGGACCCGGGGGCATTTTCGTACAAAATCGGTACGAGTTTTTTTTTTTTTTTTTTCTTTTCTGAAGAATATTGCATTTCTTTCCTGGAACTGTTAAGGTACTATCTGTAAGTTGTCATGCACACATGCCGACATTTGATTCAAGTCAAAATTCATGACCAATCGGACCCGGGAGCATTTTCGTACAAAATCGGTACGAGTTTTTTTTTTTTTTTTTTTCTTTTCTGAAGAATATTGCATTTCTTTCCTGGAACTGTTAAGGTACTATCTGCAAGTTGTCATGCACACATGCCGACTTTTGATTCAAGTCAAAATTCATGACCAATCGGACCCGGGGGCATTTTCGTACAAAATCGGTACGAGTTTTTTTTTTTTTTTTTTTTCTTTTCTGAAGAATATTGCATTTCTTTCCTGGAACTGTTAAGGTACTATCTGCAAGTTGTCATGCACACATGCCGACATTTGCTTCAAGTCAAAATTCATGACCAATCGGACCCGGGAGCATTTTCGTACAAAATCGGTACGAGTTTTTTTTTTTTTTTTTTCTTTTCTGAAGAATATTGCATTTCTTTCCTGGAACTGTTAAGGTACTATCTGCAAGTTGTCATGCACACATGCCGACATTTGATTCAAGTCAAAATTCATGACCAATCGGACCCGGGGGCATTTTCGTACAAAATCGGTACGAGTTTTTTTTTTTTTTTTTTCTTTTCTGAAGAATATTGCATTTCTTTCCTGGAACTGTTAAGGTACTATCTGTAAGTTGTCATGCACACATGCCGACATTTGATTCAAGTCAAAATTCATGACCAATCGGACCCGGGAGCATTTTCGTACAAAATCGGTACGAGTTTTTTTTTTTTTTTTTTTTCTTTTCTGAAGAATATTGCATTTCTTTCCTGGACCTGTTAAGGTACTATCTGTAAGTTGTCATGCACACATGCCGACATTTGATTCAAGTCAAAATTCATGACCAATCGGACCCGGGAGCATTTTCGTACAAAATCGGTACGAGTTTTTTTTTTTTTTTTTTCTTTTCTGAAGAATATTGCATTTCTTTCCTGGAACTGTTAAGGTACTATCTGCAAGTTGTCATGCACACATGCCGACTTTTGATTCAAGTCAAAATTCATGACCAATCGGACCCGGGAGCATTTTCGTACAAAATCGGTACGAGTTTTTTTTTTTTTTTTTTTTCTTTTCTGAAGAATATTGCATTTCTTTCCTGGAACTGTTAAGGTACTATCTGCAAGTTGTCATGCACACATGCCGACATTTGATTCAAGTCAAAATTCATGACCAATCGGACCCGGGGGCATTTTCGTACAAAATCGGTACGAGTTTTTTTTTTTTTTTTTTCTTTTCTGAAGAATATTGCATTTCTTTCCTGGAACTGTTAAGGTACTATCTGTAAGTTGTCATGCACACATGCCGACATTTGATTCAAGTCAAAATTCATGACCAATCGGACCCGGGAGCATTTTCGTACAAAATCGGTACGAGTTTTTTTTTTTTTTTTTTTCTTTTCTGAAGAATATTGCATTTCTTTCCTGGAACTGTTAAGGTACTATCTGCAAGTTGTCATGCACACATGCCGACTTTTGATTCAAGTCAAAATTCATGACCAATCGGACCCGGGGGCATTTTCGTACAAAATCGGTACGAGTTTTTTTTTTTTTTTTTTTTCTTTTCTGAAGAATATTGCATTTCTTTCCTGGAACTGTTAAGGTACTATCTGCAAGTTGTCATGCACACATGCCGACTTTTGATTCAAGTCAAAATTCATGACCAATCGGACCCGGGGGCATTTTCGTACAAAATCGGTACGAGTTTTTTTTTTTTTTTTTTTTCTTTTCTGAAGAATATTGCATTTCTTTCCTGGAACTGTTAAGGTACTATCTGCAAGTTGTCATGCACACATGCCGACATTTGCTTCAAGTCAAAATTCATGACCAATCGGACCCGGGAGCATTTTCGTACAAAATCGGTACGAGTTTTTTTTTTTTTTTTTTTTCTTTTCTGAAGAATATTGCATTTCTTTCCTGGAACTGTTAAGGTACTATCTGCAAGTTGTCATGCACACATGCCGACATTTGCTTCAAGTCAAAATTCATGACCAATCGGACCCGGGGGCATTTTCGTACAAAATCGGTACGAGTTTTTTTTTTTTTTTTTTTTCTTTTCTGAAGAATATTGCATTTCTTTCCTGGAACTGTTAAGGTACTATCTGCAAGTTGTCATGCACACATGCCGACATTTGCTTCAAGTCAAAATTCATGACCAATCGGACCCGGGAGCATTTTCGTACAAAATCGGTACGAGTTTTTTTTTTTTTTTTTCTTTTCTGAAGAATATTGCATTTCTTTCCTGGAACTGTTAAGGTACTATCTGCAAGTTGTCATGCACACATGCCGACATTTGATTCAAGTCAAAATTCATGACCAATCGGACCCGGGGGCATTTTCGTACAAAATCGGTACGAGTTTTTTTTTTTTTTTTTTTTCTTTTCTGAAGAATATTGCATTTCTTTCCTGGAACTGTTAAGGTACTATCTGCAAGTTGTCATGCACACATGCCGACATTTGATTCAAGTCAAAATTCATGACCAATCGGACCCGGGGGCATTTTCGTACAAAATCGGTACGAGTTTTTTTTTTTTTTTTTTCTTTTCTGAAGAATATTGCATTTCTTTCCTGGAACTGTTAAGGTACTATCTGTAAGTTGTCATGCACACATGCCGACATTTGATTCAAGTCAAAATTCATGACCAATCGGACCCGGGAGCATTTTCGTACAAAATCGGTACGAGTTTTTTTTTTTTTTTTTTTCTTTTCTGAAGAATATTGCATTTCTTTCCTGGAACTGTTAAGGTACTATCTGCAAGTTGTCATGCACACATGCCGACTTTTGATTCAAGTCAAAATTCATGACCAATCGGACCCGGGGGCATTTTCGTACAAAATCGGTACGAGTTTTTTTTTTTTTTTTTTTTCTTTTCTGAAGAATATTGCATTTCTTTCCTGGAACTGTTAAGGTACTATCTGCAAGTTGTCATGCACACATGCCGACATTTGCTTCAAGTCAAAATTCATGACCAATCGGACCCGGGAGCATTTTCGTACAAAATCGGTACGAGTTTTTTTTTTTTTTTTTTCTTTTCTGAAGAATATTGCATTTCTTTCCTGGAACTGTTAAGGTACTATCTGCAAGTTGTCATGCACACATGCCGACATTTGATTCAAGTCAAAATTCATGACCAATCGGACCCGGGGGCATTTTCGTACAAAATCGGTACGAGTTTTTTTTTTTTTTTTTTCTTTTCTGAAGAATATTGCATTTCTTTCCTGGAACTGTTAAGGTACTATCTGTAAGTTGTCATGCACACATGCCGACATTTGATTCAAGTCAAAATTCATGACCAATCGGACCCGGGAGCATTTTCGTACAAAATCGGTACGAGTTTTTTTTTTTTTTTTTTTTCTTTTCTGAAGAATATTGCATTTCTTTCCTGGACCTGTTAAGGTACTATCTGTAAGTTGTCATGCACACATGCCGACATTTGATTCAAGTCAAAATTCATGACCAATCGGACCCGGGAGCATTTTCGTACAAAATCGGTACGAGTTTTTTTTTTTTTTTTTTTCTTTTCTGAAGAATATTGCATTTCTTTCCTGGAACTGTTAAGGTACTATCTGCAAGTTGTCATGCACACATGCCGACTTTTGATTCAAGTCAAAATTCATGACCAATCGGACCCGGGAGCATTTTCGTACAAAATCGGTACGAGTTTTTTTTTTTTTTTTTTTTCTTTTCTGAAGAATATTGCATTTCTTTCCTGGAACTGTTAAGGTACTATCTGCAAGTTGTCATGCACACATGCCGACATTTGATTCAAGTCAAAATTCATGACCAATCGGACCCGGGGGCATTTTCGTACAAAATCGGTACGAGTTTTTTTTTTTTTTTTTTCTTTTCTGAAGAATATTGCATTTCTTTCCTGGAACTGTTAAGGTACTATCTGTAAGTTGTCATGCACACATGCCGACATTTGATTCAAGTCAAAATTCATGACCAATCGGACCCGGGAGCATTTTCGTACAAAATCGGTACGAGTTTTTTTTTTTTTTTTTTCTTTTCTGAAGAATATTGCATTTCTTTCCTGGAACTGTTAAGGTACTATCTGCAAGTTGTCATGCACACATGCCGACTTTTGATTCAAGTCAAAATTCATGACCAATCGGACCCGGGAGCATTTTCGTACAAAATCGGTACGAGTTTTTTTTTTTTTTTTTTTTCTTTTCTGAAGAATATTGCATTTCTTTCCTGGAACTGTTAAGGTTTTATCTGCAAGTTGTCATGCACACATGCCGACATTTGATTCAAGTCAAAATTCATGACCAATCGGACCCGGGGGCATTTTCGTACAAAATCGGTACGAGTTTTTTTTTTTTTTTTTTCTTTTCTGAAGAATATTGCATTTCTTTCCTGGAACTGTTAAGGTACTATCTGTAAGTTGTCATGCACACATGCCGACATTTGATTCAAGTCAAAATTCATGACCAATCGGACCCGGGAGCATTTTCGTACAAAATCGGTACGAGTTTTTTTTTTTTTTTTTTTCTTTTCTGAAGAATATTGCATTTCTTTCCTGGAACTGTTAAGGTACTATCTGCAAGTTGTCATGCACACATGCCGACTTTTGATTCAAGTCAAAATTCATGACCAATCGGACCCGGGGGCATTTTCGTACAAAATCGGTACGAGTTTTTTTTTTTTTTTTTTTTCTTTTCTGAAGAATATTGCATTTCTTTCCTGGAACTGTTAAGGTACTATCTGCAAGTTGTCATGCACACATGCCGACATTTGCTTCAAGTCAAAATTCATGACCAATCGGACCCGGGAGCATTTTCGTACAAAATCGGTACGAGTTTTTTTTTTTTTTTTTTCTTTTCTGAAGAATATTGCATTTCTTTCCTGGAACTGTTAAGGTACTATCTGCAAGTTGTCATGCACACATGCCGACATTTGATTCAAGTCAAAATTCATGACCAATCGGACCCGGGGGCATTTTCGTACAAAATCGGTACGAGTTTTTTTTTTTTTTTTTTCTTTTCTGAAGAATATTGCATTTCTTTCCTGGAACTGTTAAGGTACTATCTGTAAGTTGTCATGCACACATGCCGACATTTGATTCAAGTCAAAATTCATGACCAATCGGACCCGGGAGCATTTTCGTACAAAATCGGTACGAGTTTTTTTTTTTTTTTTTTTTCTTTTCTGAAGAATATTGCATTTCTTTCCTGGACCTGTTAAGGTACTATCTGTAAGTTGTCATGCACACATGCCGACATTTGATTCAAGTCAAAATTCATGACCAATCGGACCCGGGAGCATTTTCGTACAAAATCGGTACGAGTTTTTTTTTTTTTTTTTTCTTTTCTGAAGAATATTGCATTTCTTTCCTGGAACTGTTAAGGTACTATCTGCAAGTTGTCATGCACACATGCCGACTTTTGATTCAAGTCAAAATTCATGACCAATCGGACCCGGGAGCATTTTCGTACAAAATCGGTACGAGTTTTTTTTTTTTTTTTTTTTCTTTTCTGAAGAATATTGCATTTCTTTCCTGGAACTGTTAAGGTACTATCTGCAAGTTGTCATGCACACATGCCGACATTTGATTCAAGTCAAAATTCATGACCAATCGGACCCGGGGGCATTTTCGTACAAAATCGGTACGAGTTTTTTTTTTTTTTTTTTCTTTTCTGAAGAATATTGCATTTCTTTCCTGGAACTGTTAAGGTACTATCTGTAAGTTGTCATGCACACATGCCGACATTTGATTCAAGTCAAAATTCATGACCAATCGGACCCGGGAGCATTTTCGTACAAAATCGGTACGAGTTTTTTTTTTTTTTTTTTTCTTTTCTGAAGAATATTGCATTTCTTTCCTGGAACTGTTAAGGTACTATCTGCAAGTTGTCATGCACACATGCCGACTTTTGATTCAAGTCAAAATTCATGACCAATCGGACCCGGGGGCATTTTCGTACAAAATCGGTACGAGTTTTTTTTTTTTTTTTTTTTCTTTTCTGAAGAATATTGCATTTCTTTCCTGGAACTGTTAAGGTACTATCTGCAAGTTGTCATGCACACATGCCGACTTTTGATTCAAGTCAAAATTCATGACCAATCGGACCCGGGGGCATTTTCGTACAAAATCGGTACGAGTTTTTTTTTTTTTTTTTTTTCTTTTCTGAAGAATATTGCATTTCTTTCCTGGAACTGTTAAGGTACTATCTGCAAGTTGTCATGCACACATGCCGACATTTGCTTCAAGTCAAAATTCATGACCAATCGGACCCGGGAGCATTTTCGTACAAAATCGGTACGAGTTTTTTTTTTTTTTTTTTTTCTTTTCTGAAGAATATTGCATTTCTTTCCTGGAACTGTTAAGGTACTATCTGCAAGTTGTCATGCACACATGCCGACATTTGCTTCAAGTCAAAATTCATGACCAATCGGACCCGGGGGCATTTTCGTACAAAATCGGTACGAGTTTTTTTTTTTTTTTTTTTTCTTTTCTGAAGAATATTGCATTTCTTTCCTGGAACTGTTAAGGTACTATCTGCAAGTTGTCATGCACACATGCCGACATTTGCTTCAAGTCAAAATTCATGACCAATCGGACCCGGGAGCATTTTCGTACAAAATCGGTACGAGTTTTTTTTTTTTTTTTTTCTTTTCTGAAGAATATTGCATTTCTTTCCTGGAACTGTTAAGGTACTATCTGCAAGTTGTCATGCACACATGCCGACATTTGATTCAAGTCAAAATTCATGACCAATCGGACCCGGGGGCATTTTCGTACAAAATCGGTACGAGTTTTTTTTTTTTTTTTTTCTTTTCTGAAGAATATTGCATTTCTTTCCTGGAACTGTTAAGGTACTATCTGTAAGTTGTCATGCACACATGCCGACATTTGATTCAAGTCAAAATTCATGACCAATCGGACCCGGGAGCATTTTCGTACAAAATCGGTACGAGTTTTTTTTTTTTTTTTTTTTCTTTTCTGAAGAATATTGCATTTCTTTCCTGGACCTGTTAAGGTACTATCTGTAAGTTGTCATGCACACATGCCGACATTTGATTCAAGTCAAAATTCATGACCAATCGGACCCGGGAGCATTTTCGTACAAAATCGGTACGAGTTTTTTTTTTTTTTTTTTTCTTTTCTGAAGAATATTGCATTTCTTTCCTGGAACTGTTAAGGTACTATCTGCAAGTTGTCATGCACACATGCCGACTTTTGATTCAAGTCAAAATTCATGACCAATCGGACCCGGGAGCATTTTCGTACAAAATCGGTACGAGTTTTTTTTTTTTTTTTTTTTCTTTTCTGAAGAATATTGCATTTCTTTCCTGGAACTGTTAAGGTACTATCTGCAAGTTGTCATGCACACATGCCGACATTTGATTCAAGTCAAAATTCATGACCAATCGGACCCGGGGGCATTTTCGTACAAAATCGGTACGAGTTTTTTTTTTTTTTTTTTCTTTTCTGAAGAATATTGCATTTCTTTCCTGGAACTGTTAAGGTACTATCTGTAAGTTGTCATGCACACATGCCGACATTTGATTCAAGTCAAAATTCATGACCAATCGGACCCGGGAGCATTTTCGTACAAAATCGGTACGAGTTTTTTTTTTTTTTTTTTTCTTTTCTGAAGAATATTGCATTTCTTTCCTGGAACTGTTAAGGTACTATCTGCAAGTTGTCATGCACACATGCCGACTTTTGATTCAAGTCAAAATTCATGACCAATCGGACCCGGGGGCATTTTCGTACAAAATCGGTACGAGTTTTTTTTTTTTTTTTTTTTCTTTTCTGAAGAATATTGCATTTCTTTCCTGGAACTGTTAAGGTACTATCTGCAAGTTGTCATGCACACATGCCGACTTTTGATTCAAGTCAAAATTCATGACCAATCGGACCCGGGGGCATTTTCGTACAAAATCGGTACGAGTTTTTTTTTTTTTTTTTTTTCTTTTCTGAAGAATATTGCATTTCTTTCCTGGAACTGTTAAGGTACTATCTGCAAGTTGTCATGCACACATGCCGACATTTGCTTCAAGTCAAAATTCATGACCAATCGGACCCGGGAGCATTTTCGTACAAAATCGGTACGAGTTTTTTTTTTTTTTTTTTTTCTTTTCTGAAGAATATTGCATTTCTTTCCTGGAACTGTTAAGGTACTATCTGCAAGTTGTCATGCACACATGCCGACATTTGCTTCAAGTCAAAATTCATGACCAATCGGACCCGGGGGCATTTTCGTACAAAATCGGTACGAGTTTTTTTTTTTTTTTTTTTTCTTTTCTGAAGAATATTGCATTTCTTTCCTGGAACTGTTAAGGTACTATCTGCAAGTTGTCATGCACACATGCCGACATTTGCTTCAAGTCAAAATTCATGACCAATCGGACCCGGGAGCATTTTCGTACAAAATCGGTACGAGTTTTTTTTTTTTTTTTTTTTCTTTTCTGAAGAATATTGCATTTCTTTCCTGGAACTGTTAAGGTACTATCTGCAAGTTGTCATGCACACATGCCGACTTTTGATTCAAGTCAAAATTCATGACCAATCGGACCCGGGGGCATTTTCGTACAAAATCGGTACGAGTTTTTTTTTTTTTTTTTTTCTTTTCTGAAGAATATTGCATTTCTTTCCTGGAACTGTTAAGGTACTATCTGTAAGTTGTCATGCACACATGCCGACATTTGATTCAAGTCAAAATTCATGACCAATCGGACCCGGGAGCATTTTCGTACAAAATCGGTACGAGTTTTTTTTTTTTTTTTTTTCTTTTCTGAAGAATATTGCATTTCTTTCCTGGAACTGTTAAGGTACTATCTGCAAGTTGTCATGCACACATGCCGACTTTTGATTCAAGTCAAAATTCATGACCAATCGGACCCGGGGGCATTTTCGTACAAAATCGGTACGAGTTTTTTTTTTTTTTTTTTCTTTTCTGAAGAATATTGCATTTCTTTCCTGGAACTGTTAAGGTACTATCTGTAAGTTGTCATGCACACATGCCGACATTTGATTCAAGTCAAAATTCATGACCAATCGGACCCGGGAGCATTTTCGTACAAAATCGGTACGAGTTTTTTTTTTTTTTTTTTCTTTTCTGAAGAATATTGCATTTCTTTCCTGGAACTGTTAAGGTACTATCTGCAAGTTGTCATGCACACATGCCGACATTTGCTTCAAGTCAAAATTCATGACCAAACGGACCCGGGAGCATTTTCGTACAAAATCGGTACGAGTTTTTTTTTTTTTTTTTTTCTTTTCTGAAGAATATTGCATTTCTTTCCTGGAACTGTTAAGGTACTATCTGCAAGTTGTCATGCACACATGCCGACATTTGATTCAAGTCAAAATTCATGACCAATCGGACCCGGGGGCATTTTCGTACAAAATAGGTACGAGTTTTTTTTTTTTTTTGAAGAATATAGCATTTCTTTCCTGGACCTGTTAAGGTACTATCTGTAAGTTGTCATGCACACATGCCGACATTTGATTCAAGTCAAAATTCATGACCAATCGGACCCGGGAGCATTTTCGTACAAAATCGGTACGAGTTTTTTTTTTTTTTTTTTCTTTTCTGAAGAATATTGCATTTCTTTCCTGGAACTGTTAAGGTACTATCTGCAAGTTGTCATGCACACATGCCGACTTTTGATTCAAGTCAAAATTCATGACCAATCGGACCCGGGAGCATTTTCGTACAAAATCGGTACGAGTTTTTTTTTTTTTTTTTTTTCTTTTCTGAAGAATATTGCATTTCTTTCCTGGAACTGTTAAGGTACTATCTGCAAGTTGTCATGCACACATGCCGACTTTTGATTCAAGTCAAAATTCATGACCAATCGGACCCGGGGGCATTTTCGTACAAAATCGGTACGAGTTTTTTTTTTTTTTTTTTTTTCTTTTCTGAAGAATATTGCATTTCTTTCCTGGAACTGTTAAGGTACTATCTGCAAGTTGTCATGCACACATGCCGACATTTGCTTCAAGTCAAAATTCATGACCAATCGGACCCGGGAGCATTTTCGTACAAAATCGGTACGAGTTTTTTTTTTTTTTTTTTCTTTTCTGAAGAATATTGCATTTCTTTCCTGGAACTGTTAAGGTACTATCTGCAAGTTGTCATGCACACATGCCGACATTTGATTCAAGTCAAAATTCATGACCAATCGGACCCGGGGGCATTTTCGTACAAAATCGGTACGAGTTTTTTTTTTTTTTTTTTCTTTTCTGAAGAATATTGCATTTCTTTCCTGGAACTGTTAAGGTACTATCTGTAAGTTGTCATGCACACATGCCGACATTTGATTCAAGTCAAAATTCATGACCAATCGGACCCGGGAGCATTTTCGTACAAAATCGGTACGAGTTTTTTTTTTTTTTTTTTCTTTTCTGAAGAATATTGCATTTCTTTCCTGGAACTGTTAAGGTACTATCTGCAAGTTGTCATGCACACATGCCGACATTTGCTTCAAGTCAAAATGCATGACCAATCGGACCCGGGGGCATTTTCGTACAAAATCGGTACGAGTTTTTTTTTTTTTTTTTTTTCTTTTCTGAAGAATATTGCATTTCTTTCCTGGAACTGTTAAGGTACTATCTGCAAGTTGTCATGCACACATGCCGACATTTGCTTCAAGTCAAAATTCATGACCAATCGGACCCGGGAGCATTTTCGTACAAAATCGGTACGAGTTTTTTTTTTTTTTTTTTTTCTTTTCTGAAGAATATTGCATTTCTTTCCTGGAACTGTTAAGGTACTATCTGCAAGTTGTCATGCACACATGCCGACTTTTGATTCAAGTCAAAATTCATGACCAATCGGACCCGGGGGCATTTTCGTACAAAATCGGTACGAGTTTTTTTTTTTTTTTTTTTCTTTTCTGAAGAATATTGCATTTCTTTCCTGGAACTGTTAAGGTACTATCTGTAAGTTGTCATGCACACATGCCGACATTTGATTCAAGTCAAAATTCATGACCAATCGGACCCGGGAGCATTTTCGTACAAAATCGGTACGAGTTTTTTTTTTTTTTTTTTTCTTTTCTGAAGAATATTGCATTTCTTTCCTGGAACTGTTAAGGTACTATCTGCAAGTTGTCATGCACACATGCCGACTTTTGATTCAAGTCAAAATTCATGACCAATCGGACCCGGGGGCATTTTCGTACAAAATCGGTACGAGTTTTTTTTTTTTTTTTTTCTTTTCTGAAGAATATTGCATTTCTTTCCTGGAACTGTTAAGGTACTATCTGTAAGTTGTCATGCACACATGCCGACATTTGATTCAAGTCAAAATTCATGACCAATCGGACCCGGGAGCATTTTCGTACAAAATCGGTACGAGTTTTTTTTTTTTTTTTTTCTTTTCTGAAGAATATTGCATTTCTTTCCTGGAACTGTTAAGGTACTATCTGCAAGTTGTCATGCACACATGCCGACATTTGCTTCAAGTCAAAATTCATGACCAAACGGACCCGGGAGCATTTTCGTACAAAATCGGTACGAGTTTTTTTTTTTTTTTTTTTCTTTTCTGAAGAATATTGCATTTCTTTCCTGGAACTGTTAAGGTACTATCTGCAAGTTGTCATGCACACATGCCGACATTTGATTCAAGTCAAAATTCATGACCAATCGGACCCGGGGGCATTTTCGTACAAAATAGGTACGAGTTTTTTTTTTTTTTTGAAGAATATAGCATTTCTTTCCTGGACCTGTTAAGGTACTATCTGTAAGTTGTCATGCACACATGCCGACATTTGATTCAAGTCAAAATTCATGACCAATCGGACCCGGGAGCATTTTCGTACAAAATCGGTACGAGTTTTTTTTTTTTTTTTTTCTTTTCTGAAGAATATTGCATTTCTTTCCTGGAACTGTTAAGGTACTATCTGCAAGTTGTCATGCACACATGCCGACTTTTGATTCAAGTCAAAATTCATGACCAATCGGACCCGGGAGCATTTTCGTACAAAATCGGTACGAGTTTTTTTTTTTTTTTTTTTTCTTTTCTGAAGAATATTGCATTTCTTTCCTGGAACTGTTAAGGTACTATCTGCAAGTTGTCATGCACACATGCCGACTTTTGATTCAAGTCAAAATTCATGACCAATCGGACCCGGGAGCATTTTCGTACAAAATCGGTACGAGTTTTTTTTTTTTTTTTTTTTCTTTTCTGAAGAATATTGCATTTCTTTCCTGGAACTGTTAAGGTACTATCTGTAAGTTGTCATGCACACATGCCGACATTTGATTCAAGTCAAAATTCATGACCAATCGGACCCGGGAGCATTTTCGTACAAAATCGGTACGAGTTTTTTTTTTTTTTTTTTTTCTTTTCTGAAGAATATTGCATTTCTTTCCTGGACCTGTTAAGGTACTATCTGTAAGTTGTCATGCACACATGCCGACATTTGATTCAAGTCAAAATTCATGACCAATCGGACCCGGGAGCATTTTCGTACAAAATCGGTACGAGTTTTTTTTTTTTTTTTTTTCTTTTCTGAAGAATATTGCATTTCTTTCCTGGAACTGTTAAGGTACTATCTGCAAGTTGTCATGCACACATGCCGACTTTTGATTCAAGTCAAAATTCATGACCAATCGGACCCGGGAGCATTTTCGTACAAAATCGGTACGAGTTTTTTTTTTTTTTTTTTTTCTTTTCTGAAGAATATTGCATTTCTTTCCTGGAACTGTTAAGGTACTATCTGCAAGTTGTCATGCACACATGCCGACATTTGATTCAAGTCAAAATTCATGACCAATCGGACCCGGGGGCATTTTCGTACAAAATCGGTACGAGTTTTTTTTTTTTTTTTTTCTTTTCTGAAGAATATTGCATTTCTTTCCTGGAACTGTTAAGGTACTATCTGTAAGTTGTCATGCACACATGCCGACATTTGATTCAAGTCAAAATTCATGACCAATCGGACCCGGGAGCATTTTCGTACAAAATCGGTACGAGTTTTTTTTTTTTTTTTTTTCTTTTCTGAAGAATATTGCATTTCTTTCCTGGAACTGTTAAGGTACTATCTGCAAGTTGTCATGCACACATGCCGACTTTTGATTCAAGTCAAAATTCATGACCAATCGGACCCGGGGGCATTTTCGTACAAAATCGGTACGAGTTTTTTTTTTTTTTTTTTTTCTTTTCTGAAGAATATTGCATTTCTTTCCTGGAACTGTTAAGGTACTATCTGCAAGTTGTCATGCACACATGCCGACTTTTGATTCAAGTCAAAATTCATGACCAATCGGACCCGGGGGCATTTTCGTACAAAATCGGTACGAGTTTTTTTTTTTTTTTTTTTTCTTTTCTGAAGAATATTGCATTTCTTTCCTGGAACTGTTAAGGTACTATCTGCAAGTTGTCATGCACACATGCCGACATTTGCTTCAAGTCAAAATTCATGACCAATCGGACCCGGGAGCATTTTCGTACAAAATCGGTACGAGTTTTTTTTTTTTTTTTTTTTCTTTTCTGAAGAATATTGCATTTCTTTCCTGGAACTGTTAAGGTACTATCTGCAAGTTGTCATGCACACATGCCGACATTTGCTTCAAGTCAAAATTCATGACCAATCGGACCCGGGGGCATTTTCGTACAAAATCGGTACGAGTTTTTTTTTTTTTTTTTTTTCTTTTCTGAAGAATATTGCATTTCTTTCCTGGAACTGTTAAGGTACTATCTGCAAGTTGTCATGCACACATGCCGACATTTGCTTCAAGTCAAAATTCATGACCAATCGGACCCGGGAGCATTTTCGTACAAAATCGGTACGAGTTTTTTTTTTTTTTTTTTCTTTTCTGAAGAATATTGCATTTCTTTCCTGGAACTGTTAAGGTACTATCTGCAAGTTGTCATGCACACATGCCGACATTTGATTCAAGTCAAAATTCATGACCAATCGGACCCGGGGGCATTTTCGTACAAAATCGGTACGAGTTTTTTTTTTTTTTTTTTCTTTTCTGAAGAATATTGCATTTCTTTCCTGGAACTGTTAAGGTACTATCTGTAAGTTGTCATGCACACATGCCGACATTTGATTCAAGTCAAAATTCATGACCAATCGGACCCGGGAGCATTTTCGTACAAAATCGGTACGAGTTTTTTTTTTTTTTTTTTTTCTTTTCTGAAGAATATTGCATTTCTTTCCTGGACCTGTTAAGGTACTATCTGTAAGTTGTCATGCACACATGCCGACATTTGATTCAAGTCAAAATTCATGACCAATCGGACCCGGGAGCATTTTCGTACAAAATCGGTACGAGTTTTTTTTTTTTTTTTTTCTTTTCTGAAGAATATTGCATTTCTTTCCTGGAACTGTTAAGGTACTATCTGCAAGTTGTCATGCACACATGCCGACTTTTGATTCAAGTCAAAATTCATGACCAATCGGACCCGGGAGCATTTTCGTACAAAATCGGTACGAGTTTTTTTTTTTTTTTTTTTTCTTTTCTGAAGAATATTGCATTTCTTTCCTGGAACTGTTAAGGTACTATCTGCAAGTTGTCATGCACACATGCCGACATTTGATTCAAGTCAAAATTCATGACCAATCGGACCCGGGGGCATTTTCGTACAAAATCGGTACGAGTTTTTTTTTTTTTTTTTTCTTTTCTGAAGAATATTGCATTTCTTTCCTGGAACTGTTAAGGTACTATCTGTAAGTTGTCATGCACACATGCCGACATTTGATTCAAGTCAAAATTCATGACCAATCGGACCCGGGAGCATTTTCGTACAAAATCGGTACGAGTTTTTTTTTTTTTTTTTTTCTTTTCTGAAGAATATTGCATTTCTTTCCTGGAACTGTTAAGGTACTATCTGCAAGTTGTCATGCACACATGCCGACTTTTGATTCAAGTCAAAATTCATGACCAATCGGACCCGGGGGCATTTTCGTACAAAATCGGTACGAGTTTTTTTTTTTTTTTTTTTTCTTTTCTGAAGAATATTGCATTTCTTTCCTGGAACTGTTAAGGTACTATCTGCAAGTTGTCATGCACACATGCCGACTTTTGATTCAAGTCAAAATTCATGACCAATCGGACCCGGGGGCATTTTCGTACAAAATCGGTACGAGTTTTTTTTTTTTTTTTTTTTCTTTTCTGAAGAATATTGCATTTCTTTCCTGGAACTGTTAAGGTACTATCTGCAAGTTGTCATGCACACATGCCGACATTTGCTTCAAGTCAAAATTCATGACCAATCGGACCCGGGAGCATTTTCGTACAAAATCGGTACGAGTTTTTTTTTTTTTTTTTTTTTCTTTTCTGAAGAATATTGCATTTCTTTCCTGGAACTGTTAAGGTACTATCTGCAAGTTGTCATGCACACATGCCGACATTTGCTTCAAGTCAAAATTCATGACCAATCGGACCCGGGGGCATTTTCGTACAAAATCGGTACGAGTTTTTTTTTTTTTTTTTTTTCTTTTCTGAAGAATATTGCATTTCTTTCCTGGAACTGTTAAGGTACTATCTGCAAGTTGTCATGCACACATGCCGACATTTGCTTCAAGTCAAAATTCATGACCAATCGGACCCGGGAGCATTTTCGTACAAAATCGGTACGAGTTTTTTTTTTTTTTTTTTTTCTTTTCTGAAGAATATTGCATTTCTTTCCTGGAACTGTTAAGGTACTATCTGCAAGTTGTCATGCACACATGCCGACTTTTGATTCAAGTCAAAATTCATGACCAATCGGACCCGGGGGCATTTTCGTACAAAATCGGTACGAGTTTTTTTTTTTTTTTTTTTCTTTTCTGAAGAATATTGCATTTCTTTCCTGGAACTGTTAAGGTACTATCTGTAAGTTGTCATGCACACATGCCGACATTTGATTCAAGTCAAAATTCATGACCAATCGGACCCGGGAGCATTTTCGTACAAAATCGGTACGAGTTTTTTTTTTTTTTTTTTCTTTTCTGAAGAATATTGCATTTCTTTCCTGGAACTGTTAAGGTACTATCTGCAAGTTGTCATGCACACATGCCGACTTTTGATTCAAGTCAAAATTCATGACCAATCGGACCCGGGGGCATTTTCGTACAAAATCGGTACGAGTTTTTTTTTTTTTTTTTTCTTTTCTGAAGAATATTGCATTTCTTTCCTGGAACTGTTAAGGTACTATCTGTAAGTTGTCATGCACACATGCCGACATTTGATTCAAGTCAAAATTCATGACCAATCGGACCCGGGAGCATTTTCGTACAAAATCGGTACGAGTTTTTTTTTTTTTTTTTTCTTTTCTGAAGAATATTGCATTTCTTTCCTGGAACTGTTAAGGTACTATCTGCAAGTTGTCATGCACACATGCCGACATTTGCTTCAAGTCAAAATTCATGACCAAACGGACCCGGGAGCATTTTCGTACAAAATCGGTACGAGTTTTTTTTTTTTTTTTTTTCTTTTCTGAAGAATATTGCATTTCTTTCCTGGAACTGTTAAGGTACTATCTGCAAGTTGTCATGCACACATGCCGACATTTGATTCAAGTCAAAATTCATGACCAATCGGACCCGGGGGCATTTTCGTACAAAATAGGTACGAGTTTTTTTTTTTTTTTGAAGAATATAGCATTTCTTTCCTGGACCTGTTAAGGTACTATCTGTAAGTTGTCATGCACACATGCCGACATTTGATTCAAGTCAAAATTCATGACCAATCGGACCCGGGAGCATTTTCGTACAAAATCGGTACGAGTTTTTTTTTTTTTTTTTTCTTTTCTGAAGAATATTGCATTTCTTTCCTGGAACTGTTAAGGTACTATCTGCAAGTTGTCATGCACACATGCCGACTTTTGATTCAAGTCAAAATTCATGACCAATCGGACCCGGGAGCATTTTCGTACAAAATCGGTACGAGTTTTTTTTTTTTTTTTTTTTCTTTTCTGAAGAATATTGCATTTCTTTCCTGGAACTGTTAAGGTACTATCTGCAAGTTGTCATGCACACATGCCGACTTTTGATTCAAGTCAAAATTCATGACCAATCGGACCCGGGGGCATTTTCGTACAAAATCGGTACGAGTTTTTTTTTTTTTTTTTTTTCTTTTCTGAAGAATATTGCATTTCTTTCCTGGAACTGTTAAGGTACTATCTGCAAGTTGTCATGCACACATGCCGACATTTGCTTCAAGTCAAAATTCATGACCAATCGGACCCGGGAGCATTTTCGTACAAAATCGGTACGAGTTTTTTTTTTTTTTTTTTCTTTTCTGAAGAATATTGCATTTCTTTCCTGGAACTGTTAAGGTACTATCTGCAAGTTGTCATGCACACATGCCGACATTTGATTCAAGTCAAAATTCATGACCAATCGGACCCGGGGGCATTTTCGTACAAAATCGGTACGAGTTTTTTTTTTTTTTTTTTTCTTTTCTGAAGAATATTGCATTTCTTTCCTGGAACTGTTAAGGTACTATCTGTAAGTTGTCATGCACACATGCCGACATTTGATTCAAGTCAAAATTCATGACCAATCGGACCCGGGAGCATTTTCGTACAAAATCGGTACGAGTTTTTTTTTTTTTTTTTTCTTTTCTGAAGAATATTGCATTTCTTTCCTGGAACTGTTAAGGTACTATCTGCAAGTTGTCATGCACACATGCCGACATTTGCTTCAAGTCAAAATTCATGACCAATCGGACCCGGGGGCATTTTCGTACAAAATCGGTACGAGTTTTTTTTTTTTTTTTTTTTCTTTTCTGAAGAATATTGCATTTCTTTCCTGGAACTGTTAAGGTACTATCTGCAAGTTGTCATGCACACATGCCGACATTTGCTTCAAGTCAAAATTCATGACCAATCGGACCCGGGAGCATTTTCGTACAAAATCGGTACGAGTTTTTTTTTTTTTTTTTTTTCTTTTCTGAAGAATATTGCATTTCTTTCCTGGAACTGTTAAGGTACTATCTGCAAGTTGTCATGCACACATGCCGACTTTTGATTCAAGTCAAAATTCATGACCAATCGGACCCGGGGGCATTTTCGTACAAAATCGGTACGAGTTTTTTTTTTTTTTTTTTTCTTTTCTGAAGAATATTGCATTTCTTTCCTGGAACTGTTAAGGTACTATCTGTAAGTTGTCATGCACACATGCCGACATTTGATTCAAGTCAAAATTCATGACCAATCGGACCCGGGAGCATTTTCGTACAAAATCGGTACGAGTTTTTTTTTTTTTTTTTTCTTTTCTGAAGAATATTGCATTTCTTTCCTGGAACTGTTAAGGTACTATCTGCAAGTTGTCATGCACACATGCCGACTTTTGATTCAAGTCAAAATTCATGACCAATCGGACCCGGGGGCATTTTCGTACAAAATCGGTACGAGTTTTTTTTTTTTTTTTTTCTTTTCTGAAGAATATTGCATTTCTTTCCTGGAACTGTTAAGGTACTATCTGTAAGTTGTCATGCACACATGCCGACATTTGATTCAAGTCAAAATTCATGACCAATCGGACCCGGGAGCATTTTCGTACAAAATCGGTACGAGTTTTTTTTTTTTTTTTTTCTTTTCTGAAGAATATTGCATTTCTTTCCTGGAACTGTTAAGGTACTATCTGCAAGTTGTCATGCACACATGCCGACATTTGCTTCAAGTCAAAATTCATGACCAAACGGACCCGGGAGCATTTTCGTACAAAATCGGTACGAGTTTTTTTTTTTTTTTTTTTCTTTTCTGAAGAATATTGCATTTCTTTCCTGGAACTGTTAAGGTACTATCTGCAAGTTGTCATGCACACATGCCGACATTTGATTCAAGTCAAAATTCATGACCAATCGGACCCGGGGGCATTTTCGTACAAAATAGGTACGAGTTTTTTTTTTTTTTTGAAGAATATAGCATTTCTTTCCTGGACCTGTTAAGGTACTATCTGTAAGTTGTCATGCACACATGCCGACATTTGATTCAAGTCAAAATTCATGACCAATCGGACCCGGGAGCATTTTCGTACAAAATCGGTACGAGTTTTTTTTTTTTTTTTTTCTTTTCTGAAGAATATTGCATTTCTTTCCTGGAACTGTTAAGGTACTATCTGCAAGTTGTCATGCACACATGCCGACTTTTGATTCAAGTCAAAATTCATGACCAATCGGACCCGGGAGCATTTTCGTACAAAATCGGTACGAGTTTTTTTTTTTTTTTTTTTTCTTTTCTGAAGAATATTGCATTTCTTTCCTGGAACTGTTAAGGTACTATCTGCAAGTTGTCATGCACACATGCCGACTTTTGATTCAAGTCAAAATTCATGACCAATCGGACCCGGGGGCATTTTCGTACAAAATCGGTACGAGTTTTTTTTTTTTTTTTTTTTCTTTTCTGAAGAATATTGCATTTCTTTCCTGGAACTGTTAAGGTACTATCTGCAAGTTGTCATGCACACATGCCGACATTTGCTTCAAGTCAAAATTCATGACCAATCGGACCCGGGAGCATTTTCGTACAAAATCGGTACGAGTTTTTTTTTTTTTTTTTTCTTTTCTGAAGAATATTGCATTTCTTTCCTGGAACTGTTAAGGTACTATCTGCAAGTTGTCATGCACACATGCCGACATTTGATTCAAGTCAAAATTCATGACCAATCGGACCCGGGGGCATTTTCGTACAAAATCGGTACGAGTTTTTTTTTTTTTTTTTTCTTTTCTGAAGAATATTGCATTTCTTTCCTGGAACTGTTAAGGTACTATCTGCAAGTTGTCATGCACACATGCCGACTTTTGATTCAAGTCAAAATTCATGACCAATCGGACCCGGGGGCATTTTCGTACAAAATCGGTACGAGTTTTTTTTTTTTTTTTTTTCTTTTCTGAAGAATATTGCATTTCTTTCCTGGAACTGTTAAGGTACTATCTGTAAGTTGTCATGCACACATGCCGACATTTGATTCAAGTCAAAATTCATGACCAATCGGACCCGGGAGCATTTTCGTACAAAATCGGTACGAGTTTTTTTTTTTTTTTTTTCTTTTCTGAAGAATATTGCATTTCTTTCCTGGAACTGTTAAGGTACTATCTGCAAGTTGTCATGCACACATGCCGACTTTTGATTCAAGTCAAAATTCATGACCAATCGGACCCGGGGGCATTTTCGTACAAAATCGGTACGAGTTTTTTTTTTTTTTTTTTCTTTTCTGAAGAATATTGCATTTCTTTCCTGGAACTGTTAAGGTACTATCTGTAAGTTGTCATGCACACATGCCGACATTTGATTCAAGTCAAAATTCATGACCAATCGGACCCGGGAGCATTTTCGTACAAAATCGGTACGAGTTTTTTTTTTTTTTTTTTCTTTTCTGAAGAATATTGCATTTCTTTCCTGGAACTGTTAAGGTACTATCTGCAAGTTGTCATGCACACATGCCGACATTTGCTTCAAGTCAAAATTCATGACCAAACGGACCCGGGAGCATTTTCGTACAAAATCGGTACGAGTTTTTTTTTTTTTTTTTTTCTTTTCTGAAGAATATTGCATTTCTTTCCTGGAACTGTTAAGGTACTATCTGCAAGTTGTCATGCACACATGCCGACATTTGATTCAAGTCAAAATTCATGACCAATCGGACCCGGGGGCATTTTCGTACAAAATAGGTACGAGTTTTTTTTTTTTTTTGAAGAATATAGCATTTCTTTCCTGGACCTGTTAAGGTACTATCTGTAAGTTGTCATGCACACATGCCGACATTTGATTCAAGTCAAAATTCATGACCAATCGGACCCGGGAGCATTTTCGTACAAAATCGGTACGAGTTTTTTTTTTTTTTTTTTCTTTTCTGAAGAATATTGCATTTCTTTCCTGGAACTGTTAAGGTACTATCTGCAAGTTGTCATGCACACATGCCGACTTTTGATTCAAGTCAAAATTCATGACCAATCGGACCCGGGAGCATTTTCGTACAAAATCGGTACGAGTTTTTTTTTTTTTTTTTTTTCTTTTCTGAAGAATATTGCATTTCTTTCCTGGAACTGTTAAGGTACTATCTGCAAGTTGTCATGCACACATGCCGACTTTTGATTCAAGTCAAAATTCATGACCAATCGGACCCGGGGGCATTTTCGTACAAAATCGGTACGAGTTTTTTTTTTTTTTTTTTTTCTTTTCTGAAGAATATTGCATTTCTTTCCTGGAACTGTTAAGGTACTATCTGCAAGTTGTCATGCACACATGCCGACATTTGCTTCAAGTCAAAATTCATGACCAATCGGACCCGGGAGCATTTTCGTACAAAATCGGTACGAGTTTTTTTTTTTTTTTTTTCTTTTCTGAAGAATATTGCATTTCTTTCCTGGAACTGTTAAGGTACTATCTGCAAGTTGTCATGCACACATGCCGACATTTGATTCAAGTCAAAATTCATGACCAATCGGACCCGGGGGCATTTTCGTACAAAATCGGTACGAGTTTTTTTTTTTTTTTTTTTCTTTTCTGAAGAATATTGCATTTCTTTCCTGGAACTGTTAAGGTACTATCTGTAAGTTGTCATGCACACATGCCGACATTTGATTCAAGTCAAAATTCATGACCAATCGGACCCGGGAGCATTTTCGTACAAAATCGGTACGAGTTTTTTTTTTTTTTTTTTTTCTTTTCTGAAGAATATTGCATTTCTTTCCTGGACCTGTTAAGGTACTATCTGTAAGTTGTCATGCACACATGCCGACATTTGATTCAAGTCAAAATTCATGACCAATCGGACCCGGGAGCATTTTCGTACAAAATCGGTACGAGTTTTTTTTTTTTTTTTTTCTTTTCTGAAGAATATTGCATTTCTTTCCTGGAACTGTTAAGGTACTATCTGCAAGTTGTCATGCACACATGCCGACTTTTGATTCAAGTCAAAATTCATGACCAATCGGACCCGGGAGCATTTTCGTACAAAATCGGTACGAGTTTTTTTTTTTTTTTTTTTTCTTTTCTGAAGAATATTGCATTTCTTTCCTGGAACTGTTAAGGTACTATCTGCAAGTTGTCATGCACACATGCCGACATTTGCTTCAAGTCAAAATTCATGACCAATCGGACCCGGGAGCATTTTCGTACAAAATCGGTACGAGTTTTTTTTTTTTTTTTTTTTCTTTTCTGAAGAATATTGCATTTCTTTCCTGGAACTGTTAAGGTACTATCTGCAAGTTGTCATGCACACATGCCGACTTTTGATTCAAGTCAAAATTCATGACCAATCGGACCCGGGGGCATTTTCGTACAAAATCGGTACGAGTTTTTTTTTTTTTTTTTTTCTTTTCTGAAGAATATTGCATTTCTTTCCTGGAACTGTTAAGGTACTATCTGCAAGTTGTCATGCACACATGCCGACATTTGCTTCAAGTCAAAATTCATGACCAATCGGACCCGGGAGCATTTTCGTACAAAATCGGTACGAGTTTTTTTTTTTTTTTTTTCTTTTCTGAAGAATATTGCATTTCTTTCCTGGAACTGTTAAGGTACTATCTGCAAGTTGTCATGCACACATGCCGACATTTGATTCAAGTCAAAATTCATGACCAATCGGACCCGGGGGCATTTTCGTACAAAATCGGTACGAGTTTTTTTTTTTTTTTTTTCTTTTCTGAAGAATATTGCATTTCTTTCCTGGAACTGTTAAGGTACTATCTGTAAGTTGTCATGCACACATGCCGACATTTGATTCAAGTCAAAATTCATGACCAATCGGACCCGGGAGCATTTTCGTACAAAATCGGTACGAGTTTTTTTTTTTTTTTTTTTCTTTTCTGAAGAATATTGCATTTCTTTCCTGGAACTGTTAAGGTACTATCTGCAAGTTGTCATGCACACATGCCGACTTTTGATTCAAGTCAAAATTCATGACCAATCGGACCCGGGAGCATTTTCGTACAAAATCGGTACGAGTTTTTTTTTTTTTTTTTTTTCTTTTCTGAAGAATATTGCATTTCTTTCCTGGAACTGTTAAGGTACTATCTGCAAGTTGTCATGCACACATGCCGACATTTGCTTCAAGTCAAAATTCATGACCAATCGGACCCGGGAGCATTTTCGTACAAAATCGGTACGAGTTTTTTTTTTTTTTTTTTTTTCTTTTCTGAAGAATATTGCATTTCTTTCCTGGAACTGTTAAGGTACTATCTGCAAGTTGTCATGCACACATGCCGACTTTTGATTCAAGTCAAAATTCATGACCAATCGGACCCGGGGGCATTTTCGTACAAAATCGGTACGAGTTTTTTTTTTTTTTTTTTCTTTTCTGAAGAATATTGCATTTCTTTCCTGGAACTGTTAAGGTACTATCTGTAAGTTGTCATGCACACATGCCGACATTTGATTCAAGTCAAAATTCATGACCAATCGGACCCGGGAGCATTTTCGTACAAAATCGGTACGAGTTTTTTTTTTTTTTTTTTCTTTTCTGAAGAATATTGCATTTCTTTCCTGGAACTGTTAAGGTACTATCTGCAAGTTGTCATGCACACATGCCGACTTTTGATTCAAGTCAAAATTCATGACCAATCGGACCCGGGGGCATTTTCGTACAAAATCGGTACGAGTTTTTTTTTTTTTTTTTTCTTTTCTGAAGAATATTGCATTTCTTTCCTGGAACTGTTAAGGTACTATCTGCAAGTTGTCATGCACACATGCCGACATTTGCTTCAAGTCAAAATTCATGACCAAACGGACCCGGGAGCATTTTCGTACAAAATCGGTACGAGTTTTTTTTTTTTTTTTTTTCTTTTCTGAAGAATATTGCATTTCTTTCCTGGAACTGTTAAGGTACTATCTGCAAGTTGTCATGCACACATGCCGACATTTGCTTCAAGTCAAAATTCATGACCAATCGGACCCGGGAGCATTTTCGTACAAAATCGGTACGAGTTTTTTTTTTTTTTTTTTCTTTTCTGAAGAATATTGCATTTCTTTCCTGGAACTGTTAAGGTACTATCTGCAAGTTGTCATGCACACATGCCGACATTTGATTCAAGTCAAAATTCATGACCAATCGGACCCGGGGGCATTTTCGTACAAAATCGGTACGAGTTTTTTTTTTTTTTTTTTCTTTTCTGAAGAATATTGCATTTCTTTCCTGGAACTGTTAAGGTACTATCTGTAAGTTGTCATGCACACATGCCGACATTTGATTCAAGTCAAAATTCATGACCAATCGGACCCGGGAGCATTTTCGTACAAAATCGGTACGAGTTTTTTTTTTTTTTTTTTTTCTTTTCTGAAGAATATTGCATTTCTTTCCTGGACCTGTTAAGGTACTATCTGTAAGTTGTCATGCACACATGCCGACATTTGATTCAAGTCAAAATTCATGACCAATCGGACCCGGGAGCATTTTCGTACAAAATCGGTACGAGTTTTTTTTTTTTTTTTTTCTTTTCTGAAGAATATTGCATTTCTTTCCTGGAACTGTTAAGGTACTATCTGCAAGTTGTCATGCACACATGCCGACTTTTGATTCAAGTCAAAATTCATGACCAATCGGACCCGGGAGCATTTTCGTACAAAATCGGTACGAGTTTTTTTTTTTTTTTTTTTTCTTTTCTGAAGAATATTGCATTTCTTTCCTGGAACTGTTAAGGTACTATCTGCAAGTTGTCATGCACACATGCCGACATTTGCTTCAAGTCAAAATTCATGACCAATCGGACCCGGGAGCATTTTCGTACAAAATCGGTACGAGTTTTTTTTTTTTTTTTTTTTCTTTTCTGAAGAATATTGCATTTCTTTCCTGGAACTGTTAAGGTACTATCTGCAAGTTGTCATGCACACATGCCGACTTTTGATTCAAGTCAAAATTCATGACCAATCGGACCCGGGGGCATTTTCGTACAAAATCGGTACGAGTTTTTTTTTTTTTTTTTTTCTTTTCTGAAGAATATTGCATTTCTTTCCTGGAACTGTTAAGGTACTATCTGCAAGTTGTCATGCACACATGCCGACATTTGCTTCAAGTCAAAATTCATGACCAATCGGACCCGGGAGCATTTTCGTACAAAATCGGTACGAGTTTTTTTTTTTTTTTTTTCTTTTCTGAAGAATATTGCATTTCTTTCCTGGAACTGTTAAGGTACTATCTGCAAGTTGTCATGCACACATGCCGACATTTGATTCAAGTCAAAATTCATGACCAATCGGACCCGGGGGCATTTTCGTACAAAATCGGTACGAGTTTTTTTTTTTTTTTTTTCTTTTCTGAAGAATATTGCATTTCTTTCCTGGAACTGTTAAGGTACTATCTGTAAGTTGTCATGCACACATGCCGACATTTGATTCAAGTCAAAATTCATGACCAATCGGACCCGGGAGCATTTTCGTACAAAATCGGTACGAGTTTTTTTTTTTTTTTTTTTCTTTTCTGAAGAATATTGCATTTCTTTCCTGGAACTGTTAAGGTACTATCTGCAAGTTGTCATGCACACATGCCGACTTTTGATTCAAGTCAAAATTCATGACCAATCGGACCCGGGAGCATTTTCGTACAAAATCGGTACGAGTTTTTTTTTTTTTTTTTTTTCTTTTCTGAAGAATATTGCATTTCTTTCCTGGAACTGTTAAGGTACTATCTGCAAGTTGTCATGCACACATGCCGACATTTGCTTCAAGTCAAAATTCATGACCAATCGGACCCGGGAGCATTTTCGTACAAAATCGGTACGAGTTTTTTTTTTTTTTTTTTTTTTCTTTTCTGAAGAATATTGCATTTCTTTCCTGGAACTGTTAAGGTACTATCTGCAAGTTGTCATGCACACATGCCGACTTTTGATTCAAGTCAAAATTCATGACCAATCGGACCCGGGGGCATTTTCGTACAAAATCGGTACGAGTTTTTTTTTTTTTTTTTTCTTTTCTGAAGAATATTGCATTTCTTTCCTGGAACTGTTAAGGTACTATCTGTAAGTTGTCATGCACACATGCCGACATTTGATTCAAGTCAAAATTCATGACCAATCGGACCCGGGAGCATTTTCGTACAAAATCGGTACGAGTTTTTTTTTTTTTTTTTTCTTTTCTGAAGAATATTGCATTTCTTTCCTGAACTGTTAAGGTACTATCTGCAAGTTGTCATGCACACATGCCGACTTTTGATTCAAGTCAAAATTCATGACCAATCGGACCCGGGGGCATTTTCGTACAAAATCGGTACGAGTTTTTTTTTTTTTTTTTTTT
>JARPSG010000567.1:0-27236 GCA_029955605.1 Quercus engelmannii
GAGAGGCTGATTAGATGGACCAGCCTCCTCCCCCCGGGAAGCGACTGGATTAGCGGGAAGCGCATCCCATGCCTCCCTCTGATTCACCGACTGCTCTCTCTCATTACCATCTAGAGATGGTAATGAGGGGACTGACGCATCACTAGGAAGGGCCGATAAGCCCGAAGGTACGGACGGAAAGGATCCGTACTGCGAGTCAGGCTGACCCACATTAGACGGACCAGCATGGTCTGCCATTTGGTCGGACCCATCACACCAGATTAGAGGGGGCTCTTGCGGAGCGGCGATAAGAATCGCCTCCGCCCCCTCTTTTTTTGTGGGAATTAATTGATTGGATACCCGAGAACCATAATCTTTCCTAGGAACAGCTTCTACGACGATAGGCGTAAAGGCATGATTAGTTCCACAAATCTCACTGCACTGACCATAGTAAACTCCTTCTCGTTGTACCGAAATGGAGATCTGATTTAAACGACCAGGTACAGCATCACATTTGACACCTGAGGAAGGTACAGCCCAACTATGAGGTACATCAGCAGGTGTTACAATAATACGTAGATGAGTTTTGGCTGGTACAACCACTCTATTGTCCACTTCTAATAAACGTGATTGACCAAATTCTAGATCATCTTCTGGAATCGTATAACTGTCAAAAGTGAGTGACTGTTCATCGGAACTGTTATAGTCTGAATACTCATAAGTCCGATACCATTGATGTCCAATAGCTTTGATAGTAATGGCTGGATCTACTACTACCTCGTCCATTGAGTATAAGAGAGCAAATGATGGTATAGCAATGAACATCGGGATGATACTCGGAAAGATGGTCCGAAGAATCTCGATAGTAGTTCCATGAACAATCCTTTGCGGGATTGGATTTTTTTGATAGTGGAAATGCCATAAAGCGCGAACCAAGATCCGTGATACGAAAACCAAAATAAGAATGAGGAAGAAAAAGATATCGTGATGTAAGTCTGTTATTCCTTGCATCATAGGTGTTGCTGCGTCTTGAGATCCTAATTGCCATGGTTCCGCTGCATCACAAGGAGCAATTGTGAGGAATAGCCATTCTAGAACAATCATTTTGTTTGGTTCATTCTTTGACTGCTCTGCTCCCCCACAAAAAAAGGGGAGACTTGTTCTTGCTCTCCCAATGAAGGAAGACGAAAATGGCCGGTTGGGGTTTTCCAACCAAGAAAGACATGGGATGCACCCTTTCGAACCATGTCTCTCGGGGAAGCGCTCTTTCAGCTACCTTCTCCTCGAGGTATGGTTTGAGTCCTGGTGCGGAACTCCGTTAGAAAAGAGCGAATGGATTCCTCTCTTTATTTATGATAATTTGGGTGACGCTCTCTCTTCCTTCCCCATCCACGAGGGCAATTGTCATAGCTCCTCGCTCGAATCAAAACCTTTCTTTTCTACGCACAGAGGGAAAGATCACTCCTAAATGCAGCCGTGATCTTATATACGATACCACCAGACGCACCTTGGTACTTCCGTCCGCCAATCAAGGCTAGTGGAGCGAAGGGAATCCTGCGACGATTATGAGGGCCCGAGCGGGTATTCCTTAGTTTACTGGAAGTGCTTTAAGGAAGTGTGACCCTTATGACGAGCTATTCGAACTATGCTCATCCGAGACAAGCCTGCTCAGCCAATTCTTTCTATTTTTCGGATATTGCGAAAAAAGAAATAGCAAAAGCTTGGCTTACACAGAATTGAATAAATAAGGAAAAAGAATGGAGGAAGGATTTGACCTATCTATCTAGAGGGAAGGAAGTTCATAGCGAGTCCTAAACCTCAAGGTTTCACTATCTATCCTTACTTGGGGGAAGCCCACAAAGCCACATTCGCTTAGCTACAGTAAGACTACGGATAGCTCTCCTCGTTGAAATAGATAGGTTCGAGCTCCCCCCTCCCGGGGATCCCTCACTAGGGTACGTATCTTTATTTATTAAGAGTGCCTGGTCCCTTTTCCCTGCTTCTCTCTATCTCTCCTTAGCTCTTCGATAGCATCCATACTGGCTTAGTTAGCTACATGACTCAGGAGGATAGTGCGGCTACCCTTACGCGAGCTTCTCGAGCTATAGTCAGAAGCTCTCCGTCGCTGCGCTATGAGAAGAGATCCCTAGGAGTTCTTCTCTTTACCTTCTTGGATCTATTATTCTAATTTCTATTTCTATACCAGTAAATGGGCTTGCTTGCTGGGGGGTGCTAACCACCCAAACCCACCTAGTTAGCTACTACCGATTAGTCATATTATCTATTCTTATCTGTCTTTGCTTGATATAACCAGAAAACTCAAAAGAAAGAAAGAAGCTTAGAGGCCTTTTTCCTCTCCCAGTACATTAAGGAAGTTAAGCTGACAAGCAAGGATTAGCAGATGCAGACGATAAGACGAGTTGTTGCGTCTTCGTCTTATAGATAGGAGAAGATCCCCGAAGGCTTCCTTAAGTCAGGAATAGAGTCCGGCCTTTCCCTCAGCCTCTGTAGCTATATTTTTTTCCCTTCTTCTAAATGGGATTTTCCTCACAGGCAAGTGCCCTTATTGGGAGTTGCCTTAAGGCGCCTCTTTCCCAACAACTCAAATCGCGTATCCCTGCCCTTATTGACTTAAAGCTGGGATCCTTAGACCCAGACCCCCACGACTATTAATAAAGCACCGCTCTTTCCTCACATCTACCTAACCAACAACGACTACCCTTAACGAAGTGAAGAAAGGGATGCGTTTCCCCTGTCGGGCCCACCGAAATGAACCTGACGCACTTTGGCCTAATTAGGGAGTGAGTGAAGGAGAGGAAACTAGAGAAAGGAATTAGAACTCCTTACTGGCCCTATTTGAGTAAGGGGGGGCATAGCCCAAGACTATCCTTTATTCACTGGGCTAAAAGGGAATTCTCTTATTACTGGAGTTTGCCGGGGCGGGCTCTTCTCTTCTTACGGTGCGGTAAGATTAGGATCCTAAATATTCCCCCTTCCCTATTCCAGTTGCCGTAGTTGCTGCTTGCTTTTGCTAAGAAGAGAATGAGATATACGTGTTCGTCTTGATCAATAGAATGGAAGGCCCTCAAGAAAACCGAGTTTCACGACCTACAATAGTTGCCAGATGGTGAGCGATACGGAGGACCCACTTGAAAGAGGTCCGATTGATCCCATAGTGTAAAGGGGGGCTTGCCCTTGGTCCAATACCGTCTGCTCTTATTCTCATCTCGATGACCATGTCACGAACTGGATTTGAACCAGCACCTCTGGGAGTTAGCCAGCGAACTTCCTTTATTCTAATCGTGACTTTGGTTACCCGGTTCCCCACGCGGCAAATGGGGTCACCCTGGAAGGGGAAAGTCTTACCTTTTGGAAACATAAGGCGCATCAGAAAGGAATCCGGATATCTTGAGATAGCCAGATTCACGAGCGGAGGACTAAGTCGAAGTTAAAGTCGGTGCCATTGTTAGTGCCAATACCAAATAATAGTGAACACCAAGTGAAGAGCCACCCTCCGGAACTTGAGAAGGGGGACGAACTGCTTTGATTGGAGCTGTGATATTAGCTCATGACTGGTTAACTTATAGCTAAATCTTAATCGTAGAGTGCTTTCACTCTTCAACCTTCTTTCGGCAAATCCGGTGTGTTGTCTCCTTGAACAGAGAGTCAGAAAGCAGAAATTCCTTCCTCCCTCATTCACGGACACTAAGCAGGGGCGGGCTTTCAAAGTAGTAAAGTAGTAGTAGTAGCGCTAGCGGCGCAGAAGGTTACACCATTGAATCAAGTTTGAAAGACTACGTATGAAAGAAGAATCCCCATAGGGAGTGAACGGAGCTGCGCGAAGTGAGAACTAGAGCTTTAGGTTAACGTCACAGAGCCGGTAGGAACGGCACGTGCTGTATGAAACAAGCTCACTTAGGCCCGACGCCAGGACGCTTGTACTAGGATAGCCTATAAGAAAGACTTGTGGAGATAATATTAATATAAACCATGGGCCCGGCTAACAAAGGTACTAAAACCTTCTAGCTGATGGTAAAATCTTGGTCTCTGCCTATCGCCGGGACGTGTGATGCGGGGGCTTCCGTCCCCAAGGACGGACTGGGAAGTTATTCCCCTTCAACTTGACCAGCTTCATTAAAGCCTATGAATGAATCTCAACCGTATCCACGTCACATTCAAGGTCGATTAATTGGCTTATTTGAATGCTGAAAAACCGCCTTTTCGATGCTTTTAGTATGGTGACACTAAACTGAAGCGTTCAAAAAACGAATAATTGATCCAGCCAAACGATCGTAGATTTTAGTTTCCGCGTAAGCCCTAGTTACTCACTTTCCTCCCTTTCCTTACCTAGAAGTCTTTGGCAGGCTTTCCATCTTAATACTAGAAAGATACTTTCAGCTTTCACTCTTAATGAATGCAGTAACGGGTGGTTTCCTAAACGATTCTACTTTTGAACGAGCTCTTATGAGTGGAATCAGTCTTTAGGCCAAAAATACGGGTTTTCTAAACTAAGATCGTTCTGATCTCCCTCTTATGAACGGAAAATCCATTTAAGAGAAAATACGGGTTTTCTACCCTGTCTGTAAGTCAGTCGCCTCGGGCAAGTCCGCCAGGTTGTCCGGCGGGGTCAGTCTGCAAAGATGAACTATTTCCCTTTTATTTCTTTCTTGGAAGGAGAAGTCCGTTCACTCCGACAAGACAATCAAGGTCCCAAGCGCCTGGGTGACATCGGAGTGACGTCGTGAAGTGGTTTCCGAAGTCTGGATTGCTTTTCTTCCCCTTCGTCGGTTCAATTCAACTAAACAGATGAGAATATGAATTGTCTTTGAAAAGAAAACAAGAAGATGCGTAATCGGATGATGAAGAAAGGAACCTTAACCGCTCTACAAGAAAGAAGAAAAAGGCACATCTATAGGCGAGGACAGACGCCAAAGCAAGATTGGAGCTCGAAGACCAGGCAAGGGAAGCACGCTTTCGGACAGCAAAAAAGGCAGACTCAGGAAAAGGCGCTTACAGCCTTTATTCCACTGATGACATTATTAATAACTTTTCTTTGGCGTTAGTAGCCTATGCAAACGATTCTTCTGATGCATCTCCAGATGCGAATTCTTCGGCGGATGAAACTGTGGAGTTTGGTCATTGGCTTACTTTACTGACGATTCCAGAGCGGATTTAGCGCTATTCGAGCCAAAGGGGTTTACAACCTATCGGCGTCAAATCAATGTTTTCGTTCAATCATTTCCTATGGGCTAGACTCTATTATGAAATTGACCTTGCCCGCCACAAAGCTACTATTGCATACCGCTCAACGCGCGCTAGAATGGATCTCAGCTAAACGGTTACCGGTCCACCAGCCCCGCAAGGCTCTCAACGGTGAACTCCTCGGTTCGTCAACGTTTTGATCTCTGTTCTCGCGCGTGAAAAGCAGCATGCAATGTTGCCTTGCTTCACGTGAGCGCGCATGGCTCGTTAAGCTTGAGATCCTCTCTCAACCGGCCGCCAGCCCCTTTTGGAACTCGTTCCCGGAATGAATTTCTTCTTGTTGAAAAGACACTACATCATCCATCCGCTTTCAGATATATAGAAAGAAAAGGGGAAGGCGCCATTACTGAGATTCCGTAAGTAACTCAGCGCTTCAAAAACAAGAGTCACGCTCTTTAAATGCCCTAAGAAATAGGCTTAAGTCATCGATTCGGTTCCTTTTTTTTTAGTACTTGGCGCGCGCTAGCGCTGGCGCTATAACCGCCTAGTGCTGGCGCTATAACCGCCTAAAATAGATCCAAAAGCATAGAAACAGCCGTTATCGCTCAATGAATTCACTCTGCGCAAGCCTTCCATCATTTTCGTGGCAAACTGCTGTCTCCTGCCTGCCCTTCTCTTTATCGTTATCGGTCAATCGGCTGTCCATCCATGTCATGCTATAAACCATTCCTGGAATCAGTCTGTCTCTGTCTTGTCTCTATGGCTTGCTTTTTTTAGTAAAAAGACTTGTTAAAACGATCGAATAGGTCAATTGGGTAGATGGTGGGAAATTCAAATGCTCTTTTTGGCATTCTTTTTTATTTGAGTTTAGCATCCCTTGCTTAGTTCCCATATCCCGGTAAGGGCTATCAACCGATTCATTCCTCTTTCCTGCTTTTGGGGAGTCTTAGTTTTAGTTCCACACTGCCATGATTAGAAGAAGGCACTCCCCTGAACTGCATTTAATAGGAAGGCTTGGTCCCTGCTCTTTTGGGTGCCATTCCTGCGAGTTGTCTTATCCAAAACGAGTCACCAAACCAAGTGTTGACCTGAGTCGAACAAGGCTGGAGTCATGCCAAAGCCAGTCCATTGCCTCAACGTTGGATTGATGGGTTCTAGCTCCAAAGAACATATACATGGAGCTATGTCGACTTACGTACGTCTCCTTGACCAAACGATCAGGTATACCACGCCACGTATCATCCCCTCTTTCCATAGAGGAGAGATAAAGAAAAAGAAAAGAAGGTAACTTCGATAAGGGGGGGCGGAAGGATCGCGCCCTGCCAATTTGGTGAGCTGGCAATTCTCGTATCTACGGCAATAAAGAAAATGCTTTATTGCACTTAACACCAACAAAATATCGACGAAAGAATGTGAAGAGCTCGCTAGCAGACTATTCGATTCGTCTCATCAAGTCTTGGGCTCAGACGGAATCCTACCCTGCATCATCGAAATGTGCTTTACGGGCCTGAGCCACTTAACTTGCTATATTGACTGAAGGCCTAGTCAGCTAGTTTGCTTTAAGAAAAAGAGATTGCTACTCTCCGTAGCGTCACGAGCGGGATTTGAACCCACACTTCAGGTCTTCAAAAGAACACCCGCGAACTCCCTTTTATTCAAACGTGACTTTTGTTTACTCGGTTCACCACGAAAGGGCTACATCCGGGGCCGGTTCGACAGGAAGCTTTTGAAAAATGCAGTGCACCAAAGTAAATAAGGAACGAGATGAAAGTCAAAGGAGTAATAGAAAAGGAGGGCCCCTAATCAAATATATAATTCTATTTTTCATCTTATCCGCGCCCTCTGTCTTTACCTTGAATTCTATCTAGCTCCTGGAGAAACTCCCCCCAATCTTCGCTGTGGGGGTTTTGGAAGGACCTCCGAAGGGAAGCGAGCTTCTGATTAGTCTCATCTATCCCTAAAAATTCGGCCTCCGCGAGCATAACGTCAATCGCACGATTGATATCGTGCGGATCATCCGGGAGAGGCTCATTGCGTGCGGTCAGTAGAGTGGCAGAACTCGTAATTAGCCGCGTCTTATTCTCCGCAAATTTATTCCACTTGCGTTCCGCGGCTTTGTATTCCGGGGTCCTTTCGAGGGTTTCCTCCGGCGCCGGCTGTTCAACTGACTGTTCCCTCTCATTACCATCATACGACGGTATGGAAGGGATAGAGGGGACCGACGGTATGGAGGGGTCATCGGGGATGGGGGATAAGCCCGAAGGGACGGAAGGAAAGGATCCCGCGGGCGAGTGAGCGAGGCCTGCATTAGAAGGGCCCGCTTGGTCTGCCATTTGGGAGGACCCGGGGGAGGAAGGGGCGACACTGCCTTCGAGCGGCATAGGAGCACTGTCCATGAAGGACATTAACAAATCCAGTATCGACACTTCGAATAAAGAAATACCTAAGTTCAAATTCCAAGAAAACAATAACGGAATAAGAATAAGTTTCCACAGCACTGAAACCATAATCAATAGTAAGGGGCTCAGTGTACATAGAACCATGGTAAAGAGAGTATAACAAGGTTGAAGAATATTCATGATTCTATGCATGGCTTTCCATTATTTTGAAATTGAATACTCAATATTCAATTTTAAATAAGGTAAGGCCATGACTAAAAAGCAATATCCTAATAATTGGATAGAAATAGCAATAGAAAAAAGCTTAGAAAAAGATAATATGAAAATGGAATTAATAAGATTTTGGAAAGAGTTTTACAACAAATATTTTGAAATGCAATCGAACGGTACCCAGGATGAAGAGAAGACAAAATCAATCCTAAATGAAGATGATAGTTCCCTGAATCAAGATGATTGTACCAGTGATGATAGTACCAGTGATGATAGTACCCTTGAAGAGAGTATCCGTGAAGAGAGTACACTGAATCAAGATGATAGTACACAGACTCAAGAAAAGAGTACCAATAATGAAGAAGATAGTACTCTGAATGCTAAAAAGACTATAAACAAATCTATTAAGAAGAATAAAAGAGGTAATACTAAATCTGAACAGTATAAGCAAGAAGTCTTCGATATTTTGCATAATTCAAAAAAAAGGAGAATGGCAGTGGCTGCACGATCTCATTCAAGCAAAAGAAGTGAAAAGTAAATGTGACGGATAGCTATTGTGAATATGTATGGTATGATCAGTTTGGAATGGAAGTCTCGATCGTACCTTCAAAGTCTTTGATGAGATGGATGTGTGAACGATGTTGGCGTGGAAGACTAGGATCGCGGGATTAGCCTTGAATTGATGCGGGCGGCAATTGCTTACACTCTGATGGAAAATGGGGTCTCGTACCAAACAAGTTTGATTGCCGTGTTCTCTTCGTGTAGTCACTTTTTTCTGGTTGAGTATGTGCATCTACCTTTTGATTGAATGGCTCGTGTGGAAAAGATGAGACCTTAGTCAGAGCATTACGGTATCATGTTGATCTGCTTGGTCGAGCTACTCTACCCGACACCGCTTTCTACCTCCTTGACTCCTTTCTCAGGAGAATTTTGAATTTCTCATTCCCCGATTCTCTGCTAAGTGTATTCAGACAATCTAGTCTTTTGCTATGGGTTTTTCATAAGAAATCATTGGCCCAGTGGAGAGTCGTGAACTTCTAGCCACTAACCTACCCTCTTTTCTTACGATAAAATTACGAACAATTTCTGAGTGCTCCTACTTTCCGAAACCGCATGCCATAATGGATTCCCGACCTGCTTTACTCACAGCGTAAGAGGATGAATTGAAAGAAAGAGCTAAAGCTCCCATTGGAAAGAATTGCTGGAAGAACAAAGGCCGACTCAACAAATGAACGAATGAGCAACTCGCCAGGCTCGAACTGGCACTGGGCTGATATTAAATAAAATATCGCCAATCTTCCCTCAACAGGAGTTGCTTTGGTGACGCAGTTCGGTTGGCGAGAAAAGCCTCCCTACGTCTGCGTGCCGATCGTTTCCCAGAGGTGGGAGCGGTCCCCTTTCGGGAGAGAAAGTGAGTCACTGCTGTCCAACTTAACCGGGCGATTCCGACAGCGTCCCTTGGCCTGGTCACCTATTATAACACACGATCCATGTCTCACTTTGATCTCACACCCCCATTCTCGTTTGAATTTTTGAGCTCGACCTTCGTTGCTCGGATGGCGCTTGACTGAAGAGTCCTCGACAGGTCATTAGCCAGAGAGTTCCAAAGGGGGAACAAGTCTGAGACTCACTCGGCTATATCCGACCTGCCCGACATGCTGTTGACTTGGAGATGAATTCTCTGGCCGTACCTTCTGCGGTCGTTACGCTTGGTCGGTTGTTGGGACCAAAGAAAAGTAGAAGTTTCAACCGTGTCGATGGCATTCTAACTAAAGTACGCGACCTCCAAAATCAACATCTACATCCCGTCGCTACCCTTCCGCCCTTTCAATGTTCATCTTCCCGCGTGAGGGTGATCCGCTTAAAGCCAGTGATTCTTCCCATAAGGGGAGAGTCCATGAAATGATGGAAAGCCCAGATGTTGTTAAAGGAAAGTGGCAAGAAAATAGATCTATATTAAGGGTGTCGGGAGATGACCCCATCATTTGATTGAAGATCTGGCCTAGACCCCTTCTCGGACTGAGCGGGTAAGGTAGTTGCTTGCTCTTTCGTATAGTCCCGAGGAAATCAAATGGATGGAACCAGTAGGTATTGATCTAAGCTTAGAACGGGCTAAGAGGGTAGCCTACGAGCGAAGAACTTCCTGGGATCGAAGAACATCCTGAGCATAGGCTCGTAAGAGGGAAATGAATAGATGAGCTCCCCTTGCCTTGAAAGAAGCTAGCCGGTAGAAGCCATCCGTGAGCAAGAGAAGAGAAGAAGCAACAAGGGCAGGAGTGGTTGGTCACCTAAGAAAGAAAGAGAATCTATTTTATTAGCCCTCAACGAATATATAATATCTACCTTTAGCGCATATTGACTGCTTTGAAGAAAGGAAGCGAACAACCACCCTTTCTTGCCCCTTTGATTGGATTGATGAAGGCATCTTCATCTTCCTTAACGGAAGAAAGGATAGTGAATCTCGCACTTCCCGAGCGTAGGAAAGATGATACGGAAATTCATTCCGAGCTATGAAAAGGAAGTGAATTCCCGGCTAGGTTCTTCAAGAAAGAGGGCTAGGCCCAGGAGAGGAGATTCAGCTTCAATCGGAGATTTCCGCTGTTCAAGCTATCTCATCAGGTAATTAAGTAGTCGGGGATTCCGCTATAGCCTTAGGAATAGGGTACGAATCGGCTGTGGGTCCTGTTTCCTTAGTGCCAAAAGCTTAGTAAGAGGAAGAGGGGGTCTTCCGGTAGCGGGAAGGCAGTGAAGTAAGCGGATATGGAGTACTCGAGGGACAGGCCCTGAAGCGAAGGACGAGAACGAGCGGGATCTCAGACGAACAGGAAAGAGAGAGTCAACGCCGGTAGAGGAGAGGACTAGCCTAGGCTCTTCAAGACCTTAAGGAAGTGCGCTTTACCTATGGACGTTGCTACCTGCCTAATTGAGATTCTTTCCTTCTTTTAGGACTGCTATGAACTTCCTTCCCTCACTTTCAGTTCTTCCAAGGTTTCTTCAATGAGAGTGAAGGGAAGTAGCTAAAGGGGGCTGGGAGGTACGACTTGCGTCAAACTTGTGAAAAAATACTTGCTGCGCACCTGCTGAACAAGGCTCCTTTCAAGTCAAACGGAGATTACCAGTTCCGGAGGGACCAACCATTGTACTTCTAGGGGAAGGTCTAACATAGCGGAAGGCCACGGCTTTTGTGAGTGTTCAGCACAATACGGTACGGTATGCCACCAGCATAAATGAGGCACACAAGAGCCACTGGCACAAGATAGATTTAATGCCAGCCTGGAAGTGATTCGCTACTAAGTCGGGTAGCGGCCCGCCTATTGTAGAATCGTCGATAACCTGGCTGCCACTATCATGTGTGTAAAGACTTACTATATAGGCATACTGGAAACCGTTTGGCAAGTCAAGGGACCCTGGAATCCGCCCCTTAGCTATAACGTTCCAGAGTCATGCAGAACAGACACTAACCGTTCTCCAATTACTATTAATTAATTGGACCTTCAAGGAACGAGTAGAGTACAAAAACGAAAGATTCGAGTAACCCTCCGAGCTAGGGAGATATTAAAAAAGGCCGTAGCAAGGAGACTTTAACAGACCAGTTAGAGTAAAGCCTCCACTTTCATAAGAAGAGCGTCAGTAGGATAAAACAGCAATCCCAAGACTAGCTTTCCCGGACAATGTATATTGTGAAATGGTGGCGCTATAACAAATCCAGAGTACCTTAACTTGCGGTTGCCGCACAAAAGCTGGTCACCTTAACCAGTCATACCCATTTATGGAGATTCAGGATCTGAAGCTAAAATGAAAGCCATAAAACAAGTAGCTACTCCTACTGCAATTGGGACTTCTTTTAAGCCAGCCCACCAAAGAATTCCACCTCGACTCCCCTCTACCAGAGAATCTATGAATTCCGGGCACCTGCAGTAGCAGCAGGGATGGGAAAGACAAATAACCAGCCAACTATGTATGCCTTCAAGCCTGCCTTCCTCTCATCTTCCTTATGGAATGGGCTCCTCCTTAGAATTTAACGAGATCTAGAATCTTGGATGAATCTTCTTGAAAGGGGTTGATCAACCCTAGAAGACTCGATGGCTTAACAGTCCAGTGAATAACCTGATTCAGAGAGATACCCCGGTCTTTAGACACTCGCCCTACTTCTAAAGATAGATAGAAAAGGTTGGAGAGAGTGACTTTCTGAAATTCTCTCCTTTCTAAAGCTGCGCAAGATCCTCCAGACAGCCCCACCCCTCTTTTCCCCCCTTTAATGAAAGACCCTCGCCTCGCTTCCTATTCATTTGTGGGTCGGAACCCGAGGGCCTTTTTTTCTCAAGAGGCGATTTCAAGAATCAACCAACCAACAAATCCGTAGCCCAGGTGACTCACAGCCTCCCTCTCGTCCAAATGAAATCCATAAGCTTTTTGATTGATTCAGGGCGCAGCGAAGCCAAATTCAATCAAGGCAAGGGGCGGCCTACTTTTCCTGACGCTGAGTCATCCTATTCAAATTTAGCTATACTAATGGAACAGGAAAAGTTTTCAGATGATATGGACCCCCAAGAGATGAGCGAGAACCTCCAATTGCTTAGGAGTCGCACTCTGTCCCGCCGCTTGGTGGACGAAATCTTCTCTCCCTTTAGAATTCTTTCTCCCACACATCTTTGCCCTCTTTCACCGAAGAGGAAAGAAGAATCTTCCAAGCGGACAGAGACCTAAATTTCCATCAGATTCATTCCTAAGCTTGCTTTGTTGCAGTAAGATGATCAGTCCGAGAGTGCTGGGGAGAAGAGAAAGCGGTAAAAACCTCTCTGATTCGGTCACCGAGCAGTCGGACGACTCTTCAGTAACCCAGGATGACCCCTTCGACGCTTCTTTCGCTGTATACCCCCTCCATCCTTCGGAGGTGGAAGAAAGGGTACTTCATAATATATATTAAGTAAGTAGGGCCCCAGAACGCTAAAAAGGTGGGGGAACAAGAGTTGTCACGATAGGAAAGAAAAATGACTATAAGAAACCAACGATTCTCTCTTCTTAAACAACCTATATCCTCCACACTTAATCAGCATTTGATAGATTATCCAACCCCGAGCAATCTTAGTTATTGGTGGGGGTTCGGTCCGTTAGCTGGTATTTGTTTAGTCATTCAGATAGTGACTGGCGTTTTTTTAGCTATGCATCACACACCTCATGTGGATCTAGCTTTCAACAGCGTAGAACACGTTATGAGAGATGTTGAAGGGGGCTGGTTGCTCCGTTATATGCATGCTAATGGGGCAAGTATGTTTCTCATTGTGGTTCACCTTCATATTTTTCGTGGTCTATATCATGCGAGTTATAGCAGTCCTAGGGAATTTGTTCGGTGTCTCGGAGTTGTAATCTTCCTATTAATGATTGTGACAGCTTTTACAGGATACGTACTACCTTGGGGTCAGATGAGCTTTTGGGGAGCTACAGTAATTACAAGCTTAGCTAGCGCCATACCTGTAGTAGGAGATACCATAGTGACTTGGCTTTGGGGTGGTTTCTCCGTGGACAATGCCACCTTAAATCGTTTTTTTAGTCTTCATCATTTACTCCCCTTTATTTTAGTAGGCGCCAGTCTTCTTCATCTGGCCGCATTGCATCAATATGGATCAAATAATCCATTGGGTGTACATTCAGAGATGGATAAAATTGCTTTTTACCCTTATTTTTATGTAAAGGATCTAGTAGGTTGGGTAGCTTTTGCTATCTTTTTTTCCATTTGGATTTTTTATGCTCCTAATGTTTTGGGGCATCCCGACAATTATATACCTGCTAATCCGATGTCCACCCCGCCTCATATTGTGCCGGAATGGTATTTCCTACCGATCCATGCCATTCTTCGTAGTATACCTGACAAATCGGGAGGTGTAGCCGCAATAGCACCCGTTTTTATATGTCTGTTGGCTTTACCTTTTTTTAAAAGTATGTATGTGCGTAGTTCAAGTTTTCGCCCTATTCACCAAGGAATTTTTTGGTTGCTTTTGGCGGATTGCTTACTACTAGGTTGGATCGGATGTCAACCTGTGGAGGCACCATTTGTTACTATTGGACAAATTTCTCCTTTTGTTTTCTTCTTGTTTTTTGCCATAACGCCCATTCTGGGACGAGTTGGAAGAGGAATTCCTAATTCTTACACGGATGAGACTGATCACACCTGATCAGTGAAAAATTCTGACACCAATCATTTACGAGTGAGTATTACACCAAGAATTCATTGACAAGCGGATGAGTTTTCTAGTTGGCTATGTTGATATAGCTTAGATAGGGAAAAGATACTATACTATAGGGTAGGGCTGAACTTTCAAATCCGGGGGCTTTGTTCCCGAAACTCCCCTCCCCCTCCCCGTCCCTTACTCGTCCTTTGAAAGCCAGAACATTCGCATAGAGGAGTATCTGTATCACGCATGCTTCTCCACTGATGTCAAAAAATGACCTTCTATCCTCTTTTAGGAATTCCGACCCCTATAAGAGAGGGGAAAGAAGTAGGAGAGTATTCTGCATGAATATGCTTCTGCACTGGGAATATCTCATAGCGGGAAGGCCTAGAGATCATAAAGGATGGGATGGGAATGGAGGCATTCCAGCCCAACATACTCCGGTGAATGGGTCGAGAGAGATAGGGAGGGGAGTGGGATACAGGAAGTACAGTGAACAGTTGAGTGGCTATCCAACCATTCAATCGGCTATGGAGGGAGGTTTCAGCAAGCGGGTAAACCGAGGATTACTAGTAAAAACTTAGGTAGGTTGATCGTCGTTCATCCCTCGTGTTCTCTCCCGTGAAGTGATTAATCCCTAAAATGGGCATGCAATCTCTATGGAAAAGCAAGTATTCCGATTGGAGGAAATTTCCACCCCCTCCTGTTTCACCTATCCCTTCATTCCCCAGGGATTCCGTACAGCTAGACAATCACGGTTCATCGCTCGGAAGGAGGGAATAGAAACAAGCATTTTCCGTTTATCAGTCGGTAATGAATCAATACGCAGGGAAACTTTCTTCCATGGGAATGGCAAGTCTCGGACAGGCTCATATTGGTTGGGTATGCTCTTTTCATAGGCGACTTTCCAGAAGGTCTTCCAGGCGGATATGCTCTTATTCTCAGAAAGACCATACCTTTTTTTGTCAGGTGGCACAGAAGGGAGAGTTGGCCGGGTTGAAAGCCTGATTGCATGTGACTGAGTCGGGAGAGGGGGTCTTCGAGACTATGAATCTTTCATCTCTTCCCCTCCCGCGATAAGGACGTGCCTAAGGATGCTACTTTGGACGGGCGTGTTCAGATGTGGCTTTCTTGTCCATTACCTGGAGGTTCAATGTGGCTTAAGATAATGGGGGGTGGAGTCGAAGGCCAGGTTCCAGCGGGTGAGTCCCGGGCAAATACGCACATCTATTACTATACGATGCTAGCAACAATGCTATTCAAGGTGGTGACCGAATGAACTGGTTCATCGTCGAGGTTGTTGTAAACAACTGGATCAGTCGGTTAAACAAGCGCTGCTGCCTATGCCGCTATCTCTACCACCGGTGCCGTTGCTAATGGTGCTACTATCGATGCTCCTGCACCTGGAACTACTCGTGCACCTTTCACTGCTTATGAATCGACAGAATCAAGGTCAGAAAGATCAAGATCATAAGCTGCTGAGTGAGCTCGGCCAACCGTCCCTGCTACTGATGCTTATGAAGTAGGTGGTGCTACTGTTTATGGTGGTGGACCGGCACTGCCTTTGCTACCTCTGCCGGTAGTGCCTACACCCGGTCAATTGGATATGGCCCTAGCCTTGCTCCTGCGTCTATTACCTCTGCTTGCTCCGTCTCCGTTCCCATCTCAACCTCTGATGCTACTGCTCTTGCTGGTTTTTTTTTGGTATAGACTTTTGAAAGCTTCATCAACCTATCAACCTATTGACCTCTCGTCCGCACCAACCTCTCACTCTCCTTTAGCTTCACCCGTAGCACTTGGCGGGCTCCATTGTTGGATCACTGAGATTCTCTTTTTCCCCGGGAGGCAAATATGCATATCTGTTATGTTACGATGCATTCTTCGCACTGGGAACATATGAATTCTTCATTATTCCCTTCAAAGCAACATCTGAGCAAGTAGCAGAGCCAGTGGAGGCACAGCACCTCAACGCAGAGTGAGTAGCATGGGGAGCGGCCGAGCATCAGTTGAAGCTGTTGACTAAGTCGCATATATAGATCCCGATCGAGCTTATGCTTCTCGTGATCGTGGTCGCCTTTATAGATCGTTATCGACGATTAGGACCTTCGTGATCGAGACCTAGAAGCATACCCCTCATCAAGGGCTGCTCTTCCAACTTCTGGTACATAGGCATAGACAGACCCATCCATTCAAGCAAGGGTAGATGCTTCATAAGTTGATAAGTTTGAGCACCAGCTTACCTTCGCTGGGTTCCTTCTATCTGTTTAAGCACCACCGGGCCTTCTTGTACCCTTGAATCCACAAGTACCATCGCGAACCAAGATCCATAATACGAAAACAAAAATGAGAATGAGGGTCCGAAGGAGAATCATAGGAAAGGCAAATTGATAAATAGGCACAATTAACTAGAAAAGGGGGGGGCCGGGGGCGACACAATATTGATAGAAGCTTCTTTTTCATTCTTGGACAATGAAATCGAGAAGATTGCGTTCAATATCGCGTTTCACCTGAAAGTTTATGGAGCTATCATCTTTCCTAAGCTGCGTTAACAGCCAGGAAATAGATTTATGTTTCTTTTGAAGTGGATCATTCGGAGCAAAGTTTGGCGCATGCTTGCCGATGACCTCCCCCACAAACTGGTCCAGGTTGCGGAAATCGAAATCCGAGCTAGAGAATTTCCTTTTGAGAATCTCGCCCTCGATCAGCCCTTCAAGGACCCTTCTTATTTCGTTCTCCTTCTTCGAGATCTTGTCCCGAAGTTGGAAATCTCAAATTTCCTTAATTCGGTCTTGATCCTTTTCCCCGTACACATCCATATCGAGTTGGGGGGCCTCTTCAGCGGGAACTTCTACTTCTTCCCGTGGATGCAGATTGAGATCAAGGTTCCACCGGGGGTTTGAGCTCGAGGAGCCAGAAGCCCCTGCAGGCAACATCATATTCCCGAGAGGGGGCGTGGCCTCGCTACCGATGAAAGCCCGAAGACTAAGATTCCGGCCCACCGGCGTCGTGGCAACAAAAAAGAAAGGGTTCTCCCTGCCAACAGGAACCCTATCTTCCAAAACACGGAAATGAAATAGGCAAGAAAGCCTATTTTCAGACAAAGAAAATACATAAAAATAACAAGAGTCGTTAGTAAGAGAAACGAATACATATATCTACGGGCAATTGGAGTGAGTTTAGAAATAGTAAGATGAGGAGATAACGGTCGAAGGATATTCATGATCTTCTGCCACCGGAGTGGTCTCAAATTAATTAATACATTAAACAACGGTTTCATTGTTAGTTTCTCTAGGAACCAGCAGTGATTGCCGTGAGGCTGTGCGCACTGCACTTGTCGGGTCAGAATCCTACTAACTCAACCATAGAAGGTCATTGAGTGAGTCAGAGGAAGGATTCCTTCCTTTCTCCATCGCTGGATTGGGCGAGGTTCCACGCACCCCTGAATTGTGGGTATTAATCCACAATCCAGGAAACCGTTGGATATGTACCTCAGGCCACAAGGACACTGAGTTCAATCAATCTGAGACCACACACGATCTCACCCACAGGCACCATCTCGTGGTGGAGCCTAGGGGGGCACTTGGTAATTGCCAAGTCCTGTGTACGTAGGGTTCGTCACGCCCTAGGTACCAGGTGAGGTAGTTCCTGCTATATCATCTAAAAGACAACCAGCAGGAGTGCCTCAGGGAAGTCGTGACTCCCAAAATGCTGACGAAAGCACTCTGGGCGATCAGGACCATTAGTAGGGAATCACCCTACTATCGCCCCGCTCGATTACCCGAGCGAGACGCCCATCATGATGGGAAGAAAGGAAAACGTAGTTGCTACAACCTATCACATACCAATATAAAAGACGGAGTCGCGGAACTTTTTCTAATGTTTGCTGCTTTCCATAGGAGAGAACTACGTGCGACGTGATCCCTTAACAAAGGGTACGTAGCGCAGCTTGGGCAGCCGGAGCCCGGTCCTGTCGCATATCTTGGTGGTCACTCTTCCCTATGCCACTGGAATAGATAGATTAATAGGAAGATTGAATGAGGTAGGGCTCATCCCCGCATAGGATGATAGAGTGGGTTCCCGAGCTTTCTGCGCTAGGAGAAGAGAAGCATAGGACTGATTCTCACTGATTCTCATGGTAGCATCTCTTTTCATTATATACGCAATATGAAAATATGTATAATCCAAGGTAGCAGACGATAAGACGAAGACGCAGAAGAAGCAAGAGGAAGAAGCTGCAGCTATCATCTGCGTCTGAACGTCTGATAGGGAAAGAGCAGAGACTCAGAATAGAAACTGGCGGGGTTACCTCAATGTCAGGATTTTCACCAAAGAGTTGACTTCGACGGTGCGATGGATAAGGTATCCGGAACCCCTGCTTTCGAACATCTTCTAACCAATGGGTGTCCGTCCAAAAGAAAGACCCTAGGAATATGGCCAAAAGCGTGCTTCCGTTTCCTGGTCTTTGAGTTCCCAAAGTGGGTTTGGTCTGGTCTCTCAAAGTCGTGGTTTTTGTATCGAAATAGACGAACCCTGGCCTATTTCGACGTTGAGAAAAGGGGTATAGAACCCCAGTAATAACCAGTAATAAGAGGTAGGATAATAGGTTCTCGTACTGTGACCTAGACCCCCAGCCTCCTACCTTCTAGCCCCTCCTAGCATAGTGGAAACCTCACTCGAGCAATAAGGATATTAGAGAGCTGCTTTACCGCAGGCGAATCGTGGAAAAGCGCGTGAGAGAAGTAACTACGTGAAGACTTGATCACGTAGGTTGCTTGGATTGGAAAAGAAGTCCGGGTTCAGTCAATCAACAAAAAGCCCGGTCAGAGGAAGAAGTCAATGATGGCATTGTTGATCTTATCCCTTTCCGTCCTAGAGGACATAGTCAACCTCCTACTATAGCTAATAGGAAAGGGCGGAACTTAGCTCAGCACTAAGCAATCTAGGGAAAAGAAAGCTAACTACCACATAAAAACTACCTAGGCCAGGAAGCTATCCTAGTCAGGTCTTCTTTCCTTTCAGTTTCTTAGTTACGAATATTCTTATCCTATAGTAAGAGTGATCAATATCAATGAAGGCTGCTTCGAGCGGGCATCAGTCCTATCCCTGGAGGGAAAGCATACTTAGATCAGTAGAAGAAGAAAGAGGGGAGTTGGCGGATAACATTTCATTTCCTATTTTACAGGTTCAGTCATTTGCCTTAGCCAAACCTAGGAAAGAGATAGCCTCAGCTCGGCGACTAGAAGCAATATTCGAGTAGCTATCAGGTATTGGAGTCCAGAAACTACCGCATCTAGCTAGGAAACGGCGTCTTTTTCTCCTAAAGACCTTTTCCAACCGGAGAGTTGCTTCAAAAATGATCATACTTGAGGAGGATTTTTTGCTTCAAAATACGCGATAGACGCAATACAAGCAGTTCGCGACTTGGTTTGCTAGAGATCTTTCTATTTAGTCCCTCCCGCTATGAACCTCCTCTTAAGATCTCGACTGTACCCCATTCGGGAAGGTCTTGATTCCTCGATCAGCTTGACTCGACGATCAAAGACTTGACCAAAGATAAAGATAGAGAACGGCGTCAACTAAGAGTTTCAGGGAAGACCGGGCACTTATCCAAATTAGGAAAGTCAAGCGCTACATGAATCCGGGTTGGCGGAAGAGATGCTAAGGATCGAAGACTTTTAGGATATGGAGCGGCTTGTCGGACTACGTCCGAGGAGGCGTCGGTGAATACGGCTGCCATGTATCTTGATAGTTCAGCCAAATTCTGGTGGCGGGCCAAAAGACGTAAAGAACGCAGAGCGTGAAGTGAAATTAGATCCATTTTGAGGACGAGTTTCAGGCAGAATGGAGGGTTCCTGCCCGGTTGTGGTCCGGCATGTTGATGAGCCTGAAGCAAACAGGCCCCATACGCAAGTATGTGAAGGCCATCTTTCGTAGTTCTCCCTGGACATTTTTGATATGACGGAAGAGGACCGGCTCTTCGATTTCATGAAGGGGCTTCAACCTACGCCAAAATGTCCAAGACTTAGGGGCGAAACAGGCAGCTAGCCCGCTAGATTGAAAGTACTTAGCCAAGGGGGGTCGAGACCAGGCCAAGGGCAAGGGCCTAAAGTATCGAAAAAGGCAAGGACCCCAAGAAGAAGCCAAGCCTGAGGCCAAGAAAAGCGAGCTCAAGATCAGGAGCCAAAGCGGACCGAGAAGAAAGAAGAAAGGCTTCATCTGCTCCAAGCCCCTAAAGAAGTTAAGGGTGACAGCCCTAAAAAAAAAAATGGAAAGAGTTCGTTTCTTCCTCAAATTGGATGAATGGATCGTCCAACTGGAAATGATAACAGAATGTATAGGTCATTAGAAGGAGTTCCAATAAGCGGATAAGTATAGTATACCACCTTACTTATTTTTTCTATGAGGGAGAAAGCAAATTGAAGAACCCGCGGATATGAGAAAAACGAAAATTCATTGTTAGCCAAGGAAAATGACTCGTGAGAAAGACAAGATAGACTTTGACCAGACGTGCTCGGAATCTTTTTTTTTCTTCCGGGGGGAAGTTCTCGCTCCTTCACCTCGTAAACTCGGTAAAGCGGCTTCGCTTCGCTCCTCGCTTTTGTTCAATTATAAAAAAATACCCACTTTGATGGAGATTTGTAGCGTCATTCAAGTAAATACAGATTGAGATCGTAGAAACATGAGCTTGTAATATAGCTACACCTAATTCCGGGCCGGTTAATGCAAGAACTATAAATAAAGGACCAAGATCTCCTATGAAATATAAAAGATCGTTCATACATAGCATAGTCCAAGCGGACCCACTTAAAATCTTTACTAAACTATGACCGGCCATCATATTAGCAAATAAACGTATTCCTAAGCTTAATGCGCGAAAACAATGAGGGATTAGCTCAAGGAGTACTAAAAAAGGTGCTAACGGCAGTGGGACTCCTGCGGGTAATGAGAAGCTTAAAAAATGAAGCCCATTTCTTTGAAATCCCACTATAGTAATGCCAATAAAAATAGAAAATGAGAGACCCAAAGTAATGAGAAAATGACTTGTAACTGTGAAGCTATAAGGTATCATACCCTGGGGATTACGAAATAACGAAAAAGTAAAAGTGACCGAGATGCGAGGGAAAAACTTTTGTTTAACATTTCCGGAAAGACCGCCTATTTGTTCGTTTACCAGGTTCGGCACGAAATCATAAATAAGCTCTACCAAGGATTGCCAAGCATTTGGTACTGAGTTTCCTCCTCCGTTTTTAGTAACCAAATGAACCAGAAGTAGGACCAAACTGAGAGTTAGCAGCATAAACAAGGATGGATTTGTGAATGAGAAATACAAGTTTCCTATATTCATAGGAATCAATGGGAGAATGGAAAATTGCTCAAGTGGGCTGTTGGGCGTAATCGTAAGAAACACTTTTGATTTCATCCCTGTAGTTCCGCTTCTTGCTCTAAAAATGAAGAAAGACTTGTCGGAAATCGCCGGTTGGGTTGGCCCGACCAAGAAAGACATGGGACTTGTTGGGCATCTCACTTGGAATGCAAAGCATTCTTTTCGATCTTGTATTAAGGTACACGGAACACCCACTTTATCTCGACGAAATCAAAGAAAACTACAAGCAACTACATCAAAAACCTCTATTCTTGACGCGAACGGGCGCTTTCTTGGAACTAATTGATAGGCACTTAGTGTTATAACTATATAAAGAAATATAACAAGCGTGCGATATTTATAAACATTTCAACCAAACTCTTTCTTTGCTTCAGGATGCTTGCTGGGGAAGGTCACTGTGATGAAGAAAAAGCTTTCCTCTCGCCTTCGGTCGCCTCTATGGAACCATGTCCACCCACCGCACTGGCTATCGCTTTCGCTGGAGTAGTAGTCTATGGAGGCAAATCCTTAGGAGCAGTAGCGGGATCGGTTCAAGCAGCGGATCAGTTCAGTGCCTCGCTCTTTGTCCAGATGGAAAAGATGATCTTGCCAGATCTTGTTGAATCCTTTTTCGCAGACTTCAAGCGGGGCTCACCGATCCGTCTGGGAAATCAATCCCTCTGTCGCCCTCTCCCTCTCTCGGGCTCGGGTGCTGCTATCCCACACTCACACGTTCACTATGGGTCTGTGGGCAATCGATCGATTTCTGGGCAATCAATCCCTCCGGGTGGCGGGCACTCGATATCTGATTGTACGACAAGAGATTCAAGACCAGATGATTGATAGATGTACTTGATGAAGGCTCTCTCTTTCCGAATAGAATATAGGGTATCCCCATCTACTAGACCTGTGACTTGATCCCCCTATGGCGCCACATTCCGGGGAGAAGAAGCCACAGGGTTCACGGTTTATCAGCAGGACCGAACCTCTCGATGTGCAGACACACTGCTGGACCCGCTCAATCCATTCTGAGGAGAAGCCCATCTTGGCCAGGGTCTTGAGAAGAAAACTACATTTCAGGTTGTTCAAAGTTTGAGAAACGTCAACTTTAACACAGGCTGAGCCTTGCAGCCAAACTTGAGTTTCATTCGATGCGCAAGGTCATGGGCTAAGGCTATGTTGTCCGTTATGTTCCGACCTTTGATGAAAGCAGATTTCTTTTTGAGGATGAGTTTGGGAAGGAGGGGAGTCAGTCAACCTACGAACAATCGTACTATAGCGACTAATGCTTAAAGTGCCACTTGTTGTCAGCTAAAGGAAGGCTAGGAAGGGATTTGTTCCCTGCTTGTAGTCGGAAAGGCGGAAGGCAAGGGCGAAGGCTAGTTCTCTATATCTCGGACTAAAGCGGCTAAAGCTAGCCAGTAGCGAGCTTTTCTCTTAGTGATTAATCTATCCCCTCCTTTCCTTATCTGTCGTAAACAGACTGACTTATGAGCTAACTTGTTCCTCCTTAACTCAGCCTTCCCTTTCTTTTCTCCATTAATTAATAGATAGGGCGAGGGTCAAAAGGAGATCGCCCTAATGAAAAAGTGGGAGAGGCCGCGGAAGATTAAGGTAAGAAAGATCACAACTATTATACTCATTCATCACTACTATCTATCTTCTTTTCCAGATGACGAAAGGAAGAGAGAGCTAGAAAGAGGAAGCCAAAGGCGAAAGGCTGCTCAAGCAAGGAAGCTGCTAATTCAGATGCGGATTCCATGTTGCCGTATTGACGAAGCAGTGGGCATCAAAGGAAGCCAGCTTAAAAGCAAAGCAAGGAAAGGCAGAAGAGGATTAACACGACTTAGCTACTTGTCTGAAAACGGAAACAGAAGAGAAAGGTGACTCACTTCATTCGGTAAAGCTAGAAAGCAACCGAAAGAGGCACATCATACGGGTCTGAAAGAAGTCTAGCCTGCCAAGGAGCAAAGCTTCAGGTATTTCTAAAAAACGAAACGTTCAGAATGGCCTCGGGAAAGGGCTAAAATCACCATTGAAATGACTTCTTTGGTCAATCCGCAATGAATATGCCTTTTCCCGTGTCCAGCCACAATTGAATTTCCTTTTGACTCTTCATTCAAGAGAAAAGGGAAAGGCGAAGTTGCTTCTGCTGGGAAGCCCTTTCGACCTAAGCCAGGCTCTTCCATAGGTTGAGTGACCATCCTCGGAGGGAGAGTAGACCAGAGAGAGGTTATGTAATAGAGGTGATAGTGAGCCCCGAAGAGTGCTTTTCTATTATTCCCGTGACTCGCTACATATTCCTTTCACTGGGCAAGCTCCATCGCTCCTAATACTACGACAAGGCTAGCTTATGGCTCGCTACCGTGGCTCTAGTAGTCCATCTTATTCAGAATTCCTCTTTCTTTTTGTTGATTGAAATTCGAAGAAGAATGTTGATGGTGCGTTAGTTCAGATAAGAAGGCAAGGTTAGCAAAGGCAGCCGTTGGTTGGGGTAACTCGGCTTTACGTGTTGTCTCTAAATCCTCTTCTCCGTCGCTCTCGCAGCCATACACATGCCAACCTTCTTAGTTCGCGAGCAAGCTCAAACTAAGGAATGGAAGTTACGCGAAGGGGACCGGTAATCGGGGGTGCCCCTAAGGGCACCGCAGTGTGTCAGGTTGTTATAGGAAGGGGCATTCGTCTATATCCAAGGAGGAACGGGATATAAGCAGAAACGTCGTACCCGCCTTCTGCCGCTCTATCAGCAAAGGAGGCAGCTAACGTAGTGGTATTCGCTTTTGCAGCTCTTCCAGAAGAAGCAGCTGTGGCATCTCTATCAGCTAGTTAGCTAGTGTCATTGGCCTTCGGCTTCTGGCTTTCGGACTAGTAGCTAAATTGCTTTCGTTTTTAGGGGAGAACGGAACCGGGCATAAGGAGCTTCAATCGCTATTGGTAGTTCACCCGCTAGGGGAACGTCAGGAGGGGGACATGCCCTATGTCCACTGACTCTACTGTTAGTACAGTATAGGAAGTCCTTGTTTTAGTGAGAGCTTCTAGAATGCCATTCATTTTGCAATAAGAAACTTTTCCACATAGAGGTTTCAGCCACTTAAGGCGAGAGTGCATCCAAAAATGGTATTGGATCGAGAAGAGTGCTCGGCCTACGCTACGATCGTTAGAACTCCCTCCAATCGGTTCAAAGCCGCAGATCAAGGTTGTTGCGCTTTCTCTTTGTCCAGAAAACTAAGTAGTTGACGAGGTCTCATTTCCTGACTACTAAAAGGCAACAAGCCTTGTTTGTTGCCAGTCTCGCATAGCGAAGAAGGGACTTGTCTCATTGAATTTGAGGGAAATTTACCTGGTAAAGAGGGTAGGTGGGTGGGGAAGGAAGTGCGAGATCCGGTCATTGAGAACAAGATATTGAAAGCTTCAAACAAGTAGTCCGCTAAGGTATCAAAATAGAGCTTCCAGAGGCAAGCCGAAGCGGAAAATTTGACTCCTAAAGAGTCTCTCTGAGTAGTCAGCACAACGAGAATGGCCTATGTTCCAAGAACCAATGCTACCAATACGGGCAGCGCCTACCACTGAAACGATGCCTGCTGCTGATAATGCGGCTACTGTTCAAAATGCACCTGCTGAGGTGAATGCTGGTGTGGCTGAAGCTGCAAATAATGCTCCGGTTTTTTTTCATGCTAATGACCCAACCAATCCAGAAGCTTTTAAGTAAGTCAGGGCTTCTACCACTGAAGTTAGCCCTTGTGATTCAGATGTTGCTGCTGCTTACATGCAAACCATTGAAGATGGTCCTCGGGGCGAAGAGCTTGAACTAGATAACAATCCCCAAGCTCCTGTTCTTCAACAACCGGAGTATTTCGCTATTGGAAAATAGCCTTCGGTTAACGAAGCCCCTAATACCGGCGGTAGCTCTGCCTCACGGGGACAGCAGGAAGAGAAACTAGTTGGCAGAAATTTTGTTGATAATCAAGACCCCCTACGGATTATGCACTGGATCCATCCGGCCCGGAATCCAATAAACCGAAGGTTCACTATCTTTTTTTAGTGGTTGCCATACAGAGACAAGTTCGCGCTTTCTCCTTAGAAGGAAGGTCCTCAAAGCCTCTTCATTCCAATGATCATGATGAAGAATCCAATAGCTCCTCTCAGGACCCACAATCATCTATCTTTGAGAAAGATTTGAAACCGGAGCCTCCGAACAAGGCAAACAAATGGCAGCACCTGGGTAAGAGCGCGACTACTAGGGCACAATCCAAACTTGGGGCTAAGCCCCACTCCACTCTATTTCCAAAATTTCCACAATTGCAATTGTTTGGAATGCAAGGGGCGTCAGCAATGGCCCCACGCGTAGACGTCTCGACGATCTTGCTCGGATCGGGCTTTAGTCTTTGGTTGTCATCCTGGAACCAATGGTTAGAAAGGCTAGGGCGGCAAACTTAGCTTTCTTGTTGGTGGCATTCATTGGAGTTAGTCTCATAAGCGAAAAGGCTTTCCAAATGGAATGCGGAATGCTAATCTATTAGACTAACTTATAGAAAAAAATTAGATTTTAAGGTTATGAGTTAGTAGAGTAGGTGTTCAGAGGGGAATCGTCGGAGATTCATGGGACTAGAAAAACAAAACTACAATTCCATTCTTTTTTTTGTGGTCGCGAACAAAGGGGGAAAACCCAGGCATACAGAGAAATTTTAGCACTAAGGGAGCTGTGGGGGTTACATACTGATGGGTGGAATCCTGTCTCGTATTCTAATTTGGGGTTGCGTTTGCCTATGATCTCGTATCGTATTCGAATTCTCATTTTTGTTTTCATATTATGGATCTTGGTTACCATGGCAATTAGACTATTAGAAAAAAAGAGAATCAATAAGGAAATATTGCGTATAAGAAAGAAAATGCTCAACCATCGGAGAAAAGAACCAGGGCTTACTCGCTCCTTAAATGGATTAAGACTTATTCCTGCTTAGAAGAGAAAGAAAGAAAAGAAGGAAGGGGAAAAAGTCTGACTTAACTAAATCGTGTACGGAGATTAGGACTAGTTCCAGTATTGACCTCATGAAAGAAACTAATTCACCAGGGTTCGGAAGATGGTCAGTGGGGAACAGAGGGGATATAGAAAAAGAAAGGCAAGATTCTCCACCGAAGACAAAAAAAAAAGACCCATTAATAGGTCTATCGTGTCGGGAAATACGCTTATCCGGTAAGGGAATGGGCTTTAATTGCGTAAGAAAGAGAAGCGAAAATAAAAAGAAGGACCAACGACGATTCTGTACTAAAGAAGAAGGAGGAGGAGTAGGAGCAAGCTTTAATTAAAGTAGAAGCGTACTACGAAGAAATTCTGAGTTCATGCCACGACGATCTATATGGAAGGGCAGTTTTGTTGATGCATTCCTGTTGAGAATGAAGAAGAAGAGAGATCTTCTTTTGAACAGGAAAATTTGGTCACGTAGATCTTCTATTTTGCCGGAATTCGTTAATTGCTCCGTACGAATTTACAATGGAAAAACTTCTGTTCGTTGTAAGATCACTGAAGGAAAGGTTGGTCATAAATTTGGAGAGTTTGCTTCTACACGGAAACGAAGACTTTCGAGAACTAATATTGGACCGGGAAGAAAAAGGGGGAAAAAAGAAAGTCTAAGCGCATATGGCACGAAAAGGAAATCCGATTTCGGTAAGACTTGGTCTGAATCGTAGTTCAGATTCAAGTCGGTTCAGTGAGGGCGACCGCGAAAGTCACCGAATGGGTCAGTCTTTTTCTTCAGTTTGTCTTATATTTCAAATCAAAAAAGCGTGGGAGGACGTTGCAGATGTCCGTCCCGGACACGACTTCTTCTAACGCTAGAAGACCACTGGAAGACCCCGGGACCAGAGCATGTCGTGAAAGAAGCACACTGGGCGGGCGTGCTTCGACCGTGTCTT
>JARPSG010000568.1:15000-27153 GCA_029955605.1 Quercus engelmannii
GCAAAGCAAAGGAAGCTCTTGGGAAGATCAAAGAAATAAACCCCCCTTCCTCGGTAAAGAATTCTTGGAAGAATTCCGAATCCACTCTTTTTAAAAAAGCGCGTGCAGTACTTTTGTGTTTACGGGCCAAAGTTTTCACACAAGAAAGCCGAAGTATATATTTTATTCGATACATATTCTTTTTTTTTGAGGATCCGCTGTAATAATGAGAAAGATTTCTGCATATATGCAAAAATCGATTGATAATCTCAAAATCCGATAAATCGGCCCGAGTCAGCTTACTAATTGGATGCCCTGCTGCGTTACAAAATTTCGCTTTAGCCAATGATCCAATCAGAGGAATAATTGGAGCTATTGTATCGAGTTTATTGGGAGCATTATTTAGTAGAAATGAATTTTCTAGCATTTGATTCCGCACCACTGCAGGATTTCGTCGAACACTTGAAAAGTAACTCAAAAAATCGAGGGAATGCTTGGATAATTGGTTTATACGGATACTTGCCGCGTGAGACCATACATCAAAATGACATTGCCATAAATTGACAAGGTAAGATTTCCATTTATTCATTAGAAGAGGTGTGCCTTTGGAAGCCAGAATTGATTTTCCTTGATATCTAACATAATGCATGAAAGGATCCTTGAGAAAGCATGGGATGACCGGAAAATCATTAGCAAAGACTTCGGCAAAATGTTCTATTTTTCTATATAAACAGAGTCGTTCAAAAAGGACTCCAGAAGATGTTAATCGTAAATGAGAAGATTGGTTACGGAGAAAAAGGAAGATGGATTCGTATTCACATATATAAGAATTATATAGGAATAAAAAGAATCTCGGATTACTTTTTGAAAAAATGGAAATAGATTTATTTGTAATAATAAGACTGTTACAATTAGAATACTCATGAAGAAAGAACCGCAATAAATGCAAATAAGAAGCATCTTTCACCCGGTAACGAAGGGTTTGAACCAATATTTCCAGATGGGCGGGGTAGGGTATTAGTATATCCGCCGAATAATTTAAATGTGGGAACTTTTCCTCTAAAAAGGGAAATATTGAATGAATGGATCGTAAATTGTAAAATCTTACGATTTCTGCCCCTTCTAAAGAAGATATTAATCGTAGATAAAATGGAATTTCCACAATGATTGCAAATCCTTCTGATAGAATTTTAGAATGCAAATTCTTGTTGTACCCAAAAAATGGATTTTGTTTAGAATCATTAGCAGAAATTATCAAATAATTCTGTTGATACATTGTAGTAATTAAGCGTTTTACAATCAGTAAACTAGATTTATTATCATAACCTATATTTTCCAACAACATGTATCTATTTAAACCATGACCATGAGCAAGTGCATAACTATATTCCCGAAAGATAAGTGGGTATAGGAAGTCGTGTTGCCGAAATCTATCGAGTTCTAAATATCCTTGAAATTCCTCCATTTAAAATTAGATGGGGATAAGGGATTTATTTTGGGTTATTAAATGACACATAGTACGATACAGTCAAAACAGGATATTATAGTAAGAAATAAATAGATATATACCCCGGAACCAGATAAGACCGATCGACGGACTCTTTAGCCTCTCCTTTTCCATCTAATTTAATTGGTTTATGTTCATTCGAGGATAACAAGATGGTTAGAAATCCTTTATTTGTTCAACCCAATCGCTCTTTTGATTTTGGAAAAAAGGGATTTTTATCTTTATCAATAGACTGCTTTTTCTACACATTTACCCCCACACTCTAATGGAGAATAGCTACTAATAATTAGGATTTAAAAATAAATCGATGATCCACTTATGGGAAAAGCATTTCCCGCATCAAGGACTAATCTATTTTTAACGTTTAATTAGATCGGGTAATCGTTCAAATTAAGAACAGAAGCTCGTTTCTTTTTTTTTGTTTACCTATAATTGGAGCCATAGGGCTCTATCCATTTATTCACTTAACCCAAAATTTCATTTTATTTTTTTTCGTCAAGAATTTAAACAAAGTTTTGAACCGATCCGCTAAGAATAAAATATTCTCAGAATTCCACATTGATACGACATGCTGCTTTTTCCATTCATTCCTTTGAGGATCAGTCGCGGTCTTACAAGCTCTAGAGATAGTATCGACGAAGACGTTGCTTCATACAAATGTGTAAAAATTGCCAGTCGCACTTAAAAGCCGAGTACTCTACCGTTGAGTTAGCAACCCCCCCCCCCCCAAAAAAAAATGTGTAGATCCAATCGGAATAAAAAATTAGATTTAATTGCACACCGAAATAAAAATAGTAAAATAGCAAAAATATTGCTAATCGATTCTGAACAAAATAATGAACATATTAGATGCAAATACGCTGACTTCTAAAATAAGAATCTAGATTAAGATAAGAATATGGATTAAGTCAAAATTGATGTACTACCACGGATTTAGTTCGTATCTTATCTTATCCATTATTATCTTATCCGTTTTTTTTTTCAATAAAATAAATAAATAATAAATAAATAAAGGCTTCTCGTATCCCAGCAAATCCGACGAATCCATCGTTTAAATAAAGTAAAATAAAAAAACCAAGTCCATAGATGGAACAGAGGGAAATAGATACATTTATTCATGATCGGATTATATTTGTTTGATACACTGTTGTCAATACGAATGTAAATCTTAAGAAAAGAACACAATGTGGAGAACCATAAATTAAAATAAAAAAAAAAATTAAATATTGAATTAATATAATAAAATATAAATTATACAAATAAAGAAAAAACTAATGACTTGTATTGAATTGGCACTAACTATATATGGATAATAAACATGGATACAAAAGGATGTAAGCGTAAGAATCAATATTCGTAGCAAAGTATCGCAATGCTTGGGTTTACTTAATCCATATAAGTAAAAAAAAAAAAGAAATCTTAAATCCCATTTGTTTTTTTTTTATTTATTTGTTCATAACATAAAAAAAGTGAAAGTTTCAACTAAAAACCAACTAGTATTGAATTAGCAATAATCTAAATATTTTGGATTTAGAAATCCAACTACTTCGGTTATTCATTTGATCTTTTTTCATCTGTTTTAAATTAAAGGAATTTCTATCACTAAAATAAAAATAAATTTTTTTCGTTATAGAAGACTACATTTTTTAGTAGTAGACATTTTTTGGTAGTAATAATAAATAGGTATTAATAGAACAAAAGAGGGGGCTTATATAACTTTGTATAACCTTTTATATACTACCGCCCCCCCTCTTTTGTTCTATTCATTAATTGAATTTAATCTGTTGATTAAGGCAAAGTTCCATAAAAACTCCCGCCTTCTTCGAAATATCATGAACAGTTCCCGTAGGTTGAGCACCCCTTTCAAGGAAATATAGAATAGCAGGAACATTTAAATAGGTTTGATTCTTTAGCGGATCATAAAAGCCCACTTTCCGAAGAGCTCTTCCTTCTCTTCGGCATCGAGCATCAATTGCAACGATTCGATAAACCACCCATTGGGATAGATGTAGATGAATAATACCCCCCCTAGAAACGTATAAGAGGTTTTCTCCTCATACGGCTCAAGAAAATTCGAAATTATGTCTATGGATCGAATTTAAAATTTTGAATTAGTAATGTCAAATGGATCCATAAAATAATCAAATCAATTAAATATGAGTTAAGTACTTTTTATTATTCCTTATTCTTATCCGAAAAAGAAAATAAAATCATTTGTATTCGCATCCTCATAACTCAAGTTGGATAACTCGCTAATAACCCAAGGAAACCCTTTACTTTAGGTATTTCGTTTATTGAGCGATCTCTAACCACGCACCTTTTTTTGTCTTTAGAATCTATTTTGATTCTTAATTAGAATCTATTTATTGAGACAACTGAAAGTGGTATTTCCTTGTTCCAGGATTCTTTATCGTTTCTTTGAATCATTGGGTTTAGACATTACTTCGGTGATTTTTAATCGTTTCAAAAAACGTCAGCAACATACCCTTTTTGTGATTTCTTTTTATCAAAAAATCATACAAATGGTCGATTTGATTCCTGCGCGATACACTTTTAATCGAAAGAGTTTTACCAATTCCAAGAGGTTTTACTTATAAATTTGAAAATTGGATCCTTTCGATTTTTATATGGAAAATATACTTACGAAGCTGTTTCAACTTATTAATTAACACTAACCCTAGATCCGTTCCCTTAAAAAATGAATCAATACTTTTTTTACTCGAGCTCCATTAAGATCATGTACTATTTACATCCCAACCCCCGACCTCAAAAAGGAGGGTTCTAGTGAAACAGAACAAACGATGTCGAGCCAAGAGCACCCTCATTCCTATCTAATTAATATAAAAAGAAAATGATGGATGTAAGAATCCACAGACGACCATATCCCTCAAGTCGCACGTTGCTTTTTACCACATCGTTTTAAACGAAGTTTTACCATAACATTTCCTAGTAGGTTGCTGTAAACAGTATGTAATTGATTCCATTATGGACTCATGAATAATCATTGGTTCGTTCGGTACATAGTAATCCATACTTTTATGAATGGGTAATTTCTCAAGAAGTATCAGCACGAATTAAATTTAACCCCATATAATATATATAATAAATAATATATAATATATAGAAATATAATAAATATTTTTTTAATATATTATTTTATTTTTTCTTTAGAATTATAACCTAAATATAAATATTAGAATATAAAAAAATTGAACTAATAAATAACACAAATAAGTTTTTTTTTTAATCTGCATCTTGAGGTGACTTGCTAAAATAGATTCACCAATTTCACACTTCTTCGAGTACCAAGGACTCATAAGACATTATTAAAAATATTTAATTGATTGAAAAATTTCCTATTTCACTATCATTACATTATTTGAATAAGGCTTTACAGTAAAAATCGCATTTTGATAATAATAGAGAAAAATTCATATTCGGATTAAACCATAAAAAAAATGTAAATTCTTTTTGTTTTTCACGAGGTGGTGGATAAAGACTGATAGAATAGAGGCTTTGGGTTGTTATTCTTTTTGATAAATCATAATTTAAAGAGGATCCCCATACCTATCAGGTAGACTAAACAAATATCTTTGAAAGTAATTAGAAACATTCTATGTTAAAGGATAAAGTTAAATATTTAAAATTTAGGGATAACAAATCTATTGTCACAAAACTCAATTGAAATAAAATAAAGTTTTCAATGAATCAATGAAATAGAAGAAATAGAACGATAACAATACATATATATATAAGCCTTCGCTCCCTTTCTGCGTAGTTTATTTGACTTGGAGTCAATAATCCGGCTGCAATTATTTCCTAAGGAAAAGCGACTAAGATGTATGAATACACTTTGTCTCAATTGGTACATATCATATATTTACAATTTTTCATAAAAGAAAACACAAAATACTTAAAAACGGGGTTCAAAGAAAAGACATATGTTACGTATGTAACTTGATTTTTTTTTAATGAAATTCAGACAGCCGCATATATTGAAATTGGTATTTTACATTGACGTTTAACTCCTATCTACTGCGTCAATTCTATGAAGATGATGAATCCTAAATAAAAAAAGAATCCTATTAGAGTGTTCCAGACTATTACTATTTTGTATAAATGTAAATTAAAACAAGTACAGATTAAATCGTGGCTCGTATTTTTATTTTATGAAGAACTAACTTATTAAATAGAAATATGATTTAATCTATGCTCCCATCTTACCTGTATACAAATAGATTCAATTACATCTGTGTGTTATTTGAACACGATTCGATTTTTTATTTTTGAAAAAGATATAATTCATATAAGAATCAATCATTATAGGAAAGCAAAATCAGATTATAACCAATCTTATTCTACTCTTAAAAAAATCTTACTCTACTCTTAAAAAAAAAAAATAAGGTTGTTTAAAAAAGGGCAATCTTTCTTTTATTCTGATATAAAATAGAAAATCTATATTCTGATATGATATATATAATATAATAGGTATGCTCTGGGACGGAAGGATTCGAACCTCCGAATACCGGGACCAAAACCCGTTGCCTTACCACTTGGCCACGCCCCATTTTTGATTTCTATTCGACATTAATAAAGACTAATATTGATAGTAGTTCTTCGTCAATTCTAGTCCAAATCTATATAGAATAGATTAGAGTGTTGCTAGGATTTTGAGACATTTAGATAGAGAATTAAACGACATTTATTGATCATTACATACAATTCAATTAAGATATTGTATGAAAGTATGGTTTTGTCTATTCTCTTTTTATTTGAGAATTGAAGGATTTTTGATTGGGTTAATTCAAAAAAAAATAAGATTATAATAACTCATAGTAAGAACTCATCATATTAATAACTCAATCAAAATAAATACAATTATCTTCAAGAACAAAGAAAAAAATGTTTGTTATGCTTAATATCTTTAGTTTGATCTGTATTTGTCTTAATTCTGCTCTTTCTTCAAGTAGTTTTTTCTTCTCAAAATTGCCCGAGGCTTATGCTTTTTTGAATCCAATCGTAGATTTTATGCCAGTAATACCTTTGCTCTTTTTTCTCTTAGCTTTTGTTTGGCAAGCTGCTGTAAGTTTTCGATGAGATCTTTAATACGGTCCTAGAAAAATTCATGATTTATTCTTAAAAAAAAAATTCTAACAATTCATAAGATCAGATAAGTCTTATAGTATAACCCTTCGATTCAAATAATCAAATTCTTGGATCGCCACAATAAGTCTGGGCTCCCCCCAGTTCCTCATTCGGACCCTTTTTTACAGTGAAAGAACCTAGTAGATTCCTCCGCAATATCTAATTGCGGGTATGAAAAAGCTTTTGGTAATGAAAGACTTGACTCTTATTACAAATGAATTTCTGAAAATTCTTTTTTATTTCTATAGATTTAGAAAAAGAATTTCGTGGTGTCAAAATAAGGTATGTGGTATAAAAATGGAGAATCTATTATCTTTTTTTTCCAAAAAAAATGATCTTGGAGATTGTGTAATGCTTACTCTTAAACTATTTGTTTACACAGTAGTGGTATTCTTTGTTTCTCTCTTTATCTTCGGATTCCTATCTAATGATCCAGGACGGAATCCTGGACGTGAAGAGTGAAGAATAAAAAATAACAATAAAGTTTCTGTTTTCCTTGCTTGATTTTAAAATGTTCTTAGGATTTTATTTATTCCACATTTTTAACTATTAATTAAAATGAAATAAAAAAAAAGACTCGTTGAAAGAGAAATTGAAAGATAAAGAAAAAATACCAAGTCATTGACTAAAGCGGAAAGAGAGGGATTCGAACCCTCGGTACGAAAAACCCGTACAACGGATTAGCAATCCGACGCTTTAGTCCACTCAGCCATCTCCCCAAATTGAAAGAAAAAGGATAATTACTAGATTATATTACACAAAAACAGTAAGGCTTGAAAAAGGGCCCTCTCTTTATACCTCTTTATTATTCAGTATATAATTATTATATAGATATCTAATTATAGAGACATAGAAAAATAGAAAAAAAATATAGAAAATAAAAATCAGTGATTTCATTTAGGTAAAGTAAGGGCTCGAAAGCGATATCTCAACTCCACTATTCCAATGAATATAAATTTAGATATATAACCACCTAATGCCCCAAGAATATTATATAAACTATAAACTATAAATTATATAGCAATGAATTTCTTATATAAAAAAATTATAGAATTAATAAATAGTAAATAGAAAGTAATAATAAATATATAAATTAAAATAAAATAAATAATAAAAAAAGAGTACCTCTTTGCTTTCGTCTGCAAGATCCCTTTTTACTTTTACTTCCACAGCCCGGCCCCCGGTCCTGGCCGGGCCGGGTCTTTCGTTTTTGTTCCAATGAATCATAGAAAAAAATGATTTATTTGATTTGAAAAAAAAAAATGATTAATGATTGTTGTTGTTTCAAGAACAATCATAATAAAGGCAATTTCTATTCCTATCATACAGAATAGAATAGAATCCGAGTGTCATTTCTTAATTATTTTATTCTTTTTTTTTTTATTTTTATTCCATTTACTTTACTGGAATAAAAATAAAAAAGAATAGAACCATATATTCTTGCACAATTTATGTTATGGCATACGCCTTTTTTTTATCGAGACGTATCCATCTCATTTAAATAACTAAAAAAGCGTGTTTTTTTAGTTATTTAAATAAATCCTCTTTCCCCAATCTCATTAGTCTCCTTGGCCAAAGCATGTCAACGCTCTAATTTTCATGATTCTTTTCTGATCCTATCGTCTTAATTATGACCCATTTTTTTGTTCGACAAAAGATCCAATTATATACAATAATAACATTGTAGCGGGTATAGTTTAGTGGTAAAAGTGCGATTCGTTCTATTAACCCCTTAAATGGTTAAGGGGTCCTTCGGTTTAATTAATATTCCGATCAAAAACTTTATTTCTTAAAAGGATTTAATCCTTTACCTCTCAATGAAAGATTCGAGGAAGAATAGACATTCTCGTGATTTGTATCCAAAAGAGTCAATTAGAAATTGGAAAAACAAAATTGGATTATGAAATTACGAAACATAATTGGTTTTTGAATTGGATCAATATTTCCAATTGAATAAGTATGAGTAAAGGGTCCATGGATAAATAGAGAAGGGAGTATTTCTAATCGTAACTAAATCTTCAATTTATGATTTGTATAAAAGAGATTGAAGCAAAACAGCTATTAACTAATGGCTTTGGTTTACTAGAGACATCGACATATTATATTGTTTTAGCTCGGTGGAAACAAAATCCTTTTCCTAAGGATTCTTTCAAATAGAAATAGAGAACGAAGTAACTAGAAGGGTGGTTCTAACCCCCCCTGTTCTATAGGGATCATCTATAAAGCGGGTTTTGTTTTGAATGCATTCAAACAGAAAAGCTGACATAGATGTTATGGGCCGAAATTTCTTTTATTTTTTTTTGTAATTTAGTTCACATCTGACATATGTGAAATTTGTCCATCTTTCATAAAGGAGCCGAATGAAACCAAAGTTTCACGTTCGGTTTTGAATTAGAGACGTTAAAAACGATGACTCAACGTCGACTATAACCCCTAGCCTTCCAAGCTAACGATGCGGGTTCGATTCCCGCTACCCGCTTATATCTCTATATTATATATATTAATTTATTCTCTATATTTCTAAAATTCTATATTATATTTAGAATATGTTTAATAGTAAAAGTTATATTTTTTATCTATTATAAAATATTATATTATTTAAATTCTATATTAAATAATCTATAATATAGAGGATCTAATTATAATTATTCATGTAATGAATCTAATTTAATGTAATTATTAATATAATGATAATGAATGTATCATTGAATTGAATGCGCAATTCCTGGAATTCTCTCAATGGTCTTTTTTCTGACCAAGAGATGTGAAAACAAAACTAAGAAAAAAGCGTCCATTGTCTAATGGATAGGACAGAGGTCTTCTAAACCTTTAGTATAGGTTCAAATCCTATTGGACGCGACGGATTTCCATATATTTCTTTTCTACTAACTAGGTATTTTGAATGATTTGAACAACCTTATACTTATTTATATATTTATTTATATATTTATTCTTAATAATAATTTTTTATTACTATAAAATTATTAATATAAAAGATATATAATAAAATAAAAAAGATATATAATAAAATAAAAGATTAGATTATAGAAATAATTATTTCTAAAAAATTAGAAAGTTATTTAAAGGAATTTCTTTATACCTGTTCCTGAAGTAGAAAGCGTTCCATCTGTTCTTGAATAGCGTCTTTCAAAAGGGCTTCTGCTTCCTCATTGAATATCTTGGTAGAAGATATGATTTCTTGGAACTGCGGTTTATTCGTTTTTAAATAAGTCCGTAACTCAACGAGAAATTTCTTTACCTGTCCAATTTCTAATGAATCAAGATAACCATTCGTTCCAGTATAAATAGTCATTACCTGTTCTTCCACCGTGAGAGGGGATGATTGAGATTGTTTGAGCAACTCGCGTAATCGTTGACCTCTTGCCAATTGATTCTGAGTAGCTTTATCGAGATCAGACGCGAATTGTGCAAAGGCTTCTAATTCTGCGAATTGTGCCAATTCCAATTTTAGTTTGCCGGCTACTTGTTTCATGGCTTTAATTTGAGCGGCAGATCCTACTCTGGAGACGGAAATCCCCACGTTAATGGCAGGTCTGATTCCAGCATTGAATAAATCGGCGGATAAGAAAATTTGGCCATCTGTAATTGAGATTACATTAGTAGGAATATAAGCTGAAACATCTCCCGATTGGGTCTCAACTATTGGTAAAGCAGTCATACTTCCTTCACCTAAACGCGAACCTGATTTAGCGGCTCTTTCCAAAAGTCGTGAATGCAAATAAAAAACATCTCCTGGATAAGCTTCGCGACCCGGCGGTCTTCGTAATAGAAGAGACATTTGGCGATAAGCCTGTGCTTGTTTGGAAGGATCATCATAAATGATTAAAGTGTGTCGTTTACGGTACATAAAATATTCAGCCAGAGCTGCTCCTGTATAAGGAGCGAGGTATTGTAATGTAGCCGGAGAATCCGCCGTTTCGGCTACCACAATCGTGTATTCCATTGCTCCCTTTTCTTGTAAAGTAGTCACTACCTGAGCCACAGAAGATGCCTTTTGACCAATAGCGACATAGACACATATTACATTTTGCCCTTGTTGATTGAGAATCGTATCTGTGGCTACTGCTGTTTTACCGGTCTGCCTATCCCCAATAATTAATTCTCGCTGACCACGTCCTATAGGGATCATCGAATCGATAGCAATAAGTCCTGTTTGAAGGGGCTCATATACGGAACGTCTCGAAATAATACCAGGAGCCGGTGATTCAATTAACCTAGATTCAGAAGCTGAAATTTCACCTCGACCATCAATAGGTTTCGCTAGGGCATTTATAACACGACCTAAATAAGCCTCGCTTACGGGTATCTGAGCAATTCTTCCTGTTGCTTTTACAGAACTTCCTTCTTGGATCATCAAACCGCCACCCATTAATACAACACCGACATTATTTGATTCCAAATTCAGAGCAATGCCTATTGTACCCTCTTCAAATTCTACTAATTCACCCGACATTACTTCATCAAGACCATAAATACGGGCAATGCCGTCGCCTACTTGAAGTACGGTACCGGTATTTACAACCTTTACTTCTCTATTATATTGCTCAATACGTTCCCGAATAATATTACTAATTTCATCCGCTCGAATGGTTACCATGAGTATTTCTTAATTCTTTTTTGGAAAAAAAAAAAATAATGCCTACAGTAGACAGTAGAAGGACTAATCGATTATTTCTGTCAGCGTCCCAAACATGCCAATATTAGCATTGATGGTACGTAAATGTAACTCGTTGTTCAAAGAACTAGTCAGAGTTCCTAGAGCTCCTTTTAAGGCTTGTTGGAAAACCCGTTGTCGGACTTGATTACTCGCTCTTTGTTGTTCAAAACGAATGGTTTCATTTTTGTAAATTTCGAATTGTTCCAAAGTTTGATAAGTTGAATTAATCAAGTTCGACTTTTCTCGTTCTATATCAGAGTATCCATTCACCCGAAACTGATCCGCTTCCATTTCCACTTTCCTTAAACGTGCCCGGGCTTTTTCCAGCTGTTCAATGGCTCCCCTGCGTAGTTCTTCTGAATTTCGAATAGTCTTCAAGATCCTCTGTTTTCGATTATCTAATAAATCACTTAATGAAAGTAGATTATCTTTCCATTTATTTCAAAACTTCCACGATCCCTTCCCGAACCAAACATGAAGCTTTCAAATCATTTGGCTCTCGCGCCCAATTACTTCAATTATTTATGATAAATTCCCATTTTTTTTTGAATATAATGAGCCTATCCTCTCTTCTCTATTCATATTTCATATTCAAAAAAAAAAATCTCAAAACGGATCATTAATCCAAGACCAGAATATTCGGAGGACTCTTCTGAACAAACAAATAATTGTCAGCAACGTTGTTTCTTTTTTTTTTTTCAAATCCAAAGAATTTTTCTTAATTTATACGTAGGTCATCGATTCAGCATTGGATAAAAAAGAGGGGTTGAAATACTCATAATTTTTTTCCAATAAATAGAAAAAAAAAAATATTATAATTATAATATTTATAATATAAAGGGTT
>JARPSG010000057.1:0-164695 GCA_029955605.1 Quercus engelmannii
GGCGTTATTTTTAGCCAAAATGGGATGAGATAGGCCGAAAAAAGTGAAATCTAAATTTTAGTCCCGAATTCCGTTTCATGCTCGACCCGGGTAAGAAATTTCCGAAAAAAATAGTAAAAAAATTCAAAAAACTATAAAACCTCTTCCCGGCATTATTTTTATCCAAAACGGGATGAGATAGGCCGAAAAAGTGAAAGCAAAATTTTAGCGCCGAATTCTGTTCATGCTCGACCCAGGAAAGAAAATTCCCAAAAAAATAGTAAAACAATTCAAAAAATAATAAAACCCCTTCCCGGCGTTATTTTTAGCCAAAATGGGATGAGATGGGCCGAAAAAGTGAAATCTAAATTTTAGTCCCGAATTCCGTTCATGCTCGACCCGGGCAAGAAATTTCCGAAAAAAATAGTAAAAAAATTCAAAAAATTATAAAACCTCTTCCCTGCATTATTTTTAGCCAAAACGGGATGAGATACGCCGAAAAAGTGAAAACTAAATTTTAGTCCCGAATTCCGTTCATGCTCGACCCGGGGAAGAAAATGCCGAAAAAAATAGTAAAAAAATTCAAAAAATTTTAAATCCTCTTCCCTGCATTCTTTTTTTAGCCAAAACGGGATGAGATGCTCCAAAAAAGTGAAAACAAAATTTTAGTCCCGAATTCCGTTCATACTCGACCCGGGAAAGAAAATTCCCAAAAAAATAGTAAAAAAAATTCAAAAAATTATAAAAACCTCTTCCCGGCATTAATTTTAAGCCAGATCGGGATGAGATACGCTGAAAAAGTGAAAATTAAATTTTAGTCCCGAATTCCGTTCATACCCGACCCGGGAAAGAAAATTCCAAAAAAAATAGTAAAACAATTCCAAAACTAATAAAACCTCTTCCCGGCATTATTTTTAGCCAAAACGGGATGCGATAGGCCGAAAAAGTGAAATCTAAATTTTTGTCCCGAATTCCGTTCATGCTCGACCCGGGCAAGAAAAATTCCAAAAAAAATAGTAAAAAAGTTCAAAAAATAATAAAACCTCTTCCCGGCATTATTTTTATCCAAAACGGGGATAAGATAGGCCGAAAAAGTGAAATCAAAATTTTAGTCCCGAATTCTGTTCATACTCGACCCAGGAAAGAAAATTCCCAAAAAAATAGTTAAAACAATTCCAAAACTAATAAAACCTCTTCCCGGCATTATTTTTAGCCAAAACGGGGATGCGATAGGCCGAAAAAGTGAAATCTAAATTTTTGTCCCGAATTCCGTTCATGCTCGACCCGGGCAAGAAATTTCCGAAAAAAGTAGTAAAAAAATTCAAAAAATTATAAAACCTCTTCCCTCCATTATTTTTAGCCAAAACGGGATGAGATACGCCGAAAAAGTGAAAACTAAATTTTAGTCCCGAATTCCGTTCATGCTCGACCCGCGGAAGAAAATGCCGAAAAAAATAGGAAAAAAATTCAAAAAATTATAAAACCTTTTCCCTGCATTATTTTTAGCCAAAACGGGATGAGATATGCCGAAAAAGTGAAAACAAAATTTTAGTCCCGAATTCCGTTCATACTCGATCTGGGAAAGAAAATTCCAAAAAAAAAATAGTAAAAAAATTCAAAAAACTATAAAACCTCTTCCCGGCATTATTTTTAGCCGGAACGGGATAAGATGGGCCGAAAAAGAGGAAACAAAATTTTAGTCCCGAATTCCGTTCATGCTCGACCCGGGCAAGAAATTTCCGAAAAAAACAGTAAAAAAATTCAAAAAATTATAAAACCTCTTCCCGGCATTATTTTTAGCCAGATCGGGATGAGATAAGCTGAAAAAGTGAAAATTAAATTTTAGTCCCGAATTCCGTTCATACCCGACCCGGGAAAGAAAATTCCAAAAAAAATAGTAAAAAATTCTAAAAATTATAAAACCTCTGCCCGGCATTATTTTTAGCCAAAACGGGATGAGATATGCCGAAAAAGTGAAAACAAAATTTTAGTCCCGAATTCCGTTCATACTCGACTCGGGACAGAAAATTCCCAAAAAAATAGTAAAAGAATTCAAAAAATTATAAAACCTCTTCCCGGCATTATTTTTTAGCCAGAACGGGATGAGATAGGCCAAAAAGAGAAAACAAAATTTTAGTCCCGAATTCCGTTCCTACTCGACCTGGGAAAGAAAATTCCAAAAAAAATAGTAAAAAAATTCAAAAAACTATAAAACCTCTTTACGGCATTAATATTTGCCGAAACGGGATGAGATAGGCCGAAAAAGAGGAAACAAAATTTTAGTCCCGAATTCTGTTCATACTCGACCCGGGTAAGAAAATTCCAAAAAAAATAGTAAAAAAATTCAAAAAATTATAAAACCTCTTCCCGGCATTATTTTTAGCTAAAAAGGGATGAGATTGGCCGAAAAAGTGAAAGCAAAATTTGAGTCCCGAATTCTGTTCATACTCGACCCGGAAAAGAAAATTCCCCAAAAAATAGTAAAAAAGTTCAAAAAATAATAAACCTCTTCCCGGCATTATTTTTATCCAAAAACGGGATGAGATAGGCCGAAAAAGTGAAATCAAGATTTTAGTCCCGAATTCCGTTCATGCTCGACCCGGGCAAGAAAATTCTGAAAAAAATAGTAAAAAAGTTCAAAAAATAATAAAACCTCTTCCCGGCATTATTTTTATCCAAAACGGGATGAGATAGGCCGTAAAAGTGAAAACAAAATTTTAGTCCCGAATTCCGTTCATGCTCGACCCGGGCAAGAAATTTCCGAAAAAAAATAGTAAAAAAAATTCAAAAAATTGTAAAACCTCTTCCCTGCATTATTTTTAGCCAAAAAAAGATGAGATTGGCCGAAAAAGTGAAAGCAAAATTTTACTCCCGAATTCTGTTCATGCTCGACCCAGGAAAGAAAATTCCCAAAAAAATAGTAAAACAATTGAAAAAATATTAAAACCTCTTCCCGGCGTTATTTTTAGCCAAAATGGGATGAGATGGGCCGAAAAAGTGAAATCTAAATTTTAGTCCCGAATTCCGTTCATGCTCGACCCGGGCAAGAAATTTCCGAAAAAAATAGTAAAAAAATTCAAAAAACTATAAAACCTCTTCCCGGCAATATTTTTATCCAAAACGGGATGAGATATGCAGAAAAAGTGAAAACTAAATTTTAGTCCCGAATTCCGTTCATGCTCGACCCGGGGAAGAAAATGCCGAAAAAAAATAGTAAAAAAATTCAAAAAATTTTAAAACCTCTTCCCGGCATTATTTTTAGCCAAAACGGGATGAGATAGGCCGTAAAAGTGAAAACAAAATTTTAGTCCCGAATTCCGTTCATGCTCGACCCGGGCAAGAAATTTCCGAAAAAAATAGTAAAAAAATTCAAAAAATTGTAAAACCTCTTCCCTGCATTATTTTTAGCCAAAAAAAGATGAGATTGGCCGAAAAAGTGAAAGCAAAATTTTACTCCCGAATTCTGTTCATGCTCGACCCAGGAAAGAAAATTCCCAAAAAAATAGTAAAACAATTGAAAAAATATTAAAACCTCTTCCCGGCGTTATTTTTAGCCAAAATGGGATGAGATGGGCCGAAAAAGTGAAATCTAAATTTTAGTCCCGAATTCCGTTCATGCTCGACCCGGGCAAGAAATTTCCGAAAAAAATAGTAAAAAAATTCAAAAAACTATAAAACCTCTTCCCGGCAATATTTTTATCCAAAACGGGATGAGATATGCAGAAAAAGTGAAAACTAAATTTTAGTCCCGAATTCCGTTCATGCTCGACCCGGGGAAGAAAATGCCGAAAAAAATAGTAAAAAAATTCAAAAAATTTTAAAACCTCTTCCCGGCATTATTTTTAGCCAAAAAGGGATGAGATTGGCCGAAAAAGTGAAAGCAAAATTTTAGTCCCGAACTCTGTTCATACTCGACCCGGGAAAGAAAATTCCCAAAAAAATAGTAAAAAAAGTTCAAAAAATAATAAAACCTCTTCCCGGCATTATTTTTATCCAAAACGGGATGAGATAGGTCGAAAAAGTGAAATCAAAATTTTAGTCCCGAATTCCGTTCATGCTCGACCCGGGAAAAAAAATTCCGAAAAAAATTGTAAAAAATTCAAAAAATTATATAACCTCTTCCCTGCATTATTTTTAGCCAAAACGGGATGAGATATGCAGAAAAAGTGAAAACTAAATTTTAGTCCCGAATTCCGTTCATGCTCGACCGGGGAAGAAAATGCCGAAAAAAATAGTAAAAAAATTCAAAAAATTTTAAAACCTCTTCCCTGCATTATTTTTAGCCAAAACGGGATGACATACGCCGAAAAAGTGAAAACAAAATTTTAGTCCCGAATTCCGTTCATACTCGACCCGGGAAAGAAAATTCCAAAAAAAAATAGTAAAAAAATTCAAAAAACTATAAAACCTCTTCCCTGCATTATTTTTAGCCAAAAAGGGACGAGATTGGCCGATAAAGTGAAAGCAAAATTTTAGTCCCGAATTCCGTTCCTGCTCGACCCGGCAAGAAATTTCCGAAAAAAATAGTAAAAAAATTCAAAAAATTATAAAACCTCTTCCCGGCATTATTTTTAGCTAGATCGGGATGAGATAAGCTGAAAAAGTGAAAATTAAATATTAGTCCCGAATTCTGTTCATACCCGACCTGGGAAAGAAAAATTCCAAAAAAAATAGTAAAAAAATTCTAAAAATTATAAAACCTCTGCCCGGCATTATTTTTAGCCAAAACGGGATGAGATATGCCGAAAAAGTGAAAACAAAATTTTAGTCCCGAATTCCGTTCATACTCGACTCGGGACAGAAAATTCCCAAAAAAATAGTAAAAGAATTCAAAAAATTATAAAACCTCTTCCCGGCATTATTTTTAGCCAGAACGGGATGAGATAGGCCAAAAAGAGAAAACAAAATTTTAGTACCGAATTCCGTTCCTACTCGACCTGGTAAAGAAAATTCCAAAAAAATAGTAAAAAAATTCAAAAAACTATAAAACCTCTTTACGGCATTAATATTTGCCGGAACGGGATGAGATAGGCCGAAAAAGAGGAAACAAAATTTTAGTCCCGAATTCTGTTCATACTCGACCCGGGTAAGAAAATTCCAAAAAAAATAGTAAAAAAATTCAAAAAATTATAAAACCTCTTCCCGGCATTATTTTTAGCCAAAAAGGGATGAGATTGGCTGAAAAAGTGAAAGCAAAATTTTAGACCCGAATTCTGTTCATACTCGACCCGGAAAAGAAAATTCCCAAAAAAATAGTAAAAAAGTTCAAAAAATAATAAAACCTCTTCCCGGCATTATTTTTATCCAAAACGGGATGAGATAGGCCGTAAAAGTGAAAACAAAATTTTAGTCCCGAATTCCGTTCATGCTCGACCCGGGCAAGAAATTTCCGAAAAAAATAGTAAAAAAAATCAAAAAATTGCAAAACCTCTTCCTTGCATTATTTTTAGCCAAAAAGGGAGGAGATTGGCCGAAAAAGTGAAAGCAAAATTTTACTCCCGAATTCTGTTCATGCTCGACCCAGGAAAGAAAATTCCCAAAAAAATAGTAAAACAATTGAAAAAATATTAAAACCACTTCCCGGCGTTATTTTTAGCCAAAATGGGATGAGATAGGCCGAAAAAGTGAAATCTAAATTTTAGTCCCGAATTCCGTTCATGCTCGACCCGGGTAAGAAATTTCCGAAAAAAATAGTAAAAAAATTCAAAAAACTATAAAACCTCTTCCCGGCATTATTTTTATCCAAAACGGGATGAGATAGGCCGAAAAAGTGAAAGCAAAATTTTAGCGCCGAATTCTGTTCATGCTCGACCCAGGAAAGAAAATTCCCAAAAAAATAGTAAAACAATTCAAAAAATAATAAAACCCCTTCCCGGCGTTATTTTTAGCCAAAATGGGATGAGATGGGCCGAAAAAGTGAAATCTAAATTTTAGTCCCGAATTCCGTTCATGCTCGACCCGGGCAAGAAATTTCCGAAAAAAATAGTAAAAAAATTCAAAAAATTATAAAACCTCTTCCCTGCATTATTTTTAGCCAAAACGGGATGAGATACGCCGAAAAAGTGAAAACTAAATTTTAGTCCCGAATTCCGTTCATGCTCGACCCGGGGAAGAAAATGCCGAAAAAAATAGTAAAAAAATTCAAAAAATTTTAAAACCTCTTCCCTGCATTCTTTTTTAGCCAAAACGGGATGAGATGCTCCAAAAAAGTGAAAACAAAATTTTAGTCCCGAATTCCGTTCATACTCGACCCGGGAAAGAAAATTCCCAAAAAAATAGTAAAAAAATTCAAAAAATTATAAAACCTCTTCCCGGCATTAATTTTAGCCAGATCGGGATGAGATACGCTGAAAAAGTGAAAATTAAATTTTAGTCCCGAATTCCGTTCATACCCGACCCGGGAAAGAAAATTCCAAAAAAAATAGTAAAACAATTCCAAAACTAATAAAACCTCTTCCCGGCATTATTTTTAGCCAAAACGGGATGCGATAGGCCGAAAAAGTGAAATCTAAATTTTTGTCCCGAATTCCGTTCATGCTCGACCCGGGCAAGAAAATTCCCAAAAAAATAGTAAAAAAGTTCAAAAAATAATAAAACCTCTTCCCGGCATTATTTTTATCCAAAACGGGGATAAGATAGGCCGAAAAAGTGAAATCAAAATTTTAGTCCCGAATTCTGTTCATACTCGACCCAGGAAAGAAAATTCCCAAAAAAATAGTAAAACAATTCCAAAACTAATAAAACCTCTTCCCGGCATTATTTTTAGCCAAAACGGGATGCGATAGGCCGAAAAAGTGAAATCTAAATTTTTGTCCCGAATTCCGTTCATGCTCGACCCGGGCAAGAAATTTCCGAAAAAAGTAGTAAAAAAATTCAAAAAATTATAAAACCTCTTCCCTCCATTATTTTTAGCCAAAACGGGATGAGATACGCCGAAAAAGTGAAAACTAAATTTTAGTCCCGAATTCCGTTCATGCTCGACCCGCGGAAGAAAATGCCGAAAAAAATAGGAAAAAAATTCAAAAAATTATAAAACCTTTTCCCTGCATTATTTTTAGCCAAAACGGGATGAGATATGCCGAAAAAGTGAAAACAAAATTTTAGTCCCGAATTCCGTTCATACTCGATCTGGGAAAGAAAATTCCAAAAAAAAATAGTAAAAAAATTCAAAAAACTATAAAACCTCTTCCCGGCATTATTTTTAGCCGGAACGGGATAAGATGGGCCGAAAAAGAGGAAACAAAATTTTAGTCCCGAATTCCGTTCATGCTCGACCCGGGCAAGAAATTTCCGAAAAAAACAGTAAAAAAATTCAAAAAATTATAAAACCTCTTCCCGGCATTATTTTTAGCCAGATCGGGATGAGATAAGCTGAAAAAGTGAAAATTAAATTTTAGTCCCGAATTCCGTTCATACCCGACCCGGGAAAGAAAATTCCAAAAAAAATAGTAAAAAATTCTAAAAATTATAAAACCTCTGCCCGGCATTATTTTTAGCCAAAACGGGATGAGATATGCCGAAAAAGTGAAAACAAAATTTTAGTCCCGAATTCCGTTCATACTCGACTCGGGACAGAAAATTCCCAAAAAAATAGTAAAAGAATTCAAAAAATTATAAAACCTCTTCCCGGCATTATTTTTAGCCAGAACGGGATGAGATAGGCCAAAAAGAGAAAACAAAATTTTAGTCCCGAATTCCGTTCCTACTCGACCTGGGAAAGAAAATTCCAAAAAAAATAGTAAAAAAATTCAAAAAACTATAAAACCTCTTTACGGCATTAATATTTGCCGAAACGGGATGAGATAGGCCGAAAAAGAGGAAACAAAATTTTAGTCCCGAATTCTGTTCATACTCGACCCGGGTAAGAAAATTCCAAAAAAAATAGTAAAAAAATTCAAAAAATTATAAAACCTCTTCCCGGCATTATTTTTAGCTAAAAAGGGATGAGATTGGCCGAAAAAGTGAAAGCAAAATTTGAGTCCCGAATTCTGTTCATACTCGACCCGGAAAAGAAAATTCCCCAAAAAATAGTAAAAAAGTTCAAAAAATAATAAAACCTCTTCCCGGCATTATTTTTATCCAAAACGGGATGAGATAGGCCGAAAAAGTGAAATCAAGATTTTAGTCCCGAATTCCGTTCATGCTCGACCCGGGCAAGAAAATTCTGAAAAAAATAGTAAAAAAGTTCAAAAAATAATAAAACCTCTTCCCGGCATTATTTTTATCCAAAACGGGATGAGATAGGCCGTAAAAGTGAAAACAAAATTTTAGTCCCGAATTCCGTTCATGCTCGACCCGGGCAAGAAATTTCCGAAAAAAATAGTAAAAAAATTCAAAAAATTGTAAAACCTCTTCCCTGCATTATTTTTAGCCAAAAAAAGATGAGATTGGCCGAAAAAGTGAAAGCAAAATTTTACTCCCGAATTCTGTTCATGCTCGACCCAGGAAAGAAAATTCCCAAAAAAATAGTAAAACAATTGAAAAAATATTAAAACCTCTTCCCGGCGTTATTTTTAGCCAAAATGGGATGAGATGGGCCGAAAAAGTGAAATCTAAATTTTAGTCCCGAATTCCGTTCATGCTCGACCCGGGCAAGAAATTTCCGAAAAAAATAGTAAAAAAATTCAAAAAACTATAAAACCTCTTCCCGGCAATATTTTTATCCAAAACGGGATGAGATATGCAGAAAAAGTGAAAACTAAATTTTAGTCCCGAATTCCGTTCATGCTCGACCCGGGGAAGAAAATGCCGAAAAAAATAGTAAAAAAATTCAAAAAATTTTAAAACCTCTTCCCGGCATTATTTTTAGCCAAAACGGGATGAGATAGGCCGTAAAAGTGAAAACAAAATTTTAGTCCCGAATTCCGTTCATGCTCGACCCGGGCAAGAAAATTCCCAAAAAAATAGTAAAAAAGTTCAAAAAATAATAAAACCTCTTCCCGGCATTATTTTTATCCAAAACGGGGATAAGATAGGCCGAAAAAGTGAAATCAAAATTTTAGTCCCGAATTCTGTTCATACTCGACCCAGGAAAGAAAATTCCCAAAAAAATAGTAAAACAATTCCAAAACTAATAAAACCTCTTCTCGGCATTATTTTTAGCCAAAACGGGATGCGATAGGCCGAAAAAGTGAAATCTAAATTTTTGTCCCGAATTCCGTTCATGCTCGACCCGGGCAAGAAATTTCCGAAAAAAGTAGTAAAAAAATTCAAAAAATTATAAAACCTCTTCCCTCCATTATTTTTAGCCAAAACGGGATGAGATACGCCGAAAAAGTGAAAACTAAATTTTAGTCCCGAATTCCGTTCATGCTCGACCCGCGGAAGAAAATGCCGAAAAAAATAGGAAAAAAATTCAAAAAATTATAAAACCTTTTCCCTGCATTATTTTTAGCCAAAACGGGATGAGATATGCCGAAAAAGTGAAAACAAAATTTTAGTCCCGAATTCCGTTCATACTCGATCTGGGAAAGAAAATTCCAAAAAAAAATAGTAAAAAAATTCAAAAAACTATAAAACCTCTTCCCGGCATTATTTTTAGCCGGAACGGGATAAGATGGGCCGAAAAAGAGGAAACAAAATTTTAGTCCCGAATTCCGTTCATGCTCGACCCGGGCAAGAAATTTCCGAAAAAAATAGTAAAAAAATTCAAAAAATTATAAAACCTCTTCCCGGCATTATTTTTAGCCAGATCGGGATGAGATAAGCTGAAAAAGTGAAAATTAAATTTTAGTCCCGAATTCCGTTCATACCCGACCCGGGAAAGAAAATTCCAAAAAAAATAGTAAAAAATTCTAAAAATTATAAAACCTCTGCCCGGCATTATTTTTAGCCAAAACGGGATGAGATATGCCGAAAAAGTGAAAACAAAATTTTAGTCCCGAATTCCGTTCATACTCGACTCGGGACAGAAAATTCCCAAAAAAATAGTAAAAGAATTCAAAAAATTATAAAACCTCTTCCCGGCATTATTTTTAGCCAGAACGGGATGAGATAGGCCAAAAAGAGAAAACAAAATTTTAGTCCCGAATTCCGTTCCTACTCGACCTGGGAAAGAAAATTCCAAAAAAAATAGTAAAAAAATTCAAAAAACTATAAAACCTCTTTACGGCATTAATATTTGCCGAAACGGGATGAGATAGGCCGAAAAAGAGGAAACAAAATTTTAGTCCCGAATTCTGTTCATACTCGACCCGGGTAAGAAAATTCCAAAAAAAATAGTAAAAAAATTCAAAAAATTATAAAACCTCTTCCCGGCATTATTTTTAGCTAAAAAGGGATGAGATTGGCCGAAAAAGTGAAAGCAAAATTTTAGTCCCGAATTCTGTTCATACTCGACCCGGAAAAGAAAATTCCCCAAAAAATAGTAAAAAAGTTCAAAAAATAATAAAACCTCTTCCCGGCATTATTTTTATCCAAAACGGGATGAGATAGGCCGAAAAAGTGAAATCAAGATTTTAGTCCCGAATTCCGTTCATGCTCGACCCGGGCAAGAAAATTCTGAAAAAAATAGTAAAAAAGTTCAAAAAATAATAAAACCTCTTCCCGGCATTATTTTTATCCAAAACGGGATGAGATAGGCCGTAAAAGTGAAAACAAAATTTTAGTCCCGAATTCCGTTCATGCTCGACCCGGGCAAGAAATTTCCGAAAAAAATAGTAAAAAAATTCAAAAAATTGTAAAACCTCTTCCCTGCATTATTTTTAGCCAAAAAAAGATGAGATTGGCCGAAAAAGTGAAAGCAAAATTTTACTCCCGAATTCTGTTCATGCTCGACCCAGGAAAGAAAATTCCCAAAAAAATAGTAAAACAATTGAAAAAATATTAAAACCTCTTCCCGGCGTTATTTTTAGCCAAAATGGGATGAGATGGGCCGAAAAAGTGAAATCTAAATTTTAGTCCCGAATTCCGTTCATGCTCGACCCGGGCAAGAAATTTCCGAAAAAAATAGTAAAAAAATTCAAAAAACTATAAAACCTCTTCCCGGCAATATTTTTATCCAAAACGGGATGAGATATGCAGAAAAAGTGAAAACTAAATTTTAGTCCCGAATTCCGTTCATGCTCGACCCGGGGAAGAAAATGCCGAAAAAAATAGTAAAAAAATTCAAAAAATTTTAAAACCTCTTCCCGGCATTATTTTTAGCCAAAACGGGATGAGATAGGCCGTAAAAGTGAAAACAAAATTTTAGTCCCGAATTCCGTTCATGCTCGACCCGGGCAAGAAATTTCCGAAAAAAATAGTAAAAAAATTCAAAAAATTGTAAAACCTCTTCCCTGCATTATTTTTAGCCAAAAAAAGATGAGATTGGCCGAAAAAGTGAAAGCAAAATTTTACTCCCGAATTCTGTTCATGCTCGACCCAGGAAAGAAAATTCCCAAAAAAATAGTAAAACAATTGAAAAAATATTAAAACCTCTTCCCGGCGTTATTTTTAGCCAAAATGGGATGAGATGGGCCGAAAAAGTGAAATCTAAATTTTAGTCCCGAATTCCGTTCATGCTCGACCCGGGCAAGAAATTTCCGAAAAAAATAGTAAAAAAATTCAAAAAACTATAAAACCTCTTCCCGGCAATATTTTTATCCAAAACGGGATGAGATATGCAGAAAAAGTGAAAACTAAATTTTAGTCCCGAATTCCGTTCATGCTCGACCCGGGGAAGAAAATGCCGAAAAAAATAGTAAAAAAATTCAAAAAATTTTAAAACCTCTTCCCGGCATTATTTTTAGCCAAAAAGGGATAAGATTGGCCGAAAAAGTGAAAGCAAAATTTTAGTCCCGAACTCTGTTCATACTCGACCCGGGAAAGAAAATTCCCAAAAAAATAGTAAAAAAGTTCAAAAAATAATAAAACCTCTTCCCGGCATTATTTTTATCCAAAACGGGATGAGATAGGTCGAAAAAGTGAAATCAAAATTTTAGTCCCGAATTCCGTTCATGCTCGACCCGGGAAAAAAAATTCCGAAAAAAATTGTAAAAAATTCAAAAAATTATATAACCTCTTCCCTGCATTATTTTTAGCCAAAACGGGATGAGATATGCAGAAAAAGTGAAAACTAAATTTTAGTCCCGAATTCCGTTCATGCTCGACCCGGGGAAGAAAATGCCGAAAAAAATAGTAAAAAAATTCAAAAAATTTTAAAACCTCTTCCCTGCATTATTTTTAGCCAAAACGGGATGACATACGCCGAAAAAGTGAAAACAAAATTTTAGTCCCGAATTCCGTTCATACTCGACCCGGGAAAGAAAATTCCAAAAAAAATAGTAAAAAAATTCAAAAAACTATAAAACCTCTTCCCTGCATTATTTTTAGCCAAAAAGGGACGAGATTGGCCGATAAAGTGAAAGCAAAATTTTAGTCCCGAATTCCGTTCCTGCTCGACCCGGGCAAGAAATTTCCGAAAAAAATAGTAAAAAAATTCAAAAAATTATAAAACCTCTTCCCGGCATTATTTTTAGCTAGATCGGGATGAGATAAGCTGAAAAAGTGAAAATTAAATATTAGTCCCGAATTCTGTTCATACCCGACCTGGGAAAGAAAATTCCAAAAAAAATAGTAAAAAAATTCTAAAAATTATAAAACCTCTGCCCGGCATTATTTTTAGCCAAAACGGGATGAGATATGCCGAAAAAGTGAAAACAAAATTTTAGTCCCGAATTCCGTTCATACTCGACTCGGGACAGAAAATTCCCAAAAAAATAGTAAAAGAATTCAAAAAATTATAAAACCTCTTCCCGGCATTATTTTTAGCCAGAACGGGATGAGATAGGCCAAAAAGAGAAAACAAAATTTTAGTACCGAATTCCGTTCCTACTCGACCTGGTAAAGAAAATTCCAAAAAAATAGTAAAAAAATTCAAAAAACTATAAAACCTCTTTACGGCATTAATATTTGCCGGAACGGGATGAGATAGGCCGAAAAAGAGGAAACAAAATTTTAGTCCCGAATTCTGTTCATACTCGACCCGGGTAAGAAAATTCCAAAAAAAATAGTAAAAAAATTCAAAAAATTATAAAACCTCTTCCCGGCATTATTTTTAGCCAAAAAGGGATGAGATTGGCTGAAAAAGTGAAAGCAAAATTTTAGACCCGAATTCTGTTCATACTCGACCCGGAAAAGAAAATTCCCAAAAAAATAGTAAAAAAGTTCAAAAAATAATAAAACCTCTTCCCGGCATTATTTTTATCCAAAACGGGATGAGATAGGCCGTAAAAGTGAAAACAAAATTTTAGTCCCGAATTCCGTTCATGCTCGACCCGGGCAAGAAATTTCCGAAAAAAATAGTAAAAAAAATCAAAAAATTGCAAAACCTCTTCCTTGCATTATTTTTAGCCAAAAAGGGAGGAGATTGGCCGAAAAAGTGAAAGCAAAATTTTACTCCCGAATTCTGTTCATGCTCGACCCAGGAAAGAAAATTCCCAAAAAAATAGTAAAACAATTGAAAAAATATTAAAACCACTTCCCGGCGTTATTTTTAGCCAAAATGGGATGAGATAGGCCGAAAAAGTGAAATCTAAATTTTAGTCCCGAATTCCGTTCATGCTCGACCCGGGTAAGAAATTTCCGAAAAAAATAGTAAAAAAATTCAAAAAACTATAAAACCTCTTCCCGGCATTATTTTTATCCAAAACGGGATGAGATAGGCCGAAAAAGTGAAAGCAAAATTTTAGCGCCGAATTCTGTTCATGCTCGACCCAGGAAAGAAAATTCCCAAAAAAATAGTAAAACAATTCAAAAAATAATAAAACCCCTTCCCGGCGTTATTTTTAGCCAAAATGGGATGAGATGGGCCGAAAAAGTGAAATCTAAATTTTAGTCCCGAATTCCGTTCATGCTCGACCCGGGCAAGAAATTTCCGAAAAAAATAGTAAAAAAATTCAAAAAATTATAAAACCTCTTCCCTGCATTATTTTTAGCCAAAACGGGATGAGATACGCCGAAAAAGTGAAAACTAAATTTTAGTCCCGAATTCCGTTCATGCTCGACCCGGGGAAGAAAATGCCGAAAAAAATAGTAAAAAAATTCAAAAAATTTTAAAACCTCTTCCCTGCATTCTTTTTTAGCCAAAACGGGATGAGATGCTCCAAAAAAGTGAAAACAAAATTTTAGTCCCGAATTCCGTTCATACTCGACCCGGGAAAGAAAATTCCCAAAAAAATAGTAAAAAAATTCAAAAAATTATAAAACCTCTTCCCGGCATTAATTTTAGCCAGATCGGGATGAGATACGCTGAAAAAGTGAAAATTAAATTTTAGTCCCGAATTCCGTTCATACCCGACCCGGGAAAGAAAATTCCAAAAAAAATAGTAAAACAATTCCAAAACTAATAAAACCTCTTCCCGGCATTATTTTTAGCCAAAACGGGATGCGATAGGCCGAAAAAGTGAAATCTAAATTTTTGTCCCGAATTCCGTTCATGCTCGACCCGGGCAAGAAAATTCCCAAAAAAATAGTAAAAAAGTTCAAAAAATAATAAAACCTCTTCCCGGCATTATTTTTATCCAAAACGGGGATAAGATAGGCCGAAAAAGTGAAATCAAAATTTTAGTCCCGAATTCTGTTCATACTCGACCCAGGAAAGAAAATTCCCAAAAAAATAGTAAAACAATTCCAAAACTAATAAAACCTCTTCCCGGCATTATTTTTAGCCAAAACGGGATGCGATAGGCCGAAAAAGTGAAATCTAAATTTTTGTCCCGAATTCCGTTCATGCTCGACCCGGGCAAGAAATTTCCGAAAAAAGTAGTAAAAAAATTCAAAAAATTATAAAACCTCTTCCCTCCATTATTTTTAGCCAAAACGGGATGAGATACGCCGAAAAAGTGAAAACTAAATTTTAGTCCCGAATTCCGTTCATGCTCGACCCGCGGAAGAAAATGCCGAAAAAAATAGGAAAAAAATTCAAAAAATTATAAAACCTTTTCCCTGCATTATTTTTAGCCAAAACGGGATGAGATATGCCGAAAAAGTGAAAACAAAATTTTAGTCCCGAATTCCGTTCATACTCGATCTGGGAAAGAAAATTCCAAAAAAAAATAGTAAAAAAATTCAAAAAACTATAAAACCTCTTCCCGGCATTATTTTTAGCCGGAACGGGATAAGATGGGCCGAAAAAGAGGAAACAAAATTTTAGTCCCGAATTCCGTTCATGCTCGACCCGGGCAAGAAATTTCCGAAAAAAACAGTAAAAAAATTCAAAAAATTATAAAACCTCTTCCCGGCATTATTTTTAGCCAGATCGGGATGAGATAAGCTGAAAAAGTGAAAATTAAATTTTAGTCCCGAATTCCGTTCATACCCGACCCGGGAAAGAAAATTCCAAAAAAAATAGTAAAAAATTCTAAAAATTATAAAACCTCTGCCCGGCATTATTTTTAGCCAAAACGGGATGAGATATGCCGAAAAAGTGAAAACAAAATTTTAGTCCCGAATTCCGTTCATACTCGACTCGGGACAGAAAATTCCCAAAAAAATAGTAAAAGAATTCAAAAAATTATAAAACCTCTTCCCGGCATTATTTTTAGCCAGAACGGGATGAGATAGGCCAAAAAGAGAAAACAAAATTTTAGTCCCGAATTCCGTTCCTACTCGACCTGGGAAAGAAAATTCCAAAAAAAATAGTAAAAAAATTCAAAAAACTATAAAACCTCTTTACGGCATTAATATTTGCCGAAACGGGATGAGATAGGCCGAAAAAGAGGAAACAAAATTTTAGTCCCGAATTCTGTTCATACTCGACCCGGGTAAGAAAATTCCAAAAAAAATAGTAAAAAAATTCAAAAAATTATAAAACCTCTTCCCGGCATTATTTTTAGCTAAAAAGGGATGAGATTGGCCGAAAAAGTGAAAGCAAAATTTGAGTCCCGAATTCTGTTCATACTCGACCCGGAAAAGAAAATTCCCCAAAAAATAGTAAAAAAGTTCAAAAAATAATAAAACCTCTTCCCGGCATTATTTTTATCCAAAACGGGATGAGATAGGCCGAAAAAGTGAAATCAAGATTTTAGTCCCGAATTCCGTTCATGCTCGACCCGGGCAAGAAAATTCTGAAAAAAATAGTAAAAAAGTTCAAAAAATAATAAAACCTCTTCCCGGCATTATTTTTATCCAAAACGGGATGAGATAGGCCGTAAAAGTGAAAACAAAATTTTAGTCCCGAATTCCGTTCATGCTCGACCCGGGCAAGAAATTTCCGAAAAAAATAGTAAAAAAATTCAAAAAATTGTAAAACCTCTTCCCTGCATTATTTTTAGCCAAAAAAAGATGAGATTGGCCGAAAAAGTGAAAGCAAAATTTTACTCCCGAATTCTGTTCATGCTCGACCCAGGAAAGAAAATTCCCAAAAAAATAGTAAAACAATTGAAAAAATATTAAAACCTCTTCCCGGCGTTATTTTTAGCCAAAATGGGATGAGATGGGCCGAAAAAGTGAAATCTAAATTTTAGTCCCGAATTCCGTTCATGCTCGACCCGGGCAAGAAATTTCCGAAAAAAATAGTAAAAAAATTCAAAAAACTATAAAACCTCTTCCCGGCAATATTTTTATCCAAAACGGGATGAGATATGCAGAAAAAGTGAAAACTAAATTTTAGTCCCGAATTCCGTTCATGCTCGACCCGGGGAAGAAAATGCCGAAAAAAATAGTAAAAAAATTCAAAAAATTTTAAAACCTCTTCCCGGCATTATTTTTAGCCAAAACGGGATGAGATAGGCCGTAAAAGTGAAAACAAAATTTTAGTCCCGAATTCCGTTCATGCTCGACCCGGGCAAGAAATTTCCGAAAAAAATAGTAAAAAAATTCAAAAAATTGTAAAACCTCTTCCCTGCATTATTTTTAGCCAAAAAAAGATGAGATTGGCCGAAAAAGTGAAAGCAAAATTTTACTCCCGAATTATGTTCATGCTCGACCCAGGAAAGAAAATTCCCAAAAAAATAGTAAAACAATTGAAAAAATATTAAAACCTCTTCCCGGCGTTATTTTTAGCCAAAATGGGATGAGATGGGCCGAAAAAGTGAAATCTAAATTTTAGTCCCGAATTCCGTTCATGCTCGACCCGGGCAAGAAATTTCCGAAAAAAATAGTAAAAAAATTCAAAAAACTATAAAACCTCTTCCCGGCAATATTTTTATCCAAAACGGGATGAGATATGCAGAAAAAGTGAAAACTAAATTTTAGTCCCGAATTCCGTTCATGCTCGACCCGGGGAAGAAAATGCCGAAAAAAATAGTAAAAAAATTCAAAAAATTTTAAAACCTCTTCCCGGCATTATTTTTAGCCAAAAAGGGATGAGATTGGCCGAAAAAGTGAAAGCAAAATTTTAGTCCCGAACTCTGTTCATACTCGACCCGGGAAAGAAAATTCCCAAAAAAATAGTAAAAAAGTTCAAAAAATAATAAAACCTCTTCCCGGCATTATTTTTATCCAAAACGGGATGAGATAGGTCGAAAAAGTGAAATCAAAATTTTAGTCCCGATTCCGTTCATGCTCGACCCGGGAAAAAAAATTCCGAAAAAAATTGTAAAAAATTCAAAAAATTATATAACCTCTTCCCTGCATTATTCTTAGCCAAAACGGGATGAGATATGCAGAAAAAGTGAAAACTAAATTTTAGTCCCGAATTCCGTTCATGCTCGACCCGGGGAAGAAAATGCCGAAAAAAATAGTAAAAAAATTCAAAAAATTTTAAAACCTCTTCCCTGCATTATTTTTAGCCAAAACGGGATGACATACGCCGAAAAAGTGAAAACAAAATTTTAGTCCTGAATTCCGTTCATACTCGACTCGGGAAAGAAAATTCCAAAAAAAATAGTAAAAAAATTCAAAAAACTATAAAACCTCTTCCCTGCATTATTTTTAGCCAAAAAGGGACGAGATTGGCCGATAAAGTGAAAGCAAAATTTTAGTCCCGAATTCCGTTCCTGCTCGACCCGGGCAAGAAATTTCCGAAAAAAATAGTAAAAAAATTCAAAAAATTATAAAACCTCTTCCCGGCATTATTTTTAGCTAGATCGGGATGAGATAAGCTGAAAAAGTGAAAATTAAATTTTAGTCCCGAATTCTGTTCATACCCGACCTGGGAAAGAAAATTCCAAAAAAAATAGTAAAAAAATTCAAAAAATTATAAAACCTCTTCCCGGCATTAATTTTAGCCAGATCGGGATGAGATACGCTGAAAAAGTGAAAATTAAATTTTAGTCCCGAATTCCGTTCATACCCGACCCGGGAAAGAAAATTCCAAAAAAAATAGTAAAACAATTCCAAAACTAATAAAACCTCTTCCCGGCATTATTTTTTGCCAAAACGGGATGCGATAGGCCGAAAAAGTGAAATCTAAATTTTTGTCCCGAATTCCGTTCATGCTCGACCCGGGCAAGAAAATTCCCAAAAAAATAGTAAAAAAGTTCAAAAAATAATAAAACCTCTTCCCGGCATTATTTTTATCCAAAACGGGGATAAGATAGGCCGAAAAAGTGAAATCAAAATTTTAGTCCCGAATTCTGTTCATACTCGACCCAGGAAAGAAAATTCCCAAAAAAATAGTAAAACAATTCCAAAACTAATAAAACCTCTTCCCGGCATTATTTTTAGCCAAAACGGGATGCGATAGGCCGAAAAAGTGAAATCTAAATTTTTGTCCCGAATTCCGTTCATGCTCGACCCGGGCAAGAAATTTCCGAAAAAAGTAGTAAAAAAATTCAAAAAATTATAAAACCTCTTCCCTCCATTATTTTTAGCCAAAACGGGATGAGATACGCCGAAAAAGTGAAAACTAAATTTTAGTCCCGAATTCCGTTCATGCTCGACCCGCGGAAGAAAATGCCGAAAAAAATAGGAAAAAAATTCAAAAAATTATAAAACCTTTTCCCTGCATTATTTTTAGCCAAAACGGGATGAGATATGCCGAAAAAGTGAAAACAAAATTTTAGTCCCGAATTCCGTTCATACTCGATCTGGGAAAGAAAATTCCAAAAAAAAATAGTAAAAAAATTCAAAAAACTATAAAACCTCTTCCCGGCATTATTTTTAGCCGGAACGGGATAAGATGGGCCGAAAAAGGGGAAACAAAATTTTAGTCCCGAATTCCGTTCATGCTCGACCCGGGCAAGAAATTTCCGAAAAAAATAGTAAAAAAATTCAAAAAATTATAAAACCTCTTCCCGGCATTATTTTTAGCCAGATCGGGATGAGATAAGCTGAAAAAGTGAAAATTAAATTTTAGTCCCGAATTCCGTTCATACCCGACCCGGGAAAGAAAATTCCAAAAAAAATAGTAAAAAATTCTAAAAATTATAAAACCTCTGCCCGGCATTATTTTTAGCCAAAACGGGATGAGATATGCCGAAAAAGTGAAAACAAAATTTTAGTCCCGAATTCCGTTCATACTCGACTCGGGACAGAAAATTCCCAAAAAAATAGTAAAAGAATTCAAAAAATTATAAAACCTCTTCCCGGCATTATTTTTAGCCAGAACGGGATGAGATAGGCCAAAAAGAGAAAACAAAATTTTAGTCCCGAATTCCGTTCCTACTCGACCTGGGAAAGAAAATTCCAAAAAAAATAGTAAAAAAATTCAAAAAACTATAAAACCTCTTTACGGCATTAATATTTGCCGAAACGGGATGAGATAGGCCGAAAAAGAGGAAACAAAATTTTAGTCCCGAATTCTGTTCATACTCGACCCGGGTAAGAAAATTCCAAAAAAAATAGTAAAAAAATTCAAAAAATTATAAAACCTCTTCCCGGCATTATTTTTAGCTAAAAAGGGATGAGATTGGCCGAAAAAGTGAAAGCAAAATTTTAGTCCCGAATTCTGTTCATACTCGACCCGGAAAAGAAAATTCCCCAAAAAATAGTAAAAAAGTTCAAAAAATAATAAAACCTCTTCCCGGCATTATTTTTATCCAAAACGGGATGAGATAGGCCGAAAAAGTGAAATCAAGATTTTAGTCCCGAATTCCGTTCATGCTCGACCCGGGCAAGAAAATTCTGAAAAAAATAGTAAAAAAGTTCAAAAAATAATAAAACCTCTTCCCGGCATTATTTTTATCCAAAACGGGATGAGATAGGCCGTAAAAGTGAAAACAAAATTTTAGTCCCGAATTCCGTTCATGCTCGACCCGGGCAAGAAATTTCCGAAAAAAATAGTAAAAAAATTCAAAAAATTGTAAAACCTCTTCCCTGCATTATTTTTAGCCAAAAAAAGATGAGATTGGCCGAAAAAGTGAAAGCAAAATTTTACTCCCGAATTCTGTTCATGCTCGACCCAGGAAAGAAAATTCCCAAAAAAATAGTAAAACAATTGAAAAAATATTAAAACCTCTTCCCGGCGTTATTTTTAGCCAAAATGGGATGAGATGGGCCGAAAAAGTGAAATCTAAATTTTAGTCCCGAATTCCGTTCATGCTCGACCCGGGCAAGAAATTTCCGAAAAAAATAGTAAAAAAATTCAAAAAACTATAAAACCTCTTCCCGGCAATATTTTTATCCAAAACGGGATGAGATATGCAGAAAAAGTGAAAACTAAATTTTAGTCCCGAATTCCGTTCATGCTCGACCCGGGGAAGAAAATGCCGAAAAAAATAGTAAAAAAATTCAAAAAATTTTAAAACCTCTTCCCGGCATTATTTTTAGCCAAAACGGGATGAGATAGGCCGTAAAAGTGAAAACAAAATTTTAGTCCCGAATTCCGTTCATGCTCGACCCGGGCAAGAAATTTCCGAAAAAAATAGTAAAAAAATTCAAAAAATTGTAAAACCTCTTCCCAGCATTATTTTTAGCCAAAAAAAGATGAGATTGGCCGAAAAAGTGAAAGCAAAATTTTACTCCCGAATTCTGTTCATGCTCGACCCAGGAAAGAAAATTCCCAAAAAAATAGTAAAACAATTGAAAAAATATTAAAACCTCTTCCCGGCGTTATTTTTAGCCAAAATGGGATGAGATGGGCCGAAAAAGTGAAATCTAAATTTTAGTCCCGAATTCCGTTCATGCTCGACCCGGGCAAGAAATTTCCGAAAAAAATAGTAAAAAAATTCAAAAAACTATAAAACCTCTTCCCGGCAATATTTTTATCCAAAACGGGATGAGATATGCAGAAAAAGTGAAAACTAAATTTTAGTCCCGAATTCCGTTCATGCTCGACCCGGGGAAGAAAATGCCGAAAAAAATAGTAAAAAAATTCAAAAAATTTTAAAACCTCTTCCCGGCATTATTTTTAGCCAAAAAGGGATGAGATTGGCCGAAAAAGTGAAAGCAAAATTTTAGTCCCGAACTCTGTTCATACTCGACCCGGGAAAGAAAATTCCCAAAAAAATAGTAAAAAAGTTCAAAAAATAATAAAACCTCTTCCCGGCATTATTTTTATCCAAAACGGGATGAGATAGGTCGAAAAAGTGAAATCAAAATTTTAGTCCCGAATTCCGTTCATGCTCGACCCGGGAAAAAAAATTCCGAAAAAAATTGTAAAAAATTCAAAAAATTATATAACCTCTTCCCTGCATTATTTTTAGCCAAAACGGGATGAGATATGCAGAAAAAGTGAAAATTAAATTTTAGTCCCGAATTCTGTTCATACCCGACCTGGGAAAGAAAATTCCAAAAAAAATAGTAAAAAAATTCTAAAAATTATAAAACCTCTGCCCGGCATTATTTTTAGCCAAAACGGGATGAGATATGCCGAAAAAGTGAAAACAAAATTTTAGTCCCGAATTCCGTTCATACTCGACTCGGGACAGAAAATTCCCAAAAAAATAGTAAAAGAATTCAAAAAATTATAAAACCTCTTCCCGGCATTATTTTTAGCCAGAACGGGATGAGATAGGCCAAAAAGAGAAAACAAAATTTTAGTCCCGAATTCCGTTCCTACTCGACCTGGGAAAGAAAATTCCAAAAAAAATAGTAAAAAAATTCAAAAAACTATAAAACCTCTTTACGGCATTAATATTTGCCGGAACGGGATGAGATTGGCTGAAAAAGTGAAAGCAAAATTTTAGACCCGAATTCTGTTCATACTCGACCCGGAAAAGAAAATTCCCAAAAAAATAGTAAAAAAGTTCAAAAAATAATAAAACCTCTTCCCGGCATTATTTTTATCCAAAACGGGATGAGATAGGCCGTAAAAGTGAAAACAAAATTTTAGTCCCGAATTCCGTTCATGCTCGACCCGGGCAAGAAATTTCCGAAAAAAATAGTAAAAAAATTCAAAAAATTGCAAAACCTCTTCCTTGCATTATTTTTAGCCAAAAAGGGAGGAGATTGGCCGAAAAAGTGAAAGCAAAATTTTACTCCCGAATTCTGTTCATGCTCGACCCAGGAAAGAAAATTCCCAAAAAAATAGTAAAACAATTGAAAAAATATTAAAACCACTTCCCGGCGTTATTTTTAGCCAAAATGGGATGAGATAGGCCGAAAAAGTGAAATCTAAATTTTAGTCCCGAATTCCGTTCATGCTCGACCCGGGTAAGAAATTTCCGAAAAAAATAGTAAAAAAATTCAAAAAACTATAAAACCTCTTCCCGGCATTATTTTTATCCAAAACGGGATGAGATAGGCTGAAAAAGTGAAAGCAAAATTTTAGCGCCGAATTCTGTTCATGCTCGACCCAGGAAAGAAAATTCCCAAAAAAATAGTAAAACAATTCAAAAAATAATAAAACCCCTTCCCGGCGTTATTTTTAGCCAAAATGGGATGAGATGGGCCGAAAAAGTGAAATCTAAATTTTAGTCCCGAATTCCGTTCATGCTCGACCCGGGCAAGAAATTTCCGAAAAAAATAGTAAAAAAATTCAAAAAATTATAAAACCTCTTCCCTGCATTATTTTTAGCCAAAACGGGATGAGATACGCCGAAAAAGTGAAAACAAAATTTTAGTCCCGAATTCCGTTCATGCTCGACCCGGGGAAGAAAATGCCGAAAAAAATAGTAAAAAAATTCAAAAAATTTTAAAACCTCTTCCCTGCATTCTTTTTTAGCCAAAACGGGATGAGATGCTCCAAAAAAGTGAAAACAAAATTTTAGTCCCGAATTCCGTTCATACTCGACCCGGGAAAGAAAATTCCCAAAAAAATAGTAAAAAAATTCAAAAAATTATAAAACCTCTTCCCGGCATTAATTTTAGCCAGATCGGGATGAGATACGCTGAAAAAGTGAAAATTAAATTTTAGTCCCGAATTCCGTTCATACCCGACCCGGGAAAGAAAATTCCAAAAAAAATAGTAAAAAAATTCAAAAAACTATAAAACCTCTTCCCTGCTTTATTTTTAGCCAAAAAGGGACGAGATTGGCCGAAAAAGTGAAAGCAAAATTTTAGTCCCGAATTCTGTTCATACTCGACCCGGGAAAGAAAATTCCCAAAAAAATAGTAAAAAAGTTCAAAAAATAATAAAACCTCTTCCCGGCATTATTTTTATCCAAAACGGGGATAAGATAGGCCGAAAAAGTGAAATCAAAATTTTAGTCCCGAATTCTGTTCATACTCGACCCAGGAAAGAAAATTCCCAAAAAAATAGTAAAACAATTCCAAAACTAATAAAACCTCTTCCCGGCATTATTTTTAGCCAAAACGGGATGCGATAGGCCGAAAAAGTGAAATCTAAATTTTTGTCCCGAATTCCGTTCATGCTCGACCCGGGCAAGAAATTTCCGAAAAAAGTAGAAAAAAAATTCAAAAAATTATAAAACCTCTTCCCTCCATTATTTTTAGCCAAAACGGGATGAGATACGCCGAAAAAGTGAAAACTAAATTTAAGTCCCGAATTCCGTTCATGCTCGACCCGCGGAAGAAAATGCCTAAAAAAATAGGAAAAAAATTCAAAAAATTATAAAACCTTTTCCCTGCATTATTTTTAGCCAAAACGGGATGAGATATGCCGAAAAAGTGAAAACAAAATTTTAGTCCCGAATTCCGTTCATACTCGATCTGGGAAAGAAAATTCCAAAAAAAAATAGTAAAAAAATTCAAAAAACTATAAAACCTCTTCCCGGCATTATTTTTAGCCGGAACGGGATAAGATGGGCCGAAAAAGAGGAAACAAAATTTTAGTCCCGAATTCCGTTCATGCTCGACCCGGGCAAGAAATTTCCGAAAAAAATAGTAAAAAAATTCAAAAAATTATAAAACCTCTTCCCGGCATTATTTTTAGCCAGATCGGGATGAGATAAGCTGAAAAAGTGAAAATTAAATTTTAGTCCCGAATTCCGTTCATACCAGACCCGGGAAAGAAAATTCCAAAAAAAATAGTAAAAAATTCTAAAAATTATAAAACCTCTGCCCGGCATTATTTTTAGCCAAAACGGGATGAGATATGCCGAAAAAGTGAAAACAAAATTTTAGTCCCGAATTCCGTTCATACTCGACTCGGGACAGAAAATTCCCAAAAAAATAGTAAAAGAATTCAAAAAATTATAAAACCTCTTCCCGGCATTATTTTTAGCCAGAACGGGATGAGATAGGCCAAAAAGAGAAAACAAAATTTTAGTCCCGAATTCCGTTCCTACTCGACCTGGGAAAGAAAATTCCAAAAAAAATAGTAAAAAAATTCAAAAAACTATAAAACCTCTTTACGGCATTAATATTTGCCGAAACGGGATGAGATAGGCCGAAAAAGAGGAAACAAAATTTTAGTCCCGAATTCTGTTCATACTCGACCCGGGTAAGAAAATTCCAAAAAAAATAGTAAAAAAATTCAAAAAATTATAAAACCTCTTCCCGGCATTATTTTTAGCTAAAAAGGGATGAGATTGGCCGAAAAAGTGAAAGCAAAATTTTAGTCCCGAATTCTGTTCATACTCGACCCGGAAAAGAAAATTCCCAAAAAAATAGTAAAAAAGTTCAAAAAATAATAAAACCTCTTCCCGGCATTATTTTTATCCAAAACGGGATGAGATAGGCCGAAAAAGTGAAATCAAGATTTTAGTCCCGAATTCCGTTCATGCTCGACCCGGGCAAGAAAATTCTGAAAAAAATAGTAAAAAAGTTCAAAAAATAATAAAACCTCTTCCCGGCATTATTTTTATCCAAAACGGGATGAGATAGGCCGTAAAAGTGAAAACAAAATTTTAGTCCCGAATTCCGTTCCTACTCGACCTGGGAAAGAAAATTCCAAAAAAAATAGTAAAAAAATTCAAAAAACTATAAAACCTCTTTACGGCATTAATATTTGCCGGAACGGGATGAGATAGGCCGAAAAAGAGGAAACAAAATTTTAGTCCCGAATTCTGTTCATACTCGACCCGGGTAAGAAAATTCCAAAAAAAATAGTAAAAAAATTCAAAAAATTATAAAACCTCTTCCCGGCATTATTTTTAGCCAAAAAGGGATGAGATTGGCTGAAAAAGTGAAAGCAAAATTTTAGACCCGAATTCTGTTCATACTCGACCCGGAAAAGAAAATTCCCAAAAAAATAGTAAAAAAGTTCAAAAAATAATAAAACCTCTTCCCGGCATTATTTTTATCCAAAACGGGATGAGATAGGCCGTAAAAGTGAAAACAAAATTTTAGTCCCGAATTCCGTTCATGCTCGACCCGGGCAAGAAATTTCCGAAAAAAATAGTAAAAAAATTCAAAAAATTGCAAAACCTCTTCCTTGCATTATTTTTAGCCAAAAAGGGAGGAGATTGGCCGAAAAAGTGAAAGCAAAATTTTACTCCCGAATTCTGTTCATGCTCGACCCAGGAAAGAAAATTCCCAAAAAAATAGTAAAACAATTGAAAAAATATTAAAACCACTTCCCGGCGTTATTTTTAGCCAAAATGGGATGAGATAGGCCGAAAAAGTGAAATCTAAATTTTAGTCCCGAATTCCGTTCATGCTCGACCCGGGTAAGAAATTTCCGAAAAAAATAGTAAAAAAATTCAAAAAACTATAAAACCTCTTCCCGGCATTATTTTTATCCAAAACGGGATGAGATAGGCTGAAAAAGTGAAAGCAAAATTTTAGCGCCGAATTCTGTTCATGCTCGACCCAGGAAAGAAAATTCCCAAAAAAATAGTAAAACAATTCAAAAAATAATAAAACCCCTTCCCGGCGTTATTTTTAGCCAAAATGGGATGAGATGGGCCGAAAAAGTGAAATCTAAATTTTAGTCCCGAATTCCGTTCATGCTCGACCCGGGCAAGAAATTTCCGAAAAAAATAGTAAAAAAATTCAAAAAATTATAAAACCTCTTCCCTGCATTATTTTTAGCCAAAACGGGATGAGATACGCCGAAAAAGTGAAAACAAAATTTTAGTCCCGAATTCCGTTCATGCTCGACCCGGGGAAGAAAATGCCGAAAAAAATAGTAAAAAAATTCAAAAAATTTTAAAACCTCTTCCCTGCATTCTTTTTTAGCCAAAACGGGATGAGATGCTCCAAAAAAGTGAAAACAAAATTTTAGTCCCGAATTCCGTTCATACTCGACCCGGGAAAGAAAATTCCCAAAAAAATAGTAAAAAAATTCAAAAAATTATAAAACCTCTTCCCGGCATTAATTTTAGCCAGATCGGGATGAGATACGCTGAAAAAGTGAAAATTAAATTTTAGTCCCGAATTCCGTTCATACCCGACCCGGGAAAGAAAATTACAAAAAAAATAGTAAAAAAATTCAAAAAACTATAAAACCTCTTCCCTGCTTTATTTTTAGCCAAAAAGGGACGAGATTGGCCGAAAAAGTGAAAGCAAAATTTTAGTCCCGAATTCTGTTCATACTCGACCCGGGAAAGAAAATTCCCAAAAAAATAGTAAAAAAGTTCAAAAAATAATAAAACCTCTTCCCGGCATTATTTTTATCCAAAACGGGGATAAGATAGGCCGAAAAAGTGAAATCAAAATTTTAGTCCCGAATTCTGTTCATACTCGACCCAGGAAAGAAAATTCCCAAAAAAATAGTAAAACAATTCCAAAACTAATAAAACCTCTTCCCGGCATTATTTTTAGCCAAAACGGGATGCGATAGGCCGAAAAAGTGAAATCTAAATTTTTGTCCCGAATTCCGTTCATGCTCGACCCGGGCAAGAAATTTCCGAAAAAAGTAGTAAAAAAATTCAAAAAATTATAAAACCTCTTCCCTCCATTATTTTTAGCCAAAACGGGATGAGATACGCCGAAAAAGTGAAAACTAAATTTAAGTCCCGAATTCCGTTCATGCTCGACCCGCGGAAGAAAATGCCTAAAAAAATAGGAAAAAAATTCAAAAAATTATAAAACCTTTTCCCTGCATTATTTTTAGCCAAAACGGGATGAGATATGCCGAAAAAGTGAAAACAAAATTTTAGTCCCGAATTCCGTTCATACTCGATCTGGGAAAGAAAATTCCAAAAAAAAATAGTAAAAAAATTCAAAAAACTATAAAACCTCTTCCCGGCATTATTTTTAGCCGGAACGGGATAAGATGGGCCGAAAAAGAGGAAACAAAATTTTAGTCCCGAATTCCGTTCATGCTCGACCCGGGCAAGAAATTTCCGAAAAAAATAGTAAAAAAATTCAAAAAATTATAAAACCTCTTCCCGGCATTATTTTTAGCCAGATCGGGATGAGATAAGCTGAAAAAGTGAAAATTAAATTTTAGTCCCGAATTCCGTTCATACCCGACCCGGGAAAGAAAATTCCAAAAAAAATAGTAAAAAATTCTAAAAATTATAAAACCTCTGCCCGGCATTATTTTTAGCCAAAACGGGATGAGATATGCCGAAAAAGTGAAAACAAAATTTTAGTCCCGAATTCCGTTCATACTCGACTCGGGACAGAAAATTCCCAAAAAAATAGTAAAAGAATTCAAAAAATTATAAAACCTCTTCCCGGCATTATTTTTAGCCAGAACGGGATGAGATAGGCCAAAAAGAGAAAACAAAATTTTAGTCCCGAATTCCGTTCCTACTCGACCTGGGAAAGAAAATTCCAAAAAAAATAGTAAAAAAATTCAAAAAACTATAAAACCTCTTTACGGCATTAATATTTGCCGAAACGGGATGAGATAGGCCGAAAAAGAGGAAACAAAATTTTAGTCCCGAATTCTGTTCATACTCGACCCGGGTAAGAAAATTCCAAAAAAAATAGTAAAAAAATTCAAAAAATTATAAAACCTCTTCCCGGCATTATTTTTAGCTAAAAAGGGATGAGATTGGCCGAAAAAGTGAAAGCAAAATTTTAGTCCCGAATTCTGTTCATACTCGACCCGGAAAAGAAAATTCCCAAAAAAATAGTAAAAAAGTTCAAAAAATAATAAAACCTCTTCCCGGCATTATTTTTATCCAAAACGGGATGAGATAGGCCGAAAAAGTGAAATCAAGATTTTAGTCCCGAATTCCGTTCATGCTCGACCCGGGCAAGAAAATTCTGAAAAAAATAGTAAAAAAGTTCAAAAAATAATAAAACCTCTTCCCGGCATTATTTTTATCCAAAACGGGATGAGATAGGCCGTAAAAGTGAAAACAAAATTTTAGTCCCGAATTCCGTTCATGCTCGACCCGGGCAAGAAATTTCCGAAAAAAATAGTAAAAAAATTCAAAAAATTGTAAAACCTCTTCCCTGCATTATTTTTAGCCAAAAAAAGATGAGATTGGCCGAAAAAGTGAAAGCAAAATTTTACTCCCGAATTCTGTTCATGCTCGACCCAGGAAAGAAAATTCCCAAAAAAATAGTAAAACAATTGAAAAAATATTAAAACCTCTTCCCGGCGTTATTTTTAGCCAAAATGGGATGAGATGGGCCGAAAAAGTGAAATCTAAATTTTAGTCCCGAATTCCGTTCATGCTCGACCCGGGCAAGAAATTTCCGAAAAAAATAGTAAAAAAATTCAAAAAACTATAAAACCTCTTCCCGGCAATATTTTTATCCAAAACGGGATGAGATATGCAGAAAAAGTGAAAACTAAATTTTTGTCCCGAATTTCGTTCATGCTCGACCCGGGGAAGAAAATGCCGAAAAAAATAGTAAAAAAATTCAAAAAATTTTAAAACCTCTTCCCGGCATTATTTTTAGCCAAAAAGGGATGAGATTGGCCGAAAAAGTGAAAGCAAAATTTTAGTCCCGAACTCTGTTCATACTCTACCCGGGAAAGAAAATTCCCAAAAAAATAGTAAAAAAGTTCAAAAAATAATAAAACCTCTTCCCGGCATTATTTTTATCCAAAACGGGATGAGATAGGTCGAAAAAATGAAATCAAAATTTTAGTCCCGAATTCCGTTCATGCTCGACCCGGGAAAAAAAATTCCGAAAAAAATTGTAAAAAATTCAAAAAATTATATAACTTCTTCCCTGCATTATTTTTAGCCAAAACGGGATGAGATATGCAGAAAAAGTGAAAACTAAATTTTAGTCCAGAATTCCGTTCATGCTCGACCCGGGGAAGAAAATGCCGAAAAAAATAATAAAAAAATTCAAAAAATTTTAAAACCTCTTCCCTGCATTATTTTTAGCCAAAACGGGATGACATACGCCGAAAAAGTGAAAACAAAATTTTAGTCCCGAATTCCGTTCATACTCGACCCGGGAAAGAAAATTCCAAAAAAAATAGTAAAAAAATTCAAAAAACTATAAAACCTCATCCCTGCATTATTTTTAGCCAAAAAGGGACGAGATTGGCCGATAAAGTGAAAGCAAAATTTTAGTCCCGAATTCCGTTCCTGCTCGACCCGGGCAAGAAATTTCCGAAAAAAATAGTAAAAAAATTCAAAAAATTATAAAACCTCTTCCCGGCATTATTTTTAGCTAGATCGGGATGAGATAAGCTGAAAAAGTGAAAATTAAATTTTAGTCCCGAATTCCGTTCATACCCGACCCGGGAAAGAAAATTCCAAAAAAAATAGTAAAAAAATTCTAAAAATTATAAAACCTCTGCCCGGAATTATTTTTAGCCAAAACGGGATGAGATATGCCGAAAAAGTGAAAACAAAATTTTAGTCCCGAATTCCGTTCATACTCGACTCGGGACAGAAAATTCCCAAAAAAATAGTAAAAGAATTCAAAAAATTATAAAACCTCTTCCCGGCATTATTTTTAGCCAGAACGGGATGAGATAGGCCAAAAAGAGAAAACAAAATTTTAGTCCCGAATTCCGTTCCTACTCGACCTGGGAAAGAAAATTCCAAAAAAAATAGTAAAAAAATTCAAAAAACTATAAAACCTCTTTACGGCATTAATATTTGCCGGAACGGGATGAGATAGGCCGAAAAAGAGGAAACAAAATTTTAGTCCCGAATTCTGTTCATACTCGACCCGGGTAAGAAAATTCCAAAAAAAATAGTAAAAAAATTCAAAAAATTATAAAACCTCTTCCCGGCATTATTTTTAGCCAAAAAGGGATGAGATTGGCTGAAAAAGTGAAAGCAAAATTTTAGACCCGAATTCTGTTCATACTCGACCCGGAAAAGAAAATTCCCAAAAAAATAGTAAAAAAGTTCAAAAAATAATAAAACCTCTTCCCGGCATTATTTTTATCCAAAACGGGATGAGATAGGCCGTAAAAGTGAAAACAAAATTTTAGTCCCGAATTCCGTTCATGCTCGACCCGGGCAAGAAATTTCCGAAAAAAATAGTAAAAAAATTCAAAAAATTGCAAAACCTCTTCCTTCCATTATTTTTAGCCAAAAAGGGAGGAGATTGGCCGAAAAAGTGAAAGCAAAATTTTACTCCCGAATTCTGTTCATGCTCGACCCAGGAAAGAAAATTCCCAAAAAAATAGTAAAACAATTGAAAAAATATTAAAACCACTTCCCGGCGTTATTTTTAGCCAAAATGGGATGAGATAGGCCGAAAAAGTGAAATCTAAATTTTAGTCCCGAATTCCGTTCATGCTCGACCCGGGTAAGAAATTTCCGAAAAAAATAGTAAAAAAATTCAAAAAACTATAAAACCTCTTCCCGGCATTATTTTTATCCAAAACGGGATGAGATAGGCCGAAAAAGTGAAAGCAAAATTTTAGTCCCGAATTCTGTTCATACTCGACCCAAGAAAGAAAATTCCCAAAAAAATAGTAAAACAATTCAAAAACTAATAAAACCTCTTCCCGGCATTATTTTTAGCCAAAACGGGATGAGATAGGCCGAAAAAGTGAAAACTAAATTTTAGTCCCGAATTTCGTTCATGCTCGACCCGGCCAAAAAATTTCCGAAAAAAATAGTAAAAAAATTCAAAAAATTATAAAACCTCTTCCCTGCATTATTTTTAGCCAAAAAGGGATGAGATTGGCCGAAAAAGTGAAAGCAAAATTTTAGTCCCGAATTCTGTTCATGCTCGACCCAGGAAAGAAAATTCCCAAAAAAATAGTAAAACAATTCAAAAAATAATAAAACCCCTTCCCGGCGTTATTTTTAGCCAAAATGGGATGAGATAGGCCGAAAAAAGTGAAATCTAAATTTTAGTCCCGAATTCCGTTCATGCTCGACCCGGGCAAGAAATTTCCGAAAAAAATAGTAAAAAAATTCAAAAAATTATAAAACCTCTTCCCTGCATTATTTTTAGCCAAAACGGGATGAGATACGCCGAAAAAGTGAAAACTAAATTTTAGTCCCGAATTCCGTTCATGCTCGACCCGGGGAAGAAAATGCCGAAAAAAATAGTAAAAAAATTCAAAAAATTTTAAAACCTCTTCCCTGCATTCTTTTTTAGCCAAAACGGGATGAGATACTCCAAAAAAGTGAAAACAAAATTTTAGTCCCGAATTCCGTTCATACTCGACCCGGGAAAGAAAATTCCCAAAAAAATAGTAAAAAAATTCAAAAAATTATAAAACCTCTTCCCGGCATTATTTTTAGCCAGATCGGGATGAGATACGCTGAAAAAGTGAAAATTAAATTTTAGTCCCGAATTCCGTTCATACCCGACCCGGGAAAGAAAATTCCAAAAAAAATAGTAAAAAAATTCAAAAAATTATAAAACCTCTACCCGGCATTATTTTTAGCCAAAACGGGATGATATATGCCGATAAAGGGAAAACAAAATTTTAGTCCCGAATTCCGTTCATACTCGACTCAGGACAGAAAATTCCCAAAAAAATAGTAAAAAAATTCAAAAAATTATAAAACCTCTTCCCGGCATTATTTTTAGCCAGAACGGGATGAGATAGGCAGAAAAAGAGCAAACAAAATTTTAGTCCCGAATTCTGTTCATACTCGACCTGGGAAAGAAAATTCCAAAAAAAATAGTAAAAAAATTCAAAAAACTATAAAACCTCTTTCCGGCATTATTTATGGCCGGAACGGGATGAGATAGGCCGAAAAAGAGGAAACAGAATTTTAGTCCCGAATTCTGTTCATACTCGACCCGAGTAAGAAAATTCCAGAAAAAATAGTAAAAAAATTCAAAAAATTATAAAACCTCTTCCGCGCATTATTTTTAGCGAAAAACGGATGAGATTGGCCGAAAAAGTGAAAGCAAAATTTTAGTCCCGAACTCTGTTCATACTCGACCCGGGAAAGAAAATTCCCAAAAAAATAGTAAAAAAGTTCAAAAAATAATAAAACCTCTTCCCGGCATTATTTTTATCCAAAACGGGATGAGATAGGTCGAAAAAGTGAAATCAAAATTTTAGTCCCGAATTCCGTTCATGCTCGACCCGAGCAAAAAAATTCCGAAAAAAATTGTAAAGAAATTCAAAAAATTATATAACCTCTTTCCTGCCTTATTTTTAGCCAAAACGGGATGAGATACGCAGAAAAAGTGAAAACTAAATTTTAGTCCCGAATTCCGTTCATGCTCGACCCGGGGAAGAAAATGCAGAAAAAAATAGTAAAAAAATTCAAAAAATTTTAAAACCTCTTCCCTGCATTATTTTTAGCCAAAACGGGATGACATACGCCGAAAAAGTGAAAACAAAATTTTAGTCCCGAATTCCGTTCATGCTCGACCCGGGCAAGAAATTTCCGAAAAAAATAGTAAAAAAATTCAAAAAATTGTAATACCTCTTCCCTGCATTATTTTTAGCCAAAAAGGGATGAGATTGGCCGAAAAAGTGAAAGCAAAATTTTACTCCCGAATTCTGTTCATGCTCGACCGAGGAAAGAAAATTCCCAAAAAAATAGTAAAACAATTGAAAAAATATTAAAACCTCTTCCCGGCGTTATTTTTAGCCAAAATGGGATGAGATAGGCCGAAAAAGTGAAATCTAAATTTTAGTCCCGAATTCCGTTCATGCTCGACCCGGGTAAGAAATTTCCGAAAAAAATAGTAAAAAAATTCAAAAAACTATAAAACCTCTTCCCGGCATTATTTTTATCCAAAACGGGATGAGATAGGCCGAAAAAGTGAAAGCAAAATTTTAGTCCCGAATTCTGTTCATACTCGACTCAGGACAGAAAATTCCCAAAAAAATGGTAAAAAAATTCAAAAAATTATAAAACCTCTTCCCGGCATTATTTATGGCCGGAACGGGATGAGATAGGCCGAAAAAGAGGAAACAAAATTTTAGTCCCGAATTCTGTTCATACTCGACCTGGGAAAGAAAATTCCAAAAAAAATAGTAAAAAAATTCAAAAAACTATAAAACCTCTTTCCGGCATTATTTATGGCCGGAACGGGATGAGATAGGCCGAAAAAGAGGAAACAAAATTTTAGTCCCGAATTCTGTTCATACTCGACCCGGGTAAGAAAATTCCAAAAAAAATAGTAAAAAAATTCAAAAAATTATAAAACCTCTTCCGCGCATTATTTTTAGCCAAAAAGGGATGAGATTGGCCGAAAAAGTGAAAGCATAATTTTAGTCCGGAACTCTGTTCATACTCGACCCGGGAAAGAAAATTCCCAAAAAAATAGTAAAAAAGTTCAAAAAATAATAAAACCTCTTCCCAGCATTATTTTTATCCAAAATGGGATGAGATTGGCCGAAAAAGTGAAAGCAAAATTTTAGTCCCGAATTCTGTTCATACTCGACCCGGAAAAGAAAATTCCCAAAAAAATAGTAAAAAAGTTCAAAAAATAATAAAACCTCTTCCCGGCATTATTTTTATCCAAAACGGGATGAGATAGGCCGAAAAAGTGAAATCAAGATTTTAGTCCCGAATTCCGTTCATGCTCGACCCGGGCAAGAAAATTCTGAAAAAAATAGTAAAAAAGTTCAAAAAATAATAAAACCTCTTCCCGGCATTATTTTTATCCCAAACGGGATGAGATAGGCCGAAAAAGTGAAAACAAAATTTTAGTCCCGAATTCCGTTCATGCTCGACCCGGGCAAGAAATTTCCGAAAAAAATAGTAAAAAAATTCAAAAAATTGTAAAACCTCTTCCCTGCATTATTTTTAGCCAAAACGGGATGAGATACGCAGAAAAAGTGAAAACTAAATTTTAGTCCCGAATTCTGTTCATGCTCGACCCGGGGAAGAAAATGCCGAAAAAAATAGTAAAAAAATTCAAAAAATTTTAAAACCTCTTCCCTGCATTATTTTTAGCCAAAACGGGATGACATACGCCGAAAAAGTGAAAACAAAATTTTAGTCCCGAATTCCGTTCATACTCGACCCGGGAAAGAAAATTCCAAAAAAAATAGTAAAAAAATTCAAAAAACTATAAAACCTCTTCCCTGCATTATTTTTAGCCAAAAAGGGACGAGATTGGCCGATAAAGTGAAAGCAAAATTTTAGTCCCGAATTCCGTTCCTGCTCGACCCGGGCAAGAAATTTCCGAAAAAAATAGTAAAAAAATTTAAAAAATTATAAAACCTCTTCCCGGCATTATTTTTAGCTAGATCGGGATGAGATAAGCTGAAAAAGTGAAAATTAAATTTTAGTCCCGAATTCCGTTCATACCCGACCCGGGAAAGAAAATTCCAAAAAAAATAGTAAAAAAATTCTAAAAATTATAAAACCTCTGCCCGGCATTATTTTTAGCCAAAACGGGATGAGATCTGCCGAAAAAGTGAAAACAAAATTTTAGTCCCGAATTCCGTTCATACTCGACTCGGGACAGAAAATTCCCAAAAAAATAGTAAAAGAATTCAAAAAATTATAAAACCTCTTCCCGGCATTATTTTTAGCCAGAACGGGATGAGATAGGCCAAAAAGAGAAAACAAAATTTTAGTCCCGAATTCCGTTCCTACTCGACCTGGGAAAGAAAATTCCAAAAAAAATAGTAAAAAAATTCAAAAAACTATAAAACCTCTTTACGGCAATAATATTTGCCGGAACGGGCTGAGATAGGCCGAAAAAGAGGAAACAAAATTTTAGTCCCGAATTCTGTTCATACTCGACCCGGGTAAGAAAATTCCAAAAAAAATAGTAAAAAAATTCAAAAAATTATAAAACCTCTTCCGCGCATTATTTTTAGCCAAAAAGGGATGAGATTGGCCGAAAAAGTGAAAGCATAATTTTAGTCCGGAACTCTGTTCATACTCGACCCGGGAAAGAAAATTCCCAAAAAAATAGTAAAAAAGTTCAAAAAATAATAAAACCTCTTCCCGGCATTATTTTTATCCAAAACGGGATGAGACAGGTCGAAAAAGTTAAATCAAGATTTTAGTCCCGAATTCCGTTCATGCTCGACCCGGGCAAGAAAATTCTGAAAAAAATAGTAAAAAAGTTCAAAAAATAATAAAACCTCTTCCCGGTATTATTTTTATCCCAAACGGGATGAGATAGGCCGAAAAAGTGAAAACAAAATTTTAGTCCCGAATTCCGTTCATGCTCGACCCGGGCAAGAAATTTCCGAAAAAAATAGTAAAAAAATTCAAAAAATTGTAAAACCTCTTCCCTGCATTATTTTTAGCCAAAACGGGATGAGATACGCAGAAAAAGTGAAAACTAAATTTTAGTCCCGAATTTTGTTCATGCTCGACCCGGGGAAGAAAATGCCGAAAAAAATAGTAAAAAAATTCAAAAAATTTTAAAACCTCTTCCCTGCATTATTTTTAGCCAAAACGGGATGACATACGCCGAAAAAGTGAAAACAAAATTTTAGTCCCGAATTCCGTTCATACTCGACCCGGGAAAGAAAATTCCAAAAAAAATAGTAAAAAAATTCAAAAAACTATAAAACCTCTTCCCTGCATTATTTTTAGCCAAAAAGGGACGAGATTGGCCGATAAAGTGAAAGCAAAATTTTAGTCCCGAATTCCGTTCCTGCTCGACCCGGGCAAGAAATTTCCGAAAAAAATAGTAAAAAAATTCAAAAAATTATAAAACCTCTTCCCGGCATTATTTTTAGCTAGATCGGGATGAGATAAGCTGAAAAAGTGAAAATTAAATTTTAGTCCCGAATTCCGTTCATACCCGACCCGGGAAAGAAAATTCCAAAAAAAATAGTAAAAAAATTCTAAAAATTATAAAACCTCTGCCCGGCATTATTTTTAGCCAAAACGGGATGAGATCTGCCGAAAAAGTGAAAACAAAATTTTAGTCCCGAATTCCGTTCATACTCGACTCGGGACAGAAAATTCCCAAAAAAATAGTAAAAGAATTCAAAAAATTATAAAACCTCTTCCCGGCATTATTTTTAGCCAGAACGGGATGAGATAGGCCAAAAAGAGAAAACAAAATTTTAGTCCCGAATTCCGTTCCTACTCGACCTGGGAAAGAAAATTCCAAAAAAAATAGTAAAAAAATTCAAAAAACTATAAAACCTCTTTACGGCAATAATATTTGCCGGAACGGGCTGAGATAGGCCGAAAAAGAGGAAACAAAATTTTAGTCCCGAATTCTGTTCATACTCGACCCGGGTAAGAAAATTCCAAAAAAAATAGTAAAAAAATTCAAAAAATTATAAAACCTCTTCCGCGCATTATTTTTAGCCAAAAAGGGATGAGATTGGCCGAAAAAGTGAAAGCATAATTTTAGTCCGGAACTCTGTTCATACTCGACCCGGGAAAGAAAATTCCCAAAAAAATAGTAAAAAAGTTCAAAAAATAATAAAACCTCTTCCCAGCATTATTTTTATCCAAAATGGGATGAGATTGGCCGAAAAAGTGAAAGCAAAATTTTAGTCCCGAATTCTGTTCATACTCGACCCGGAAAAGAAAATTCCCAAAAAAATAGTAAAAAAGTTCAAAAAATAATAAAACCTCTTCCCGGCATTATTTTTATCCAAAACGGGATGAGATAGGCCGAAAAAGTGAAATCAAGATTTTAGTCCCGAATTCCGTTCATGCTCGACCCGGGCAAGAAAATTCTGAAAAAAATAGTAAAAAAGTTCAAAAAATAATAAAACCTCTTCCCGGCATTATTTTTATCCAAAACGGGATGAGATAGGCCGAAAAAGTGAAAACAAAATTTTAGTCCCGAATTCCGTTCATGCTCGACCCGGGCAAGAAATTTCCGAAAAAAATAGTAAAAAAATTCAAAAAATTGTAAAACCTCTTCCCTGCATTATTTTTAGTCAAAACGGGATGAGATACGCAGAAAAAGTGAAAACTAAATTTTAGTCCCGAATTCTGTTCATGCTCGACCCGGGGAAGAAAATGCCGAAAAAAATAGTAAAAAAATTCAAAAAATTTTAAAACCTCTTCCCTGCATTATTTTTAGCCAAAACGGGATGACATACGCCGAAAAAGTGAAAACAAAATTTTAGTCCCGAATTCCGTTCATACTCGACCCGGGAAAGAAAATTCCAAAAAAAATAGTAAAAAAATTCAAAAAACTATAAAACCTCTTCCCTGCATTATTTTTAGCCAAAAAGGGACGAGATTGGCCGATAAAGTGAAAGCAAAATTTTAGTCCCGAATTCCGTTCCTGCTCGACCCGGGCAAGAAATTTCCGAAAAAAATAGTAAAAAAATTCAAAAAATTATAAAACCTCTTCCCGGCATTATTTTTAGCTAGATCGGGATGAGATAAGCTGAAAAAGTGAAAATTAAATTTTAGTCCCGAATTCCGTTCATACCCGACACAGGAAAGAAAATTCCAAAAAAAATACTAAAAAAATTCTAAAAATTATAAAACCTCTGCCCGACATTATTTTTAGCCAAAACGGGATGAGATCTGCCGAAAAAGTGAAAACAAAATTTTAGTCCCGAATTCCGTTCATACTCGACTCGGGACAGAAAATTCCCAAAAAAATAGTAAAAGAATTCAAAAAATTATAAAACCTCTTCCCGGCATTATTTTTAGCCAGAACGGGATGAGATAGGCCAAAAAGAGAAAACAAAATTTTAGTCCCGAATTCCGTTCCTACTCGACCTGGGAAAGAAAATTCCAAAAAAAATAGTAAAAAAATTCAAAAAACTATAAAACCTCTTTACGGCAATAATATTTGCCGGAACGGGCTGAGATAGGCCGAAAAAGAGGAAACAAAATTTTAGTCCCGAATTCTGTTCATACTCGACCCGGGTAAGAAAATTCCAAAAAAAATAGTAAAAAAATTCAAAAAATTATAAAACCTCTTCCGCGCATTATTTTTAGCCAAAAAGGGATGAGATTGGCCGAAAAAGTGAAAGCATAATTTTAGTCCGGAACTCTGTTCATACTCGACCCGGGAAAGAAAATTCCCAAAAAAATAGTAAAAAAGTTCAAAAAATAATAAAACCTCTTCCCAGCATTATTTTTATCCAAAATGGGATGAGATTGGCCGAAAAAGTGAAAGCAAAATTTTAGTCCCGAATTCTGTTCATACTCGACCCGGAAAAGAAAATTCCCAAAAAAATAGTAAAAAAGTTCAAAAAATAATAAAACCTCTTCCCGGCATTATTTTTATCCAAAACGGGATGAGATAGGCCGAAAAAGTGAAATCAAGATTTTAGTCCCGAATTCCGTTCATACTCGACCCGGGAAAGAAAATTCCAAAAAAAATAGTAAAAAAATTCAAAAAACTATAAAACCTCTTCCCTGCATTATTTTTAGCCAAAAAGGGACGAGATTGGCCGATAAAGTGAAAGCAAAATTTTAGTCCCGAATTCCGTTCCTGCTCGACCCGGGCAAGAAATTTCCGAAAAAAATAGTAAAAAAATTCAAAAAATTATAAAACCTCTTCCCGGCATTATTTTTAGCTAGATCGGGATGAGATAAGCTGAAAAAGTGAAAATTAAATTTTAGTCCCGAATTCCGTTCATACCCGACACAGGAAAGAAAATTCCAAAAAAAATACTAAAAAAATTCTAAAAATTATAAAACCTCTGCCCGACATTATTTTTAGCCAAAACGGGATGAGATCTGCCGAAAAAGTGAAAACAAAATTTTAGTCCCGAATTCCGTTCATACTCGACTCGGGACAGAAAATTCCCAAAAAAATAGTAAAAGAATTCAAAAAATTATAAAACCTCTTCCCGGCATTATTTTTAGCCAGAACGGGATGAGATAGGCCAAAAAGAGAAAACAAAATTTTAGTCCCGAATTCCGTTCCTACTCGACCTGGGAAAGAAAATTCCAAAAAAAATAGTAAAAAAATTCAAAAAACTATAAAACCTCTTTACGGCAATAATATTTGCCGGAACGGGCTGAGATAGGCCGAAAAAGAGGAAACAAAATTTTAGTCCCGAATTCTGTTCATACTCGACCCGGGTAAGAAAATTCCAAAAAAAATAGTAAAAAAATTCAAAAAATTATAAAACCTCTTCCGCGCATTATTTTTAGCCAAAAAGGGATGAGATTGGCCGAAAAAGTGAAAGCATAATTTTAGTCCGGAACTCTGTTCATACTCGACCCGGGAAAGAAAATTCCCAAAAAAATAGTAAAAAAGTTCAAAAAATAATAAAACCTCTTCCCAGCATTATTTTTATCCAAAATGGGATGAGATTGGCCGAAAAAGTGAAAGCAAAATTTTAGTCCCGAATTCTGTTCATACTCGACCCGGAAAAGAAAATTCCCAAAAAAATAGTAAAAAAGTTCAAAAAATAATAAAACCTCTTCCCGGCATTATTTTTATCCAAAACGGGATGAGATAGGCCGAAAAAGTGAAATCAAGATTTTAGTCCCGAATTCCGTTCATACTCGACCCGGGAAAGAAAATTCCAAAAAAAATAGTAAAAAAATTCAAAAAACTATAAAACCTCTTCCCTGCATTATTTTTAGCCAAAAAGGGACGAGATTGGCCGATAAAGTGAAAGCAAAATTTTAGTCCCGAATTCCGTTCCTGCTCGACCCGGGCAAGAAATTTCCGAAAAAAATAGTAAAAAAATTCAAAAAATTATAAAACCTCTTCCCGGCATTATTTTTAGCTAGATCGGGATGAGATAAGCTGAAAAAGTGAAAATTAAATTTTAGTCCCGAATTCCGTTCATACCCGACCCGGGAAAGAAAATTCCAAAAAAAAATAGTAAAAAAATTCTAAAAATTATAAAACCTCTGCCCGGCATTATTTTTAGCCAAAACGGGATGAGATCTGCCGAAAAAGTGAAAACAAAATTTTAGTCCCGAATTCCGTTCATACTCGACTCGGGACAGAAAATTCCCAAAAAAATAGTAAAAGAATTCAAAAAATTATAAAACCTCTTCCCGGCATTATTTTTAGCCAGAACGGGATGAGATAGGCCAAAAAGAGAAAACAAAATTTTAGTCCCGAATTCCGTTCCTACTCGACCTGGGAAAGAAAATTCCAAAAAAAATAGTAAAAAAATTCAAAAAACTATAAAACCTCTTTACGGCATTAATATTTGCCGGAACGGGATGAGATAGGCCGAAAAAGAGGAAACAAAATTTTAGTCCCGAATTCTGTTCATACTCGACCCGGGTAAGAAAATTCCAAAAAAAATAGTAAAAAAATTCAAAAAATTATAAAACCTCTTCCCGGCATTATTTTTAGCCAAAAAGGGATGAGATTGGCTGAAAAAGTGAAAGCAAAATTTTAGACCCGAATTCTGTTCATACTCGACCCGGAAAAGAAAATTCCCAAAAAAATAGTAAAAAAGTTCAAAAAATAATAAAACCTCTTCCCGGCATTATTTTTATCCAAAACGGGATGAGATAGGCCGTAAAAGTGAAAACAAAGTTTTAGTCCCGAATTCCGTTCATGCTCGACCCGGGCAAGAAATTTCCGAAAAAAATAGTAAAAAAATTCAAAAAATTGCAAAACCTCTTCCTTGCATTATTTTTAGCCAAAAAGGGAGGAGATTGGCCGAAAAAGTGAAAGCAAAATTTTACTCCCGAATTCTGTTCATGCTCGACCCAGGAAAGAAAATTCCCAAAAAAATAGTAAAACAATTGAAAAAATATTAAAACCACTTCCTGGCGTTATTTTTAGCCAAAATGGGATGAGATAGGCCGAAAAAGTGAAATCTAAATTTTAGTCCCGAATTCCGTTCATGCTCGACCCGGGTAAGAAATTTCCGAAAAAAATAGTAAAAAAATTCAAAAAACTATAAAACCTCTTTCCGGCATTATTTTTATCCAAAACGGGATGAGATAGGCCGAAAAAGTGAAAGCAAAATTTTAGTCCCGAATTCTGTTCATACTCGACCCAAGAAAGAAAATTCCCAAAAAAATAGTAAAACAATTCAAAAACTAATAACACCTCTTCCCGGCATTATTTTTAGCCAAAACGGGATGAGATAGGCCGAAAAAGTGAAAACAAAATTTTAGTCCCGAATTTCGTTCATGCTCGACCCGGCCAAAAAATTTCCGAAAAAAATAGTAAAAAAATTCAAAAAATTATAAAACCTCTTCCCTGCATTATTTTTAGCCAAAAAGGGATGAGATTGGCCGAAAAAGTGAAAGCAAAATTTTAGTCCCGAATTCTGTTCATGCTCGACCCAGGAAAGAAAATTCCCAAAAAAATAGTAAAACAATTCAAAAAATAATAAAACCCCTTCCCGGCGTTATTTTTAGCCAAAATGGGATGAGATAGGCCGAAAAAAGTGAAATCTAAATTTTAGTCCCGAATTCCGTTCATGCTCGACCCGGGCAAGAAATTTCCGAAAAAAATAGTAAAAAAATTCAAAAAATTATAAAACCTCTTCCCTGCATTATTTTTAGCCAAAACGGGATGAGATACGCCGAAAATGTGAAAACTAAATTTTAGTCCCGAATTCCGTTCATGCTCGACCCGGGGAAGAAAATGCCGAAAAAAATAGTAAAAAAATTCAAAAAATTTTAAAACCTCTTCCCTGCATTCTTTTTTAGCCAAAACGGGATGAGATACTCCAAAAAAGTGAAAACAAAATTTTAGTCCCGAATTCCGTTCATACTCGACCCGGGAAAGAAAATTCCCAAAAAAATAGTAAAAAAATTCAAAAAATTATAAAACCTCTTCCCGGCATTATTTTTAGCCAGATCGGGATGAGATACGCTGAAAAAGTGAAAATTAAATTTTAGTCCCGAATTCCGTTCATACCCGACCCGGGAAAGAAAATTCCAAAAAAAATAGTAAAAAAATTCAAAAAATTATAAAACCTCTACCCGGCATTATTTTTAGCCAAAACGGGATTAGATATGCCGATAAAGGGAAAACAAAATTTTAGTCCCGAATTCCGTTCATACTCGACTCAGGACAGAAAATTCCCAAAAAAATAGTAAAAAAATTCAAAAAATTATAAAACCTCTTCCCGGCATTATTTTTAGCCAGAACGGGATGAGATAGGCAGAAAAAGAGCAAACAAAATTTTAGTCCCGAATTCGGTTCATACTCGACCTGGGAAAGAAAATTCCAAAAAAAATAGTAAAAAAATTCAAAAAACTATAAAACCTCTTTCCGGCATTATTTATGGCCGGAACGGGATGAGATAGGCCGAAAAAGAGGAAACAAAATTTTAGTCCCGAATTCTGTTCATACTCGACCCGGGTAAGAAAATTCCAAAAAAAATAGTAAAAAAATTCAAAAAATTATAAAACCTCTTCCGCGCATTATTTTTAGCGAAAAACGGATGAGATTGGCCGAAAAAGTGAAAGCAAAATTTTAGTCCCGAACTCTGTTCATACTCGACCCGGGAAAGAAAATTCCCAAAAAAATAGTAAAAAAGTTCAAAAAATAATAAAACCTCTTCCCGGCATTATTTTTATCCAAAACGGGATGAGATAGGTCGAAAAAGTTAAATCAAAATTTTAGTCCCGAATTCCGTTCATGCTCGACCCGAGCAAAAAAATTCCGAAAAAAATTGTAAAGAAATTCAAAAAATTATATAACCTCTTTCCTGCCTTATTTTTAGCCAAAACGGGATGAGATACGCAGAAAAAGTGAAAACTAAATTTTAGTCCCGAATTCCGTTCATGCTCGACCCGGGGAAGAAAATGCAGAAAAAAATAGTAAAAAAATTCAAAAAATTTTAAAACCTCTTCCCTGCATTATTTTTAGCCAAAACGGGATGACATACGCCGAAAAAGTGAAAACAAAATTTTAGTCCCGAATTCCGTTCATGCTCGACCCGGGCAAGAAATTTCCGAAAAAAATAGTAAAAAAATTCAAAAAATTGTAATACCTCTTCCCTGCATTATTTTTAGCCAAAAAGGGATGTGATTGGCCGAAAAAGTGAAAGCAAAATTTTACTCCCGAATTCTGTTCATGCTCGACCCAGGAAAGAAAATTCCCAAAAAAATAGTAAAACAATTGAAAAAATATTAAAACCTCTTCCCGGCGTTATTTTTAGCCAAAATGGGATGAGATAGGCCGAAAAAGTGAAATCTAAATTTTAGTCCCGAATTCCGTTCATGCTCGACCCGGGTAAGAAATTTCCGAAAAAAATAGTAAAAAAATTCAAAAAACTATAAAACCTCTTCCCGGCATTATTTTTATCCAAAACGGGATGAGATAGGCCGAAAAAGTGAAAGCAAAATTTTAGTCCCGAATTCTGTTCATACTCGACTCAGGACAGAAAATTCCCAAAAAAATGGTAAAAAAATTCAAAAAATTATAAAACCTCTTCCCGGCATTATTTATGGCCGGAACGGGATGAGATAGGCCGAAAAAGAGGAAACAAAATTTTAGTCCCGAATTCTGTTCATACTCGACCTGGGAAAGAAAATTCCAAAAAAAATAGTAAAAAAATTCAAAAAACTATAAAAACTCTTTCCGGCATTATTTATGGCCGGAACGAGATGAGATAGGCCGAAAAAGAGGAAACAAAATTTTAGTCCCGAATTCTGTTCATACTCGACCCGGGTAAGAAAATTCCAAAAAAAATAGTAAAAAAATTCAAAAAATTATAAAACCTCTTCCGCGCATTATTTTTAGCCAAAAAGGGATGAGATTGGCCGAAAAAGTGAAAGCATAATTTTAGTCCGGAACTCTGTTCATACTCGACCCGGGAAAGAAAATTCCCAAAAAAATAGTAAAAAAGTTCAAAAAATAATAAAACCTCTTCCCAGCATTATTTTTATCCAAAATGGGATGAGATTGGCCGAAAAAGTGAAAGCAAAATTTTAGTCCCGAATTCTGTTCATACTCGACCCGGAAAAGAAAATTCCCAAAAAAATAGTAAAAAAGTTCAAAAAATAATAAAACCTCTTCCCGGCATTATTTTTATCCAAAACGGGATGAGATAGGCCGAAAAAGTGAAATCAAGATTTTAGTCCCGAATTCCGTTCATGCTCGACCCGGGCAAGAAAATTCTGAAAAAAATAGTAAAAAAGTTCAAAAAATAATAAAACCTCTTCCCGGCATTATTTTTATCAGAAACGGGATGAGATAGGCCGAAAAAGTGAAAACAAAATTTTAGTCCCGAATTCCGTTCATGCTCGACCCGGGCAAGAAATTTCCGAAAAAAATAGTAAAAAAATTCAAAAAATTGTAAAACCTCTTCCCTGCATTATTTTTAGCCAAAACGGGATGAGATACGCAGAAAAAGTGAAAACTAAATTTTAGTCCCGAATTCTGTTCATGCTCGACCCGGGGAAGAAAATGCCGAAAAAAATAGTAAAAAAATTCAAAAAATTATAAAACCTCTTCCCTGCATTATTTTTAGCCAAAACGGGATGACATACGCCGAAAAAGTGAAAACAAAATTTTAGTCCCGAATTCCGTTCATGCTCAACCCGGGCAAGAAATTTCCGAAAAAAATAGTAAAAAAATTCAAAAAATTGTAAAACTTCTTCCCTGCATTATTTTTAGCCAAAAAGGGATGAGATTGGCCGAAAAAGTGAAAGCAAAATTTTACTCCCGAATTCTGTTCATGCTCGACCCAGGAAAGAAAATTCCCAAAAAAATAGTAAAACAATTGAAAAAATATTAAAACCTCTTCCCGGCGTTATTTTTAGCCAAAATGGAATGAGATAGGCCGAAAAAGTGAAATCAAGATTTTAGTCCCGAATTCCGTTCATGCTCGACCCGGGCAAGAAAATTCTGAAAAAAATAGTAAAAAAGTTCAAAAAATAATAAAAGCTCTTCCCGGCATTATTTTTATCCAAAACGGGATGAGATACGCCGAAAAAGTGAAAACAAAATTTTAGTCCCGAATTCCATTCATGCTCGACCCGGGCAAGAAAATGCCGAAAAAAATAGTAAAAAAATTCAAAAAATTTTAAAACCTCTTCCCTGCATTATTTTTAGCCAAAACGGGATGACATACGCCGAAAAAGTGAAAACAAAATTTTAGTCCCGAATTCCGTTCATGCTCGACCCGGGCAAGAAATTTCCGAAAAAAATAGTAAAAAAATTCAAAAAATTGTAAAACCTCTTCCCTGCATTATTTTTAGCCAAAAAGGGATGAGATTGGCCGAAAAAGTGAAAGCAAAATTTTACTCCCGAATTCTGTTCATGCTCGACCCAGGAAAGAAAATTCCCAAAAAAATAGTAAAACAATTGAAAAAATATTAAAACCTCTTCCCGGCGTTATTTTTAGCCAAAATGGGATGAGATAGGGCGAAAAAGTGAAATCAAGATTTTAGTCCCGAATTCCGTTCATGCTCGACCCGGGCAAGAAAATTCTGAAAAAAATAGTAAAAAAGTTCAAAAAATAATAAAACCTCTTCCCGGCATTATTTTTATCCAAAACTGGATGAGATAGGCCGAAAAAGTGAAAACAAAATTTTAGTCCCGAATTCCGTTCATGCTCGACCCGGGCAAGAAATTTCCGAAAAAAATAGTAAAAAAATTCAAAAAATTGTAAAACCTCTTCCCTGCATTATTTTTAGCCAAAAAGGGATGAGATTGGCCGAAAAAGTGAAAGCAAAATTTTACTCCCGAATTCTGTTCATGCTCGACCCAGGAAAGAAAATTCCCAAAAAAATAGTAAAACAATTGAAAAAATATTAAAACCTCTTCCCGGCGTTATTTTTAGCCAAAATGGGATGAGATGGGCCGAAAAAGTGAAATCAAGATTTTAGTCCCGAATTCCGTTCATGCTCGACCCGGGCAAGAAAATTCTGAAAAAAATAGTAAAAAAGTTCAAAAAATAATAAAACCTCTTCCCGGCATTATTTTTATCCAAAACTGGATGAGATAGGCCGAAAAATTGAAATCTAAATTTTAGTCCCGAATTCCGTTCATGCTGGACCCGGGCAAGAAATTTCCGAAAAAAATAGTAAAAAATTCAAAAAATTATAAAACCTCTTCCCTGCATTATTTTTAGCCAAAACGGGATGAGATACGCCAAAAAAGTGAAAACTAAATTTTAGTCCGAATTCCGTTCATGCTCGACCCGGGGAAGAAAATGCCGAAAAAAATAGTAAAAAAATTCAAAAAATTTTAAAACCTCTTCCCTGCATTCTTTTTTAGCCAAAACGGGATGAGATACTCCAAAAAAGTGAAAACAAAATTTTAGTCCCGAATTCCGTTCATACTCGACCCGGGAAAGAAAATTCCCAAAAAAATAGTAAAAAAATTCAAAAAATTAAAAAACCTCTTCCCGGCATTATTTTTAGCCAGATCGGGATGAGATACGCTGAAAAAGTGAAAACTAAATTTTAGTCCCGAATTCCGTTCATACCCGACCCGGGAAAGAAAATTCCAAAAAAAATAGTAAAAAAATTCAAAAAATTATAAAACCTCTACCCGGCATTATTTTTAGCCAAAACGGGATGAGATACGCCGATAAAGGGAAAACAAAATTTTAGTCCCGAATTCCGCTCATACTCGACTCAGGACAGAAAATTCCCAAAAAAATAGTAAAAAAATTCAAAAAATTATAAAACCTCTTCCCGGCATTAATTTTAGCCAGATCGGGATGAGATACGCTGAAAAAGTGAAAATTAAATTTTAGTCCCGAATTCCGTTCATACCCGACCCGGGAAAGAAAATTCCAAAAAAAATAGTAAAAAAATTCAAAAAACTATAAAACCTCTTCCCTGCATTATTTTTAGCCAAAAAGGGACGAGATTGGCCGAAAAAGTGAAAGCAAAATTTTAGTCCCGAATTCTGTTCATACTCGACCCGGGAAAGTAAATTCCCAAAAAAATAGTAAAAAAGTTCAAAAAATAATAAAACCTCTTCCCGGCATTATTTTTATCCAAAACGGGGATAAGATAGGCCGAAAAAGTGAAATCAAAATTTTAGTCCCGAATTCTGTTCATACTCGACCCAGGAAAGAAAATTCCCAAAAAAATAGTAAAACAATTCCAAAACTAATAAAACCTCTTCCCGGCATCATTTTTAGCCAAAACGGGATGCGATAGGCCGAAAAAGTGAAATCAAAATTTTAGTCCCGAATTCTGTTTATACTCGACCCAGGAAAGAAAATTCCCAAAAAAATAGTAAAACAATTCCAAAACTAATAAAACCTCTTCCCGGCATCATTTTTAGCCAAAACGGGATGCGATAGGCCGAAAAAGTGAAATCTAAATTTTTGTCCCGAATTCCGTTCATGCTCGACCTGGGCAAGAAATTTCCGAAAAAAGTAGTAAAAAAATTCAAAAAACTATAAAACCTCTTCCCTGCATTATTTTTAGCCAAAAAGGGACGAGATTGGCCGAAAAAGTGAAAGCAAAATTTTAGTCCCGAATTCTGTTCATACTCGACCCGGGAAAGAAAATTCCCAAAAAAATAGTAAAAAAGTTCAAAAAATAATAAAACCTCTTTCCGGCATTATTTTTATCCAAAACGGGGATAAGATAGGCCGAAAAAGTGAAATCAAAATTTTAGTCCCGAATTCTGTTCATACTCGACCCAGGAAAGAAAATTCCCAAAAAAATAGTAAAACAATTCCAAAACTAATAAAACCTCTTCCCGGCATCATTTTTAGCCAAAACGGGATGCGATAGGCCGAAAAAGTGAAATCTAAATTTTTGTCCCGAATTCCGTTCATGCTCGACCCGGGCAAGAAATTTCCGAAAAAAGTAGTAAAAAAATTCAAAAAATTATAAAACCTCTTCCCACCATTATTTTTAGCCAAAACGGGATGAGATACGCCGAAAAAGTGAAAACTAAATTTTAGTCCCGAATTCCGTTCATGCTCGACCCGCGGAAGAAAATGCCGAAAAAAATAGGAAAAAAATTCAAAAAATTATAAAACCTTTTCCCTGCATTATTTTTAGCCAAAACGGGATGAGATATGCCGAAAAAGTGAAAACAAAATTTTAGTCCCGAATTCCGTTCATACTCGATCTGGGAAAGAAAATTCCAAAAAAAAATAGTAAAAAAATTCAAAAAACTATAAAACCTCTTCCCGGCATTATTTTTAGCCGGAACGGGATAAGATGGGCCGAAAAAGAGGAAACAAAATTTTAGTGCCGAATTCCGTTCATACCCGACCCGGGAAAGAAAATTCCAAAAAAAATAGTAAAAAAATTCTAAAAATTATAAAACCTCTGCCCGGCATTATTTTTAGCCAAAACGGGATGAGATATGCCGAAAAAGTGAAAACAAAATTTTAGTCCCGAATTCCGTTCATACTCGACTCGGGACAGAAAATTCCCAAAAAAATAGTAAAAGAATTCAAAAAATTATAAAACCTCTTCCCGGCATTATTTTTAGCCAGAACGGGATGAGATAGGCCAAAAAGAGAAAACAAAATTTTAGTCCCGAATTCCGTTCCTACTCGACCTGGGAAAGAAAATTCCAAAAAAAATAGTAAAAAAATTCAAAAAACTATAAAACCTCTTTACGGCATTAATATTTGCCGAAACGGGATGAGATAGGCCGAAAAAGAGGAAACAAAATTTTAGTCCCGAATTCTGTTCATACTCGACCCGGGTAAGAAAATTCCAAAAAAAATAGTAAAAAAATTCAAAAAAATATAAAACCTCTTCCCGGCATTATTTTTAGCTAAAAAGGGATGAGATTGGCCGAAAAAGTGAAAGCAAAATTTTAGTCCCGAATTCTGTTCATACTCGACCCGGAAAAGAAAATTCCCAAAAAAATAGTAAAAAAGTTCAAAAAATAATAAAACCTCTTCCCGGCATTATTTTTATCCAAAACGGGATGAGATAGGCCGAAAAAGTGAAATCAAGATTTTAGTCCCGAATTCCGTTCATGCTCGACCCGGGCAAGAAAATTCTGAAAAAAATAGTAAAAAAGTTCAAAAAATAATAAAACCTCTTCCCGGCATTATTTTTATCCAAAACGGGATGAGATAGGCCGTAAAAGTGAAAACAAAATTTTAGTCCCGAATTCCGTTCATGCTCGACCTGGGCAAGAAATTTCCGAAAAAAATAGTAAAAAAATTCAAAAAATTGTAAAACCTCTTCCCTGCATTATTTTTAGCCAAAAAGGGATGAGATTGGCCGAAAAAGTGAAAGCAAAATTTTACTCCCGAATTCAGTTCATGCTCGACCCAGGAAAGAAAATTCCCAAAAAAATAGTAAAACAATTGAAAAAATATTAAAACCTCTTCCCGGCGTTATTTTTAGCCAAAATGGGATGAGATGGGCCGAAAAAGTGAAATCTAAATTTTAGTCCCGAATTCCGTTCATGCTCGACCCGGGCAAGAAATTTCCGAAAAAAATAGTAAAAAAATTCAAAAAACTATAAAACCTCTTCCCGGCAATATTTTTATCCAAAACGGGATGAGATATGCAGAAAAAGTGAAAACTAAATTTTAGTCCCGAATTCCGTTCATGCTCGACCCGGGGAAGAAAATGCCGAAAAAAATAGTAAAAAAATTCAAAAAATTTTAAAACCTCTTCCCGGCATTATTTTTAGCCAAAAAGGGATGAGATTGGCCGAAAAAGTGAAAGCAAAATTTTAGTCCCGAACTCTGTTCATACTCGACCCGGGAAAGAAAATTCCCAAAAAAATAGTAAAAAAGTTCAAAAAATAATAAAACCTCTTCCCGGCATTATTTTTATCCAAAACGGGATGAGATAGGTCGAAAAAGTGAAATCAAAATTTTAGTCCCGAATTCCGTTCATGCTCGACCCGGGCAAGAAATTTCCGAAAAAAATAGTAAAAAAATTCAAAAAATTGTAAAACCTCTTCCCTGCATTATTTTTAGCCAAAACGGGATGACATACGCCGAAAAAGTGAAAACAAAATTTTAGTCCCGAATTCCGTTCATGCTCGACCCGGGCAAGAAATTTCCGAAAAAAATAGTAAAAAAATTCAAAAAATTGTAAAACCTCTTCCCTGCATTATTTTTAGCCAAAAAGGGATGAGATTGGCCGAAAAAGTGAAAGCAAAATTTTACTCCCGAATTCTGTTCATGCTCGACCCAGGAAAGAAAATTCCCAAAAAAATAGTAAAACAATTGAAAAAATATTAAAACCTCTTCCCGGCGTTATTTTTAGCCAAAATGGGATGAGATAGGGCGAAAAAGTGAAATCAAGATTTTAGTCCCGAATTCCGTTCATGCTCGACCCGGGCAAGAAAATTCTGAAAAAAATAGTAAAAAAGTTCAAAAAATAATAAAACCTCTTCCCGGCATTATTTTTATCCAAAACTGGATGAGATAGGCCGAAAAAGTGAAAACAAAATTTTAGTCCCGAATTCCGTTCATGCTCGACCCGGGCAAGAAATTTCCGAAAAAAATAGTAAAAAAATTCAAAAAATTGTAAAACCTCTTCCCTGCATTATTTTTAGCCAAAAAGGGATGAGATTGGCCGAAAAAGTGAAAGCAAAATTTTACTCCCGAATTCTGTTCATGCTCGACCCAGGAAAGAAAATTCCCAAAAAAATAGTAAAACAATTGAAAAAATATTAAAACCTCTTCCCGGCGTTATTTTTAGCCAAAATGGGATGAGATGGGCCGAAAAAGTGAAATCAAGATTTTAGTCCCGAATTCCGTTCATGCTCGACCCGGGCAAGAAAATTCTGAAAAAAATAGTAAAAAAGTTCAAAAAATAATAAAACCTCTTCCCGGCATTATTTTTATCCAAAACTGGATGAGATAGGCCGAAAAATTGAAATCTAAATTTTAGTCCCGAATTCCGTTCATGCTGGACCCGGGCAAGAAATTTCCGAAAAAAATAGTAAAAAATTCAAAAAATTATAAAACCTCTTCCCTGCATTATTTTTAGCCAAAACGGGATGAGATACGCCAAAAAAGTGAAAACTAAATTTTAGTCCGAATTCCGTTCATGCTCGACCCGGGGAAGAAAATGCCGAAAAAAATAGTAAAAAAATTCAAAAAATTTTAAAACCTCTTCCCTGCATTCTTTTTTAGCCAAAACGGGATGAGATACTCCAAAAAAGTGAAAACAAAATTTTAGTCCCGAATTCCGTTCATACTCGACCCGGGAAAGAAAATTCCCAAAAAAATAGTAAAAAAATTCAAAAAATTAAAAAACCTCTTCCCGGCATTATTTTTAGCCAGATCGGGATGAGATACGCTGAAAAAGTGAAAACTAAATTTTAGTCCCGAATTCCGTTCATACCCGACCCGGGAAAGAAAATTCCAAAAAAAATAGTAAAAAAATTCAAAAAATTATAAAACCTCTACCCGGCATTATTTTTAGCCAAAACGGGATGAGATACGCCGATAAAGGGAAAACAAAATTTTAGTCCCGAATTCCGCTCATACTCGACTCAGGACAGAAAATTCCCAAAAAAATAGTAAAAAAATTCAAAAAATTATAAAACCTCTTCCCGGCATTAATTTTAGCCAGATCGGGATGAGATACGCTGAAAAAGTGAAAATTAAATTTTAGTCCCGAATTCCGTTCATACCCGACCCGGGAAAGAAAATTCCAAAAAAAATAGTAAAAAAATTCAAAAAACTATAAAACCTCTTCCCTGCATTATTTTTAGCCAAAAAGGGACGAGATTGGCCGAAAAAGTGAAAGCAAAATTTTAGTCCCGAATTCTGTTCATACTCGACCCGGGAAAGTAAATTCCCAAAAAAATAGTAAAAAAGTTCAAAAAATAATAAAACCTCTTCCCGGCATTATTTTTATCCAAAACGGGGATAAGATAGGCCGAAAAAGTGAAATCAAAATTTTAGTCCCGAATTCTGTTCATACTCGACCCAGGAAAGAAAATTCCCAAAAAAATAGTAAAACAATTCCAAAACTAATAAAACCTCTTCCCGGCATCATTTTTAGCCAAAACGGGATGCGATAGGCCGAAAAAGTGAAATCAAAATTTTAGTCCCGAATTCTGTTTATACTCGACCCAGGAAAGAAAATTCCCAAAAAAATAGTAAAACAATTCCAAAACTAATAAAACCTCTTCCCGGCATCATTTTTAGCCAAAACGGGATGCGATAGGCCGAAAAAGTGAAATCTAAATTTTTGTCCCGAATTCCGTTCATGCTCGACCTGGGCAAGAAATTTCCGAAAAAAGTAGTAAAAAAATTCAAAAAACTATAAAACCTCTTCCCTGCATTATTTTTAGCCAAAAAGGGACGAGATTGGCCGAAAAAGTGAAAGCAAAATTTTAGTCCCGAATTCTGTTCATACTCGACCCGGGAAAGAAAATTCCCAAAAAAATAGTAAAAAAGTTCAAAAAATAATAAAACCTCTTCCCGGCATTATTTTTATCCAAAACGGGGATAAGATAGGCCGAAAAAGTGAAATCAAAATTTTAGTCCCGAATTCTGTTCATACTCGACCCAGGAAAGAAAATTCCCAAAAAAATAGTAAAACAATTCCAAAACTAATAAAACCTCTTCCCGGCATCATTTTTAGCCAAAACGGGATGCGATAGGCCGAAAAAGTGAAATCTAAATTTTTGTCCCGAATTCCGTTCATGCTCGACCCGGGCAAGAAATTTCCGAAAAAAGTAGTAAAAAAATTCAAAAAATTATAAAACCTCTTCCCTCCATTATTTTTAGCCAAAACGGGATGAGATACGCCGAAAAAGTGAAAACTAAATTTTAGTCCCGAATTCCGTTCATGCTCGACCCGCGGAAGAAAATGCCGAAAAAAATAGGAAAAAAATTCAAAAAATTATAAAACCTTTTCCCTGCATTATTTTTAGCCAAAACGGGATGAGATATGCCGAAAAAGTGAAAACAAAATTTTAGTCCCGAATTCCGTTCATACTCGATCTGGGAAAGAAAATTCCAAAAAAAAATAGTAAAAAAATTCAAAAAACTATAAAACCTCTTCCCGGCATTATTTTTAGCCGGAACGGGATAAGATGGGCCGAAAAAGAGGAAACAAAATTTTAGTGCCGAATTCCGTTCATACCCGACCCGGGAAAGAAAATTCCAAAAAAAATAGTAAAAAAATTCTACAAATTATAAAACCTCTGCCCGGCATTATTTTTAGCCAAAACGGGATGAGATATGCCGAAAAAGTGAAAACAAAATTTTAGTCCCGAATTCCGTTCATACTCGACTCGGGACAGAAAATTCCCAAAAAAATAGTAAAAGAATTCAAAAAATTATAAAACCTCTTCCCGGCATTATTTTTAGCCAGAACGGGATGAGATAGGCCAAAAAGAGAAAACAAAATTTTAGTCCCGAATTCCGTTCCTACTCGACCTGGGAAAGAAAATTCCAAAAAAAATAGTAAAAAAATTCAAAAAACTATAAAACCTCTTTACGGCATTAATATTTGCCGAAACGGGATGAGATAGGCCGAAAAAGAGGAAACAAAATTTTAGTCCCGAATTCTGTTCATACTCGACCCGGGTAAGAAAATTCCAAAAAAAATAGTAAAAAAATTCAAAAAAATATAAAACCGCTTCCCGGCATTATTTTTAGCTAAAAAGGGATGAGATTGGCCGAAAAAGTGAAAGCAAAATTTTAGTCCCGAATTCTGTTCATACTCGACCCGGAAAAGAAAATTCCCAAAAAAATAGTAAAAAAGTTCAAAAAATAATAAAACCTCTTCCCGGCATTATTTTTATCCAAAACGGGATGAGATAGGCCGAAAAAGTGAAATCAAGATTTTAGTCCCGAATTCCGTTCATGCTCGACCCGGGCAAGAAAATTCTGAAAAAAATAGTAAAAAAGTTCAAAAAATAATAAAACCTCTTCCCGGCATTATTTTTATCCAAAACGGGATGAGATAGGCCGTAAAAGTGAAAACAAAATTTTAGTCCCGAATTCCGTTCATGCTCGACCTGGGCAAGAAATTTCCGAAAAAAATAGTAAAAAAATTCAAAAAATTGTAAAACCTCTTCCCTGCATTATTTTTAGCCAAAAAGGGATGAGATTGGCCGAAAAAGTGAAAGCAAAATTTTACTCCCGAATTCAGTTCATGCTCGACCCAGGAAAGAAAATTCCCAAAAAAATAGTAAAACAATTGAAAAAATATTAAAACCTCTTCCCGGCGTTATTTTTAGCCAAAATGGGATGAGATGGGCCGAAAAAGTGAAATCTAAATTTTAGTCCCGAATTCCGTTCATGCTCGACCCGGGCAAGAAATTTCCGAAAAAAATAGTAAAAAAATTCAAAAAACTATAAAACCTCTTCCCGGCAATATTTTTATCCAAAACGGGATGAGATATGCAGAAAAAGTGAAAACTAAATTTTAGTCCCGAATTCCGTTCATGCTCGACCCGGGGAAGAAAATGCCGAAAAAAATAGTAAAAAAATTCAAAAAATTTTAAAACCTCTTCCCGGCATTATTTTTAGCCAAAAAGGGATGAGATTGGCCGAAAAAGTGAAAGCAAAATTTTAGTCCCGAACTCTGTTCATACTCGACCCGGGAAAGAAAATTCCCAAAAAAATAGTAAAAAACTTCAAAAAATAATAAAACCTCTTCCCGGCATTATTTTTATCCAAAACGGGATGAGATAGGTCGAAAAAGTGAAATCAAAATTTTAGTCCCGAATTCCGTTCATGCTCGACCCGGGAAAAAAAATTCCGAAAAAAATTGTAAAAAATTCAAAAAATTATATAACCTCTTCCCTGCATTATTTTTAGCCAAAACGGGATGAGATATGCAGAAAAAGTGAAAACTAAATATTAGTCCCGAATTCCGTTCATGCTCGACCCGAGGAAGAAAATGCCGAAAAAAATAGTAAAAAAATTCAAAAAATTTTAAAACCTCTTCCCTGCATTATTTTTAGCCAAAACGGGATGACATACGCCGAAAAAGTGAAAACAAAATTTTAGTCCCGAATTCCGTTCATACTCGACCCGGGAAAGAAAATTCCAAAAAAAATAGTAAAAAAATTCAAAAAACTATAAAACCTCTTCCCTGCATTATTTTTAGCCAAAAAGGGACGAGATTGGCCGAAAAAGTGAAAGCAAAATTTTAGTCCCGAATTCCGTTCCTGCTCGACCCGGGCAAGAAATTTCCGAAAAAAATAGTAAAAAAATTCAAAAAATTATAAAACCTCTTCCCGGCATTATTTTTAGCTAGATCGGGATGAGATAAGCTGGAAAAGTGAAAATTAAATTTTAGTCCCGAATTCCGTTCATACCCGACCCGGGAAAGAAAATTCCAAAAAAAAATAGTAAAAAAATTCTAAAAATTATAAAACCTCTGCCCGGCATTATTTTTAGCCAAAACGGGATGAGATATGCCGAAAAAGTGAAAACAAAATTTTAGTCCCGAATTCCGTTCATACTCGACTCGGGACAGAAAATTCCCAAAAAAATAGTAAAAGAATTCAAAAAATTATAAAACCTCTTCCCGGCATTATTTTTAGCCAGAACGGGATGAGATAGGCCAAAAAGAGAAAACAAAATTTTAGTCCCGAATTCCGTTCCTACTCGACCTGGGAAAGAAAATTCCAAAAAAAATAGTAAAAAAATTCAAAAAACTATAAAACCTCTTTACGGCATTAATATTTGCCGGAACGGGATGAGATAGGCCGAAAAAGAGGAAACAAAATTTTAGTCCCGAATTCTGTTCATACTCGACCCGGGTAAGAAAATTCAAAAAAAAATAGTAAAAAAATTCAAAAAATTATAAAACCTCTTCCCGGCATTATTTTTAGCCAAAAAGGGATGAGATTGGCTGAAAAAGTGAAAGCAAAATTTTAGACCCGAACTCTGTTCATACTCGACCCGGAAAAGAAAATTCCCAAAAAAATAGTAAAAAAGTTCAAAAAATAATAAAACCTCTTCCCGGCATTATTTTTATCCAAAACGGGATGAGATAGGCCGTAAAAGTGAAAACAAAATTTTAGTCCCGAATTCCGTTCATGCTCGACCCGGGCAAGAAATTTCCGAAAAAAATAGTAAAAAAATTCAAAAAATTGCAAAACCTCTTCCTTGCATTATTTTTAGCCAAAAAGGGAGGAGATTGGCCGAAAAAGTGAAAGCAAAATTTTACTCCCGAATTCTGTTCATGCTCGACCCAGGAAAGAAAATTCCCAAAAAAATAGTAAAACAATTGAAAAAATATTAAAACCTCTTCCCGGCGTTATTTTTAGCCAAAATGGGATGAGATAGGCCGAAAAAGTGAAATCTAAATTTTAGTCCCGAATTCCGTTCATGCTCGACCCGGGTAAGAAATTTCCGAAAAAAATAGTAAAAAAATTCAAAAAACTATAAAACCTCTTCCCGGCATTATTTTTATCCAAAACGGGATGAGATAGGCCGAAAAAGTGAAATCAAAATTTTAGTCCCGAATTCCGTTCATCCTCGACCCGGGAAAAAAAATTCCGAAAAAAATTGTAAAAAATTCAAAAAATTTTATAACCTCTTCCCTGCATTATTTTTAGCCAAAAAGGGATGAGATTGGCCGAAAAAGTGAAAGCAAAATTTTAGTCCCGAATTCTGTTCATGCTCGACCCAGGAAAGAAAATTCCCAAAAAAATAGTAAAACAATTCAAAAAATAATAAAACCCCTTCCCGGCGTTATTTTTAGCCAAAATGGGATGAGATAGGCCGAAAAAAGTGAAATCTAAATTTTAGTCCCGAATTCCGTTCATGCTCGACCCGGGCAAGAAATTTCCGAAAAAAATAGTAAAAAAATTCAAAAAATTATAAAACCTCTTCCCTGCATTATTTTTAGCCAAAACGGGATGAGATACGCCGAAAAAGTGAAAACTAAATTTTAGTCCCGAATTCCGTTCATGCTCGACCCGGGGAAGAAAATGCCGAAAAAAATAGTAAAAAAATTCAAAAAATTTTAAAACCTCTTCCCTGCATTCTTTTTTAGCCAAAACGGGATGAGATACTCCAAAAAAGTGAAAACAAAATTTTAGTCCCGAATTCCGTTCATACTCGACCCGGGAAAGAAAATTCCCAAAAAAATAGTAAAAAAATTCAAAAAATTATAAAACCTCTTCCCGGCATTATTTTTAGCCAGATCGGGATGAGATACGCTGAAAAAGTGAAAATTAAATTTTAGTCCCGAATTCCGTTCATACCCGACCCGGGAAAGAAAATTCCAAAAAAAATAGTAAAAAAATTCAAAAAATTATAAAACCTCTACCCGGCATTATTTTTAGCCAAAACGGGATGAGATATGCCGATAAAGGGAAAACAAAATTTTAGTCCCGAATTCCGTTCATACTCGACTCAGGACAGAAAATTCCCAAAAAAATAGTAAAAAAATTCAAAAAATTATAAAACCTCTTCCCGGCATTATTTTTAGCCAGAACGGGATGAGATATGCAGAAAAAGTGAAAACTAAATTTTAGTCCCGAATTCCGTTCATGCTCGACCCGGGGAAGAAAATGCCGAAAAAAATAGTAAAAAAATTCAAAAAATTTTAAAACCTCTTCCCGGCATTATTTTTAGCCAGAACGGGATGGGATAGGCAGAAAAAGAGCAAACAAAATTTTAGTCCCGAATTCTGTTCATACTCGACCTGGGAAAGAAAATTCCAAAAAAAATAGTAAAAAAATTCAAAAAACTATAAAACCTCTTTCCGGCATTATTTATGGCCGGAACGGGATGAGATAGTCCGAAAAAGAGGAAACAAAATTTTAGTCCCGAATTCTGTTCATACTCGACCCGGGTAAGAAAATTCCAAAAAAAATAGTAAAAAAATTCAAAAAATTATAAAACCTCTTCCGCGCATTATTTTTAGCGAAAAACGGATGAGATTGGCCGAAAAAGTGAAAGCAAAATTTTAGTCCCGAACTCTGTTCATACTCGACCCGGGAAAGAAAATTCCCAAAAAAATAGTAAAAAAGTTCAAAAAATAATAAAACCTCTTCCCGGCATTATTTTTATCCAAAACGGGATGAGATAGGTCGAAAAAGTGAAATCAAAATTTTAGTCCCGAATTCCGTTCATGCTCGACCCGGGAAAAAAAATTCCGAAAAAAATTGTAAAAAATTCAAAAAATTATATAACCTCTTCCCTGCATTATTTTTAGCCAAAACGGGATGAGATATGCAGAAAAAGTGAAAACTAAATTTTAGTCCCGAATTCCGTTCATGCTCGACCCGGGGAAGAAAATGCCGAAAAAAATAGTAAAAAAATTCAAAAAATTTTAAAACCTCTTCCCGGCATTATTTTTAGCCAAAAAGGGATGAGATTGGCCGAAAAAGTGAAAGCAAAATTTTAGTCCCGAACTCTGTTCATACTCGACCCGGGAAAGAAAATTCCCAAAAAAATAGTAAAAAAGTTCAAAAAATAATAAAACCTCTTCCCGGCATTATTTTTATCCAAAACGGGATGAGATAGGTCGAAAAAGTGAAATCAAAATTTTAGTCCCGAATTCCGTTCATGCTCGACCCGGGAAAAAAAATTCCGAAAAAAATTGTAAAAAATTCAAAAAACTATATAACCTCTTCCCTGCATTATTTTTAGCCAAAACGGGATTAGATATGCAGAAAAAGTGAAAACTAAATATTAGTCCCGAATTCCGTTCATGCTCGACCCGGGGAAGAAAATGCCGAAAAAAATAGTAAAAAAATTCAAAAAATTTTAAAACCTCTTCCCTGCATTATTTTTAGCCAAAACGGGATGACATACGCCGAAAAAGTGAAAACAAAATTTTAGTCCCGAATTCCGTTCATACTCGACCCGGGAAAGAAAATTCCAAAAAAAATAGTAAAAAAATTCAAAAAACTATAAAACCTCTTCCCTGCATTATTTTTAGCCAAAAAGGGACGAGATTGGCCGAAAAAGTGAAAGCAAAATTTTAGTCCCGAATTCCGTTCCTGCTCGACCCGGGCAAGAAATTTCCGAAAAAAATAGTAAAAAAATTCAAAAAATTATAAAACCTCTTCCCGGCATTATTTTTAGCTAGATCGGGATGAGATAAGCTGAAAAAGTGAAAATTAAATTTTAGTCCCGAATTCCGTTCATACCCGACCCGGGAAAGAAAATTCCAAAAAAAATAGTAAAAAAATTCTAAAAATTATAAAACCTCTGCCCGGCATTATTTTTAGCCAAAACGGGATGAGATATGCCGAAAAAGTGAAAACAAAATTTTAGTCCCGAATTCCGTTCATACTCGACTCGGGACAGAAAATTCCCAAAAAAATAGTAAAAGAATTCAAAAAATTATAAAACCTCTTCCCGGCATTATTTTTAGCCAGAACGGGATGAGATAGGCCAAAAAGAGAAAACAAAATTTTAGTCCCGAATTCCGTTCCTACTCGACCTGGGAAAGAAAATTCCAAAAAAAATAGTAAAAAAATTCAAAAAACTATAAAACCTCTTTACGGCATTAATATTTGCCGGAACGGGATGAGATAGGCCGAAAAAGAGGAAACAAAATTTTAGTCCCGAATTCTGTTCATACTCGACCCGGGTAAGAAAATTCAAAAAAAAATAGTAAAAAAATTCAAAAAATTATAAAACCTCTTCCCGGCATTATTTTTAGCCAAAAAGGGATGAGATTGGCTGAAAAAGTGAAAGCAAAATTTTAGACCCGAATTCTGTTCATACTCGACCCGGAAAAGAAAATTCCCAAAAAAATAGTAAAAAAGTTCAAAAAATAATAAAACCTCTTCCCGGCATTATTTTTATCCAAAACGGGATGAGATAGGCCGTAAAAGTGAAAACAAAATTTTAGTCCCGAATTCCGTTCATGCTCGACCCGGGCAAGAAATTTCCGAAAGAAATAGTAAAAAAATTCAAAAAATTGCAAAACCTCTTCCTTGCATTATTTTTAGCCAAAAAGGGAGGAGATTGGCCGAAAAAGTGAAAGCAAAATTTTACTCCCGAATTCTGTTCATGCTCGACCCAGGAAAGAAAATTCCCAAAAAAATAGTAAAACAATTGAAAAAATATTAAAACCTCTTCCCGGCGTTATTTTTAGCCAAAATGGGATGAGATAGGCCGAAAAAGTGAAATCCAAATTTTAGTCCCGAATTCCGTTCATGCTCGACCCGGGTAAGAAATTTCCGAAAAAAATAGTAAAAAAATTCAAAAAACTATAAAACCTCTTCCCGGCATTATTTTTATCCAAAACGGGATGAGATAGGCCGAAAAAGTGAAATCAAAATTTTAGTCCCGAATTCCGTTCATCCTCGACCCGGGAAAAAAAATTCCGAAAAAAATTGTAAAAAATTCAAAAAATTTTATAACCTCTTCCCTGCATTATTTTTAGCCAAAAAGGGATGAGATTGGCCGAAAAAGTGAAAGCAAAATTTTAGTCCCGAATTCTGTTCATGCTCGACCCAGGAAAGAAAATTCCCAAAAAAATAGTAAAACAATTCAAAAAATAATAAAACCCCTTCCCGGCGTTATTTTTAGCCAAAATGGGATGAGATAGGCCGAAAAAAGTGAAATCTAAATTTTAGTCCCGAATTCCGTTCATGCTCGACCCGGGCAAGAAATTTCCGAAAAAAATAGTAAAAAAATTCAAAAAATTATAAAACCTCTTCCCTGCATTATTTTTAGCCAAAACGGGATGAGATACGCCGAAAAAGTGAAAACTAAATTTTAGTCCCGAATTCCGTTCATGCTCGACCCGGGGAAGAAAATGCCGAAAAAAATAGTAAAAAAATTCAAAAAATTTTAAAACCTCTTCCCTGCATTCTTTTTTAGCCAAAACGGGATGAGATACTCCAAAAAAGTGAAAACAAAATTTTAGTCCCGAATTCCGTTCATACTCGACCCGGGAAAGAAAATTCCCAAAAAAATAGTAAAAAAATTCAAAAAATTATAAAACCTCTTCCCGGCATTATTTTTAGCCAGATCGGGATGAGATACGCTGAAAAAGTGAAAATTAAATTTTAGTCCCGAATTCCGTTCATACCCGACCCGGGAAAGAAAATTCCAAAAAAAATAGTAAAAAAATTCAAAAAATTATAAAACCTCTACCCGGCATTATTTTTAGCCAAAACGGGATGAGATATGCCGATAAAGGGAAAACAAAATTTTAGTCCCGAATTCCGTTCATACTCGACTCAGGACAGAAAATTCCCAAAAAAATAGTAAAAAAATTCAAAAAATTATAAAACCTCTTCCCGGCATTATTTTTAGCCAGAACGGGATGAGATAGGCAGAAAAAGAGCAAACAAAATTTTAGTCCCGAATTCTGTTCATACTCGACCTGGGAAAGAAAATTCCAAAAAAAATAGTAAAAAAATTCAAAAAACTATAAAACCTCTTTCCGGCATTATTTATGGCCGGAACGGGATGAGATAGGCCGAAAAAGAGGAAACAAAATTTTAGTCCCGAATTCTGTTCATACTCGACCCGGGTAAGAAAATTCCAAAAAAAATAGTAAAAAAATTCAAAAAATTATAAAACCTCTTCCGCGCATTATTTTTAGCGAAAAACGGATGAGATTGGCCGAAAAAGTGAAAGCAAAATTTTAGTCCCGAACTCTGTTCATACTCGACCCGGGAAAGAAAATTCCCAAAAAAATAGTAAAAAAGTTCAAAAAATAATAAAACCTCTTCCCGGCATTATTTTTATCCAAAACGGGATGAGATAGGTCGAAAAAGTGAAATCAAAATTTTAGTCCCGAATTCCGTTCATGCTCGACCCGAGCAAAAAAATTCCGAAAAAAATTGTAAAGAAATTCAAAAAATTATATAACCTCTTTCCTGCATTATTTTTAGCCAAAACGGGATGAGATACGCAGAAAAAGTGAAAACTAAATTTTAGTCCCGAATTCCGTTCATGCTCGACCCGGGGAAGAAAATGTAGAAAAAAATAGTAAAAAAATTCAAAAAATTTTAAAACCTCTTCCCTGCATTATTTTTAGCCAAAACGGGATGACATACGCCGAAAAAGTGAAAACAAAATTTTAGTCCCGAATTCCGTTCATGCTCGACCCGGGCATGAAATTTCCGAAAAAAATAGTAAAAAAATTCAAAAAATTGTAATACCTCTTCCCTGCATTATTTTTAGCCAAAAAGGGATGAGATTGGCCGAAAAAGTGAAAGCAAAATTTTACTCCCGAATTCTGTTCATGCTCGACCCAGGAAAGAAAATTCCCAAAAAAATAGTAAAACAATTGAAAAAATATTAAAACCTCTTCCCGGCGTTATTTTTAGCCAAAATGGGATGAGATAGGCCGAAAAAGTGAAATCTAAATTTTAGTCCCGAATTCCATTCATGCTCGACCCGGGTAAGAAATTTCCGAAAAAAATAGTAAAAAAATTCAAAAAACTATAAAACCTCTTCCCGGCATTATTTTTATCCAAAACGGGATGAGATAGGCCGAAAAAGTGAAAGCAAAATTTTAGTCCCGAATTCTGTTCATACTCGACTCAGGACAGAAAATTCCCAAAAAAATGGTAAAAAAATTCAAAAAATTATAAAACCTCTTCCCGGCATTATTTATGGCCGGAACGGGATGAGATAGGCCGAAAAAGAGGAAACAAAATTTTAGTCCCGAATTCTGTTCATACTCGACCTGGGAAAGAAAATTCCAAAAAAAATAGTAAAAAAATTCAAAAAACTATAAAACCTCTTTCCGGCATTATTTATGGCCGGAACGGGATGAGATAGGCCGAAAAAGAGGAAACAAAATTTTAGTCCCGAATTCTGTTCATACTCGACCCGGGTAAGAAAATTCCAAAAAAAATAGTAAAAAAATTCAAAAAATTATAAAACCTCTTCCGCGCATTATTTTTAGCCAAAAAGGGATGAGATTGGCCGAAAAAGTGAAAGCATAATTTTAGTCCGGAACTCTGTTCATACTCGACCCGGGAAAGAAAATTCCCAAAAAAATAGTAAAAAAGTTCAAAAAATAATAAAACCTCTTCCCGGCATTATTTTTATCCAAAATGGGAAGAGATTGGCCGAAAAAGTGAAAGCAAAATTTTAGTCCCGAATTCTGTTCATACTCGACCCGGAAAAGAAAATTCCCAAAAAAATAGTAAAAAAGTTCAAAAAATAATAAAACCTCTTCCCGGCATTATTTTTATCCAAAACGGGATGAGATAGGCCGAAAAAGTGAAATCAAGATTTTAGTCCCGAATTCCGTTCATGCTCGACCCGGGCAAGAAAATTCTGAAAAAAATAGTAAAAAAGTTCAAAAAATAATAAAACCTCTTCCCGGCATTATTTTTATCCAAAACGGGATGAGATAGGCCGTAAAAGTGAAAACAAAATTTTAGTCCCGAATTCCGTTCATGCTCGACCTGGGCAAGAAATTTCCGTAAAAAATAGTAAAAAAATTCAAAAAATTGTAAAACCTCTTCCCTGCATTATTTTTAGCCAAAACGGGATGAGATACGCAGAAAAAGTGAAAACTAAATTTTAGTCCCGAATTCTGTTCATGCTCGACCCGGGGAAGAAAATGCCGAAAAAAATAGTAAAAAAATTCAAAAAATTATAAAACCTCTTCCCTGCATTATTTTTAGCCAAAACGGGATGACATACGCCGAAAAAGTGAAAACAAAATTTTAGTCCCGAATTCCGTTCATACTCGACCCGGGAAAGAAAATTCCAAAAAAAATAGTAAAAAAATTCAAAAAACTATAAAACCTCTTCCCTGCATTATTTTTAGCCAAAAAGGGACGAGATTGGCCGAAAAAGTGAAAGCAAAATTTTAGTCCCGAATTCCGTTCCTGCTCGACCCGGGCAAGAAATTTCCGAAAAAAATAGTAAAAAAATTCAAAAAATTATAAAACCTCTTCCCGGCATTATTTTTAGCTAGATCGGGATGAGATAAGCTGAAAAAGTGAAAATTAAATTTTAGTCCCGAATTCCGTTCATACCCGACCCGGGAAAGAAAATTCCAAAAAAAATAGTAAAAAAATTCTAAAAATTATAAAACCTCTGCCCGGCATTATTTTTAGCCAAAACGGGATGAGATATGCCGAAAAAGTGAAAACAAAATTTTAGTCCCGAATTCCGTTCATACTCGACTCGGGACAGAAAATTCCCAAAAAAATAGTAAAAGAATTCAAAAAATTATAAAACCTCTTCCCGGCATTATTTTTAGCCAGAACGGGATGAGATAGGCCAAAAAGAGAAAACAAAATTTTAGTCCCGAATTCCGTTCCTACTCGACCTGGGAAAGAAAATTCCAAAAAAAATAGAAAAAAAATTCAAAAAACTATAAAACCTCTTTACGGCATTAATATTTGCCGGAACGGGATGAGATAGGCCGAAAAAGAGGAAACAAAATTTTAGTCCCGAATTCTGTTCATACTCGACCCGGGTAAGAAAATTCAAAAAAAAATAGTAAAAAAATTCAAAAAATTATAAAACCTCTTCCCGGCATTATTTTTAGCCAAAAAGGGATGAGATTGGCTGAAAAAGTGAAAGCAAAATTTTAGACCCGAATTCTGTTCATACTCGACCCGGAAAAGAAAATTCCCAAAAAAATAGTAAAAAAGTTCAAAAAATAATAAAACCTCTTCCCGGCATTATTTTTATCCAAAACGGGATGAGATAAGCCGTAAAAGTGAAAACAAAATTTTAGTCCCGAATTCCGTTCATGCTCGACCCGGGCAAGAAATTTCCGAAAAAAATAGTAAAAAAATTCAAAAAATTGCAAAACCTCTTCCTTGCATTATTTTTAGCCAAAAAGGGAGGAGATTGGCCGAAAAAGTGAAAGCAAAATTTTACTCCCGAATTCTGTTCATGCTCGACCCAGGAAAGAAAATTCCCAAAAAAATAGTAAAACAATTGAAAAAATATTAAAACCTCTTCCCGGCGTTATTTTTAGCCAAAATGGGATGAGATAGGCCGAAAAAGTGAAATCTAAATTTTAGTCTCGAATTCCGTTCATGCTCGAACCGGGTAAGAAATTTCCGAAAAAAATAGTAAAAAAATTCAAAAAACTATAAAACCTCTTCCCGGCATTATTTTTATCCAAAACGGGATGAGATAGGCCGAAAAAGTGAAATCAAAATTTTAGTCCCGAATTCCGTTCATCCTCGACCCGGGAAAAAAAATTCCGAAAAAAATTGTAAAAAATTCAAAAAATTTTATAACCTCTTCCCTGCATTATTTTTAGCCAAAAAGGGATGAGATTGGCCGAAAAAGTGAAAGCAAAATTTTAGTCCCGAATTCTGTTCATGCTCGACCCAGGAAAGAAAATTCCCAAAAAAATAGTAAAACAATTCAAAAAATAATAAAACCCCTTCCCGGCGTTATTTTTAGCCAAAATGGGATGAGATAGGCCGAAAAAAGTGAAATCTAAATTTTAGTCCCGAATTCCGTTCATGCTCGACCCGGGCAAGAAATTTCCGAAAAAAATAGTAAAAAAATTCAAAAAATTATAAAACCTCTTCCCTGCATTATTTTTAGCCAAAACGGGATGAGATACGCCGAAAAAGTGAAAACTAAATTTTAGTCCCGAATTCCGTTCATGCTCGACCCGGGGAAGAAAATGCCGAAAAAAATAGTAAAAAAATTCAAAAAATTTTAAAACCTCTTCCCTGCATTCTTTTTTAGCCAAAACGGGATGAGATACTCCAAAAAAGTGAAAACAAAATTTTAGTCCCGAATTCCGTTCATACTCGACCCGGGAAAGAAAATTCCAAAAAAAATAGTAAAAAAATTCAAAAAATTATAAAACCTCTTCCCGGCATTATTTTTAGCCAGATCGGGATGAGATACGCTGAAAAAGTGAAAATTAAATTTTAGTCCCGAATTCCGTTCAAACCCGACCCGGGAAAGAAAATTCCAAAAAAAATAGTAAAAAAATTCAAAAAATTATAAAACCTCTACCCGGCATTATTTTTAGCCAAAACGGGATGAGATATGCCGATAAAGGGAAAACAAAATTTTAGTCCCGAATTCCGTTCATACTCGACTCAGGACAGAAAATTCCCAAAAAAATAGTAAAAAAATTCAAAAAATTATAAAACCTCTTCCCGGCATTATTTTTAGCCAGAACGGGATGAGATAGGCAGAAAAAGAGCAAACAAAATTTTAGTCCCGAATTCTGTTCATACTCGACCTGGGAAAGAAAATTCCAAAAAAAATAGTAAAAAAATTCAAAAAACTATAAAACCTCTTTCCGGCATTATTTATGGCCGGAACGGGATGAGATAGGCCGAAAAAGAGGAAACAAAATTTTAGTCCCGAATTCCGTTCATACTCGACCCGGGTAAGAAAATTCCAAAAAAAATAGTAAAAAAATTCAAAAAATTATAAAACCTCTTCCGCGCATTATTTTTAGCGAAAAACGGATGAGATTGGCCGAAAAAGTGAAAGCAAAATTTTAGTCCCGAACTCTGTTCATACTCGACCCGGGAAAGAAAATTCCCAAAAAAATAGTAAAAAAGTTCAAAAAATAATAAAACCTCTTCCCGGCATTATTTTTATCCAAAACGGGATGAGATAGGTCGAAAAAGTGAAATCAAAATTTTAGTCTCGAATTCCGTTCATGCTCGACCCGGGAAAAAAAATTCCGAAAAAAATTGTAAAAAATTCAAAAAATTATATAACCTCTTCCCTGCATTATTTTTAGCCAAAACGGGATGAGATATGCAGAAAAAGTGAAAACTAAATTTTAGTCCCGAATTCCGTTCATGCTCGACCCGGGGAAGAAAATGCCGAAAAAAATAGTAAAAAAATTCAAAAAATTTTAAAACCTCTTCCCGGCATTATTTTTAGCCAAAAAGGGATGAGATTGGCCGAAAAAGTGAAAGCAAAATTTTAGTCCCGAACTCTGTTCATACTCGACCCGGGAAAGAAAATTCCCAAAAAAATAGTAAAAAAATTCAAAAAATTTTAAAACCTCTTCCCTGCATTCTTTTTTAGCCAAAACGGGATGAGATACTCCAAAAAAGTGAAAACAAAATTTTAGTCCCGAATTCCGTTCATACTCGACCGGGGAAAGAAAATTCCCAAAAAAATAGTAAAAAAATTCAAAAAATTATAAAACCTCTTCCCGGCATTATTTTTAGCCAGATCGGGATGAGATACGCTGAAAAAGTGAAAATTAAATTTTAGTCCCGAATTCCGTTCATACCCGACCCGGGAAAGAAAATTCCCAAAAAAATAGTAAAAAAATTCAAAAAATTATAAAACCTCTACCCGGCATTATTTTTAGCCAAAACGGGATGAGATATGCCGATAAAGGGAAAACAAAATTTTAGTCCCGAATTCCGTTCATACTCGACTCAGGACAGAAAATTCCCAAAAAAATAGTAAAAAAATTCAAAAAATTATAAAACCTCTTCCCGGCATTATTTTTAGCCAGAACGGGATGAGATAGGCAGAAAAAGAGCAAACAAAATTTTAGTCCCGAATTCTGTTCATACTCGACCTGGGAAAGAAAATTCCAAAAAAAATAGTAAAAAAATTCAAAAAACTATAAAACCTCTTTCCGGCATTATTTATGGCCGGAACGGGATGAGATAGGCCGAAAAAGAGGAAACAAAATTTTAGTCCCGAATTCCGTTCATACTCGACCCGGGTAAGAAAATTCCAAAAAAAATAGTAAAAAAATTCAAAAAATTATAAAACCTCTTCCGCGCATTATTTTTAGCGAAAAACGGATGAGATTGGCCGAAAAAGTGAAAGCAAAATTTTAGTCCCGAACTCTGTTCATACTCGACCCGGGAAAGAAAATTCCCAAAAAAATAGTAAAAAAGTTCAAAAAATAATAAAACCTCTTCCCGGCATTATTTTTATCCAAAACGGGATGAGATAGGTCGAAAAAGTGAAATCAAAATTTTAGTCCCGAATTCCGTTCATGCTCGACCCGGGAAAAAAAATTCCGAAAAAAATTGTAAAAAATTCAAAAAATTATATAACCTCTTCCCTGCATTATTTTTAGCCAAAACGGGATGAGATATGCAGAAAAAGTGAAAACTAAATTTTAGTCCCGAATTCCGTTCATGCTCGACCCGGGGAAGAAAATGCCTAAAAAAATAGTAAAAAAATTCAAAAAATTTTAAAACCTCTTCCCGGCATTATTTTTAGCCAAAAAGGGATGAGATTGGCCGAAAAAGTGAAAGCAAAATTTTAGTCCCGAACTCTGTTCATACTCGACCCGGGAAAGAAAATTCCCAAAAAAATAGTAAAAAAGTTCAAAAAATAATAAAACCTCTTCCCGGCATTATTTTTATCCAAAACGGGATGAGATAGGTCGAAAAAGTGAAATCAAAATTTTAGTCCCGAATTCCGTTCATGCTCGACCCGGGAAAAAAAATTCCGAAAAAAATTGTAAAAAATTCAAAAAATTATATAACCTCTTCCCTGCATTATTTTTAGCCAAAACGGGATGAGATATGCAGAAAAAGTGAAAACTAAATATTAGTCCCGAATTCCGTTCATGCTCGACCCGGGGAAGAAAATGCCGAAAAAAATAGTAAAAAAATTCAAAAAATTTTAAAACCTCTTCCCTGCATTATTTTTAGCCAAAACGGGATGACATACGCCGAAAAAGTGAAAACAAAATTTTAGTCCCGAATTCCGTTCATACTCGACCCGGGAAAGAAAATTCCAAAAAAAATAGTAAAAAAATTCAAAAAACTATAAAACCTCTTCCCTGCATTATTTTTAGCCAAAAAGGGACGAGATTGGCCGAAAAAGTGAAAGCAAAATTTTAGTCCCGAATTCCGTTCCTGCTCGACCCGGGCAAGAAATTTCCGAAAAAAATATTAAAAAAATTCAAAAAATTATAAAACCTCTTCCCGGCATTATTTTTAGCTAGATCGGGATGAGATAAGCTGAAAAAGTGAAAATTAAATTTTAGTCCCGAATTCCGTTCATACCCGACCCGGGAAAGAAAATTCCAAAAAAAATAGTAAAAAAATTCTAAAAATTATAAAACCTCTGCCCGGCATTATTTTTAGCCAAAACGGGATGAGATATGCCGAAAAAGTGAAAACAAAATTTTAGTCCCGAATTCCGTTCATACTCGACTCGGGACAGAAAATTCCCAAAAAAATAGTAAAAGAATTCAAAAAATTATAAAACCTCTTCCCGGCATTATTTTTAGCCAGAACGGGATGAGATAGGCCAAAAAGAGAAAACAAAATTTTAGTCCCGAATTCCGTTCCTACTCGACCTGGGAAAGAAAATTCCAAAAAAAATAGTAAAAAAATTCAAAAAACTATAAAACCTCTTTACGGCATTAATATTTGCCGGAACGGGATGAGATAGGCCGAAAAAGAGGAAACAAAATTTTAGTCCCGAATTCTGTTCATACTCGACCCGGGTAAGAAAATTCAAAAAAAAATAGTAAAAAAATTCAAAAAATTATAAAACCTCTTCCCGGCATTATTTTTAGCCAAAAAGGGATGAGATTGGCTGAAAAAGTGAAAGCAAAATTTTAGACCCGAATTCTGTTCATACTCGACCCGGAAAAGAAAATTCCCAAAAAAATAGTAAAAAAGTTCAAAAAATAATAAAACCTCTTCCCGGCATTATTTTTATCCAAAACGGGATGAGATAGGCCGTAAAAGTGAAAACAAAATTTTAGTCCCGAATTCCGTTCATGCTCGACCCGGGCAAGAAATTTCCGAAAAAAATAGTAAAAAAATTCAAAAAATTGCAAAACCTCTTCCTTGCATTATTTTTAGCCAAAAAGGGAGGAGATTGGCCGAAAAAGTGAAAGCAAAATTTTACTCCCGAATTCTGTTCATGCTCGACCCAGGAAAGAAAATTCCGAAAAAAATAGTAAAACAATTGAAAAAATATTAAAACCTCTTCCCGGCGTTATTTTTAGCCAAAATGGGATGAGATAGGCCGAAAAAGTGAAATCTAAATTTTAGTCCCGAATTCCGTTCATGCTCGACCCGGGTAAGAAATTTCCGAAAAAAATAGTAAAAAAATTCAAAAAACTATAAAACCTCTTCACGGCATTATTTTTATCCAAAACGGGATGAGATAGGCCGAAAAAGTGAAATCAAAATTTTAGTCCCGAATTCCGTTCATCCTCGACCCGGGAAAAAAAATTCCGAAAAAAATTGTAAAAAATTCAAAAAATTTTATAACCTCTTCCCTGCATTATTTTTAGCCAAAAAGGGATGAGATTGGCCGAAAAAGTGAAAGCAAAATTTTAGTCCCGAATTCTGTTCATGCTCGACCCAGGAAAGAAAATTCCCAAAAAAATAGTAAAACAATTCAAAAAATAATAAAACCCCTTCCCGGCGTTATTTTTAGCCAAAATGGGATGAGATAGGCCGAAAAAAGTGAAATCTAAATTTTAGTCCCGAATTCCGTTCATGCTCGACCCGGGCAAGAAATTTCCGAAAAAAATAGTAAAAAAATTCAAAAAATTATAAAACCTCTTCCCTGCATTATTTTTAGCCAAAACGGGATGAGATACGCCGAAAAAGTGAAAACTAAATTTTAGTCCCGAATTCCGTTCATGCTCGACCCGGGGAAGAAAATGCCGAAAAAAATAGTAAAAAAATTCAAAAAATTTTAAAACCTCTTCCCTGCATTCTTTTTTAGCCAAAACGGGATGAGATACTCCAAAAAAGTGAAAACAAAATTTTAGTCCCGAATTCCGTTCATACTCGACCCGGGAAAGAAAATTCCCAAAAAAATAGTAAAAAAATTCAAAAAATTATAAAACCTCTTCCCGGCATTATTTTTAGCCAGATCGGGATGAGATACGCTGAAAAAGTGAAAATTAAATTTTAGTCCCGAATTCCGTTCATACCCGACCCGGGAAAGAAAATTCCAAAAAAAATAGTAAAAAAATTCAAAAAATTATAAAACCTCTACCCGGCATTATTTTTAGCCAAAACGGGATGAGATATGCCGATAAAGGGAAAAGAAAATTTTAGTCCCGAATTCCGTTCATACTCGACTCAGGACAGAAAATTCCCAAAAAAATAGTAAAAAAATTCAAAAAATTATAAAACCTCTTCCCGGCATTATTTTTAGCCAGAACGGGATGAGATAGGCAGAAAAAGAGCAAACAAAATTTTAGTCCCGAATTCTGTTCATACTCGACCTGGGAAAGAAAATTCCAAAAAAAATAGTAAAAAAATTCAAAAAACTATAAAACCTCTTTCCGGCATTATTTATGGCCGGAACGGGATGAGATAGGCCGAAAAAGAGGAAACAAAATTTTAGTCCCGAATTCTGTTCATACTCGACCCGGGTAAGAAAATTCCAAAAAAAATAGTAAAAAAATTCAAAAAATTATAAAACCTCTTCCGCGCATTATTTTTAGCGAAAAACGGATGAGATTGGCCGAAAAAGTGAAAGCAAAATTTTAGTCCCGAACTCTGTTCATACTCGACCCGGGAAAGAAAATTCCCAAAAAAATAGTAAAAAAGTTCAAAAAATAATAAAACCTCTTCCCGGCATTATTTTTATCCAAAACGGGATGAGATAGGTCGAAAAAGTGAAATCAAAATTTTAGTCCCGAATTCCGTTCATGCTCGACCCGAGCAAAAAAATTCCGAAAAAAATTGTAAAGAAATTCAAAAAATTATATAACCTCTTTCCTGCATTATTTTTAGCCAAAACGGGATGAGATACGCAGAAAAAGTGAAAACTAAATTTTAGTCCCGAATTCCGTTCATGCTCGACCCGGGGAAGAAAATGTAGAAAAAAATAGTAAAAAAATTCAAAAAATTTTAAAACCTCTTCCCTGCATTATTTTTAGCCAAAACGGGATGACATACGCCGAAAAAGTGAAAACAAAATTTTAGTCCCGAATTCCGTTCATGCTCGACCCGGGCATGAAATTTCCGAAAAAAATAGTAAAAAAATTCAAAAAATTGTAATACCTCTTCCCTGCATTATTTTTAGCCAAAAAGGGATGAGATTGGCCGAAAAAGTGAAAGCAAAATTTTACTCCCGAATTCTGTTCATGCTCGACCCAGGAAAGAAAATTCCCAAAAAAATAGTAAAACAATTGAAAAAATATTAAAACCTCTTCCCGGCGTTATTTTTAGCCAAAATGGGATGAGATAGGCCGAAAAAGTGAAATCTAAATTTTAGTCCCGAATTCCATTCATGCTCGACCCGGGTAAGAAATTTCCGAAAAAAATAGTAAAAAAATTCAAAAAACTATAAAACCTCTTCCCGGCATTATTTTTATCCAAAACGGGATGAGATAGGCCGAAAAAGTGAAAGCAAAATTTTAGTCCCGAATTCTGTTCATACTCGACACAGGACAGAAAATTCCCAAAAAAATGGTAAAAAAATTCAAAAAATTATAAAACCTCTTCCCGGCATTATTTATGGCCGGAACGGGATGAGATAGGCCGAAAAAGAGGAAACAAAATTTTAGTCCCGAATTCTGTTCATACTCGACCCGGGTAAGAAAATTCCAAAAAAAATAGTAAAAAAATTCAAAAAATTATAAAACCTCTTCCGCGCATTATTTTTAGCCAAAAAGGGATGAGATTGGCCGAAAAAGTGAAAGCATAATTTTAGTCCGGAACTCTGTTCATACTCGACCCGGGAAAGAAAATTCCCAAAAAAATAGTAAAAAAGTTCAAAAAATAATAAAACCTCTTCCCGGCATTATTTTTATCCAAAATGGGATGAGATTGGCCGAAAAAGTGAAAGCAAAATTTTAGTCCCGAATTCTGTTCATACTCGACCCGGAAAAGAAAATTCCCAAAAAAATAGTAAAAAAGTTCAAAAAATAATAAAACCTCTTCCCGGCATTATTTTTATCCAAAACGGGATGAGATAGGCCGAAAAAGTGAAATCAAGATTTTAGTCCCGAATTCCGTTCATGCTCGACCCGGGCAAGAAAATTCTGAAAAAAATAGTAAAAAAGTTCAAAAAATAATAAAACCTCTTCCCGGCATTATTTTTATCCAAAACGGGATGAGATAGGCCGAAAAAGTGAAAACAAAATTTTAGTCCCGAATTCCGTTCATGCTCGACCCGGGCAAGAAATTTCCGAAAAAAATAGTAAAAAAATTCAAAAAATTGTAAAACCTCTTCCCTGCATTATTTTTAGCCAAAACGGGATGAGATACGCAGAAAAAGTGAAAGCAAAATTTTACTCCCGAATTCTGTTCATGCTCGACCCAGGAAAGAAAATTCCCAAAAAAATAGTAAAACAATTGAAAAAATATTAAAACCTCTTCCCGGCGTTATTTTTAGCCAAAATGGGATGAGATGGGCCGAAAAAGTGAAATCTAAATTTTAGTCCCGAATTCCGTTCATGCTCGACCCGGGCAAGAAATTTCCGAAAAAAATAGTAAAAAAATTCAAAAAACTATAAAACCTCTTCCCGGCAATATTTTTATCCAAAACGGGATGAGATATGCAGAAAAAGTGAAAACTAAATTTTAGTCCCGAATTCCGTTCATGCTCGACCCGGGGAAGAAAATGCCGAAAAAAATAGTAAAAAAATTCAAAAAATTTTAAAACCTCTTCCCGGCATTATTTTTAGCCAAAAAGGGATGAGATTGGCCGAAAAAGTGAAAGCAAAATTTTAGTCCCGAACTCTGTTCATACTCGACCCGGGAAAGAAAATTCCCAAAAAAATAGTAAAAAAGTTCAAAAAATAATAAAACCTCTTCCCGGCATTATTTTTATCCAAAACGGGATGAGGTAGGTCGAAAAAGTGAAATCAAAATTTTAGTCCCGAATTCCGTTCATCCTCGACCCGGGAAAAAAAATTCCGAAAAAAATTGTAAAAAATTCAAAAAATTTTATAACCTCTTCCCTGCATTATTTTTAGCCAAAACGGGATGAGATATGCAGAAAAAGTGAAAACTATATTTTAGTCCCGAATTCCGTTCATGCTCGACCCGGGGAAGAAAATGCCGAAAAAAATAGTAAAAAAATTCAAAAAATTTTAAAACCTCTTCCCTGCATTATTTTTAGCCAAAACGGGATGACATACGCCGAAAAAGTGAAAACAAAATTTTAGTCCCGAATTCCGTTCATACTCGACCCGGGAAAGAAAATTCCAAAAAAAATAGTAAAAAAATTCAAAAAACTATAAAACCTCTTCCCTGCATTATTTTTAGCCAAAAAGGGACGAGATTGGCCGAAAAAGTGAAAGCAAAATTTTAGTCCCGAATTCCGTTCCTGCTCGACCCGGGCAAGAAATTTCCGAAAAAAATAGTAAAAAAATTCAAAAAATTATAAAACCTCTTCCCGGCATTATTTTTAGCTAGATCGGGATGAGATAAGCTGAAAAAGTGAAAATTAAATTTTAGTCCCGAATTCCGTTCATACCCGACCCGGGAAAGAAAATTCCAAAAAAAATAGTAAAAAAATTCTAAAAATTATAAAACCTCTGCCCGGCATTATTTTTAGCCAAAACGGGATGAGATATGCCGAAAAAGTGAAAACAAAATTTTAGTCCCGAATTCCGTTCATACTCGACCTGGGAAAGAAAATTCCAAAAAAAATAGTAAAAAAATTCAAAAAACTATAAAACCTCTTTACGGCATTAATATTAGCCGAAACGGGATGAGATAGGCCGAAAAAGAGGAAACAAAATTTTAGTCCCGAATTCTGTTCATACTCGACCTGGGAAAGAAAATTCCAAAAAAAATAGTAAAAAAATTCAAAAAACTATAAAACCTCTTTACGGCATTAATATTTGCCGGAACGGGATGAGATAGGCCGAAAAAGAGGAAACAAAATTTTAGTCCCGAATTCTGTTCATACTCGACCCGGGTAAGAAAATTCCAAAAAAAATAGTAAAAAAATTCAAAAAATTATAAAACCTCTTCCCGGCATTATTTTTAGCTAGATCGGGATGAGATTAGCTGAAAAAGTGAAAATTAAATTTTAGCCCCGAATTCCGTTCATACCCGACCCGGGAAAGAAAATTCCAAAAAAAATAGTAAAAAAATTCTAAAAATTATAAAACCTCTGCCCGGCATTATTTTTAGCCAAAACGGGATGAGATATGCCGAAAAAGTGAAAACCAAATTTTAGTCCCGAATTCCGTTCATACTCGACTCGGGACAGAAAATTCCCAAAAAAATAGTAAAAGAATTCAAAAAATTATAAAACCTCTTCCCGGCATTATTTTTAGCCAGAACGGGATGAGATAGGCCAAAAAGAGAAAACAAAATTTTAGTCCCGAATTCCGTTCCTACTCGACCTGGGAAAGAAAATTCCAAAAAAAATAGTAAAAAAATTCAAAAAACTATAAAACCTCTTTACGGCATTAATATTTGCCGGAACGGGATGAGATAGGCCGAAAAAGAGGAAACAAAATTTTAGTCCCGAATTCTGTTCATACTCGACCCGGGTAAGAAAATTCCAAAAAAAATAGTAAAAAAATTCAAAAAATTATAAAACCTCTTCCCGGCATTATTTTTAGCCAAAAAGGGATGAGATTGGCTGAAAAAGTGAAAGCAAAATTTTAGACCCGAGTTCTGTTCATACTCGACCCGGAAAAGAAAATTCCCAAAAAAATAGTAAAAAAGTTCAAAAAATAATAAAACCTCTTCCCGGCATTATTTTTATCCAAAACGGGATGAGATAGGCCGTAAAAGTGAAAACAAAATTTTAGTCCCGAATTCCGTTCATGCTCGACACGGGCAAGAAATTTCCGAAAAAAATAGTAAAAAAATTCAAAAAATTGCAAAACCTCTTCCTTGCATTATTTTTAGCCAAAAAGGGAGGAGATTGGCCGAAAAAGTGAAAGCAAAATTTTACTCCCGAATTCTGTTCATGCTCGACCCAGGAAAGAAAATTCCCAAAAAAATAGTAAAACAATTGAAAAAATATTAAAACCTCTTCCCGGCGTTATTTTTAGCCAAAATGGGATGAGATAGGCCGAAAAAGTGAAATCTAAATTTTAGTCCCGAATTCCGTTCATGCTCGACCCGGGTAAGAAATTTCCGAAAAAAATAGTAAAAAAATTCAAAAAACTATAAAACCTCTTCCCGGCATTATTTTTATCCAAAACGGGATGAGATAGGCCGAAAAAGTGAAAGCAAAATTTTAGTCCCGAATTCTGTTCATACTCGACCCAAGAAAGAAAATTCCCAAAAAAATAGTAAAACAATTCAAAAACTAATAAAACCTCTTCCCGGCATTATTTTTAGCCAAAACGGGATGAGATAGGCCGAAAAAGTGAAAACAAAATTTTAGTCCCGAATTTCGTTCATGCTCGACCCGGCCAAAAAATTTCCGAAAAAAATAGTAAAAAAATTCAAAAAATTATAAAACCTCTTCCCTGCATTATTTTTAGCCAAAAAGGGATGAGATTGGCCGAAAAAGTGAAAGCAAAATTTTAGTCCCGAATTCTGTTCATGCTCGACCCAGGAAAGAAAATTCCCAAAAAAATAGTAAAACAATTCAAAAAATAATAAAACCCCTTCTCGGCGTTATTTTTAGCCAAAATGGGATGAGATAGGCCGAAAAAAGTGAAATCTAAATTTTAGTCCCGAATTCCGTTCATGCTCGACCCGGGGAAGAAAATGCCGAAAAAAATAGTAAAAAAATTCAAAAAATTTTAAAACCTCTTCCCTGCATTCTTTTTTAGCCAAAACGGGATGAGATACTCCAAAAAAGTGAAAACAAAATTTTAGTCCCGAATTCCGTTCATACTCGACCCGGGAAAGAAAATTCCCAAAAAAATAGTAAAAAAATTCAAAAAATTATAAAACCTCTTCCCGGCATTATTTTTAGCCAGATCGGGATGAGATACGCTGAAAAAGTGAAAATTAAATTTTAGTCCCGAATTCCGTTCATACCCGACCCGGGAAAGAAAATTCCAAAAAAAATAGTAAAAAAATTCAAAAAATTATAAAACCTCTACCCGGCATTATTTTTAGCCAAAACGGGATGAGATATGCCGATAAAGGGAAAACAAAATTTTAGTCCCGAATTCCGTTCATACTCGACTCAGGACAGAAAATTCCCAAAAAAATAGTAAAAAAATTCAAAAAATTATAAAACCTCTTCCCGGCATTATTTTTAGCCAGAACGGGATGAGATAGGCAGAAAAAGAGCAAACAAAATTTTAGTCCCGAATTCTGTTCATACTCGACCTGGGAAAGAAAATTCCAAAAAAAATAGTAAAAAAATTCAAAAAACTATAAAACCTCTTTCCGGCATTATTTATGGCCGGAACGGGATGAGATAGGCCGAAAAAGAGGAAACAAAATTTTAGTCCCGAATTCTGTTCATACTCGACCTGGGAAAGAAAATTCCAAAAAAAATAGTAAAAAAATTCAAAAAACTATAAAACCTCTTTCCGGCATTATTTATGGCCGGAACGGGATGAGATAGGCCGAAAAAGAGGAAACAAAATTTTAGTCCCGAATTCTGTTCATACTCGACCCGGGTAAGAAAATTCCAAAAAAAATAGTAAAAAAATTCAAAAAATTATAAAACCTCTTCCGCGCATTATTTTTAGCGAAAAACGGATGAGATTGGCCGAAAAAGTGAAAGCAAAATTTTAGTCCCGAACTCTGTTCATAATCGACCCGGGAAAGAAAATTCCCAAAAAAATAGTAAAAAAGTTCAAAAAATAATAAAACCTCTTCCCGGCATTATTTTTATCCAAAACGGGATGAGATAGGTCGAAAAAGTGAAATCAAAATTTTAGTCCCGAATTCCGTTCATGCTCGACCCGAGCAAAAAAATTCCGAAAAAAATTGTAAAGAAATTCAAAAAATTATATAACCTCTTTCCTGCATTATTTTTAGCCAAAACGGGATGAGATACGCAGAAAAAGTGAAAACTAAATTTTAGTCCCGAATTCCGTTCATGCTCGACCCGGGGAAGAAAATGCAGAAAAAAATAGTAAAAAAATTCAAAAAATTTTAAAACCTCTTCCCTGCATTATTTTTAGCCAAAACGGGATGACATACGCCGAAAAAGTGAAAACAAAATTTTAGTCCCGAATTCCGTTCATGCTCGACCCGGGCAAGAAATTTCCGAAAAAAATATTAAAAAAATTCAAAAAATTGTAATACCTCTTCCCTGCATTATTTTTAGCCAAAAAGGGATGAGATTGGCCGAAAAAGTGAAAGCAAAATTTTACTCCCGAATTCTGTTCATGCTTGACCCAGGAAAGAAAATTCCCAAAAAAATAATAAAACAATTGAAAAAATATTAAAACCTCTTCCCGGCGTTATTTTTAGCCAAAATGGGATGAGATAGGCCGAAAAAGTGAAATCTAAATTTTAGTCCCGAATTCCGTTCATGCTCGACCCGGGTAAGAAATTTCCGAAAAAAATAGTAAAAAAATTCAAAAAACTATAAAACCTCTTCCCGGCATTATTTTTATCCAAAACGGGATGAGATAGGCCGAAAAAGTGAAAGCAAAATTTTAGTCCCGAATTCTGTTCATACTCGACTCAGGACAGAAAATTCCCAAAAAAATGGTAAAAAAATTCAAAAAATTATAAAACCTCTTCCCGGCATTATTTATGGCCGGAACGGGATGAGATAGGCCGAAAAAGAGGAAACAAAATTTTAGTCCCGAATTCTGTTCATACTCGACCTGGGAAAGAAAATTCCAAAAAAAATAGTAAAAAAATTCAAAAAACTATAAAACCTCTTTCCGGCATTATTTATGGCCGGAACGGGATGAGATAGGCCGAAAAAGAGGAAACAAAATTTTAGTCCCGAATTCTGTTCATACTCGACCCGGGTAAGAAAATTCCAAAAAAAATAGTAAAAAAATTCAAAAAATTATAAAACCTCTTCCGCGCATTATTTTTAGCCAAAAAGGGATGAGATTGGCCGTAAAAGTGAAAGCATAATTTTAGTCCGGAACTCTGTTCATACTCGACCCGGGAAAGAAAATTCCCAAAAAAATAGTAAAAAAGTTCAAAAAATAATAAAACCTCTTCCCGGCATTATTTTTATCCAAAATGGGATGAGATTGGCCGAAAAAGTGAAAGCAAAATTTTAGTCCCGAATTCTGTTCATACTCGACCCGGAAAAGAAAATTCCCAAAAAAATAGTAAAAAAGTTCAAAAAATAATAAAACCTCTTCCCGGCATTATTTTTATCCAAAACGGGATGAGATAGGCCGAAAAAGTGAAATCAAGATTTTAGTCCCGAATTCCGTTCATGCTCGACCCGGGCAAGAAAATTCTGAAAAAAATAGTAAAAAAGTTCAAAAAATAATAAAACCTCTTCCCGGCATTATTTTTATCCAAAACGGGATGAGATAGGCCGAAAAAGTGAAAACAAAATTTTAGTCCCGAATTCCGTTCATGCTCGACCCGGGCAAGAAATTTCCGAAAAAAATAGTAAAAAAATTCAAAAAATTGTAAAACCTCTTCCCTGCATTATTTTTAGCCAAAACGGGATGAGATACGCAGAAAAAGTGAAAACTAAATTTTAGTCCCGAATTCCGTTCATGCTCGACCCGGGGAAGAAAATGCCGAAAAAAATAGTAAAAAAATTCAAAAAATTATAAAACCTCTTCCCTGCATTATTTTTAGCCAAAACGGGATGACATACGCCGAAAAAGTGAAAACAAAATTTTAGTCCCGAATTCCGTTCATGCTCGACCCGGGCAAGAAATTTCCGAAAAAAATAGTAAAAAAATTCAAAAAATTGTAAAACCTCTTCCCTGCATTATTTTTAGCCAAAAAGGGATGAGATTGGCCGAAAAAGTGAAAGCAAAATTTTACTCCCGAATTCTGTTCATGCTCGACCCAGGAAAGAAAATTCCCAAAAAAATAGTAAAACAATTGAAAAAATATTAAAACCTCTTCCCGGCGTTATTTTTAGCCAAAATGGGATGAGATAGGCCGAAAAAGTGAAATCAAGATTTTAGTCCCGAATTCCGTTCATGCTCGACCCGGGCAAGAAAATTCTGAAAAAAATAGTAAAAAAGTTCAAAAAATAATAAAACCTCTTCCCGGCATTATTTTTATCCAAAACGGGATGAGATACGCCGAAAAAGTGAAAACAAAATTTTAGTCCCGAATTCCATTCATGCTCGACCCGGGCAAGAAAATGCCGAAAAAAATAGTAAAAAAATTCAAAAAATTTTAAAACCTCTTCCCTGCATTATTTTTAGCCAAAACGGGATGACATACGCCGAAAAAGTGAAAACAAAATTTTAGTCCCGAATTCCGTTCATGCTCGACCCGGGCAAGAAATTTCCGAAAAAAATAGTAAAAAAATTCAAAAAATTGTAAAACCTCTTCCCTGCATTATTTTTAGCCAAAAAGGGATGAGATTGGCCGAAAAAGTGAAAGCAAAATTTTACTCCCGAATTCTGTTCATGCTCGACCCAGGAAAGAAAATTCCCAAAAAAATAGTAAAACAATTGAAAAAATATTAAAACCTCTTCCCGGCGTTATTTTTAGCCAAAATGGGATGAGATAGGGCGAAAAAGTGAAATCAAGATTTTAGTCCCGAATTCCGTTCATGCTCGACCCGGGCAAGAAAATTCTGAAAAAAATAGTAAAAAAGTTCAAAAAATAATAAAACCTCTTCCCGGCATTATTTTTATCCAAAACTGGATGAGATAGGCCGAAAAAGTGAAAACAAAATTTTAGTCCCGAATTCCGTTCATGCTCGACCCGGGCAAGAAATTTCCGAAAAAAATAGTAAAAAAATTCAAAAAATTGTAAAACCTCTTCCCTGCATTATTTTTAGCCAAAAAGGGATGAGATTGGCCGAAAAAGTGAAAGCAAAATTTTACTCCCGAATTCTGTTCATGCTTGACCCAGGAAAGAAAATTCCCAAAAAAATAGTAAAACAATTGAAAAAATATTAAAACCTCTTCCCGGCGTTATTTTTAGCCAAAATGGGATGAGATAGGCCGAAAAAGTGAAATCTAAATTTTAGTCCCGAATTCCGTTCATGCTCGACCCGGGTAAGAAATTTCCGAAAAAAATAGTAAAAAAATTCAAAAAACTATAAAACCTCTTCCCGGCATTATTTTTATCCAAAACGGGATGAGATAGGCCGAAAAAGAGAAAGCAAAATTTTAGTCCCGAATTCTGTTCATACTCGACTCAGGACAGAAAATTCCCAAAAAAATGGAAAAAAAATTCAAAAAATTATAAAACCTCTTCCCGGCATTATTTATGGCCGGAACGGGATGAGATAGGCCGAAAAAGAGGAAACAAAATTTTAGTCCCGAATTCTGTTCATACTCGACCTGGGAAAGAAAATTCCAAAAAAAATAGTAAAAAAATTCAAAAAACTATAAAACCTCTTTCCGGCATTATTTATGGCCGGAACGGGATGAGATAGGCCGAAAAAGAGGAAACAAAATTTTAGTCCCGAATTCTGTTCATACTCGACCCGGGTAAGAAAATTCCAAAAAAAATAGTAAGAAAATTCAAAAAATTATAAAACCTCTTCCGCGCATTATTTTTAGCCAAAAAGGGATGAGATTGGCCGTAAAAGTGAAAGCATAATTTTAGTCCGGAACTCTGTTCATACTCGACCCGGGAAAGAAAATTCCCAAAAAAATAGTAAAAAAGTTCAAAAAATAATAAAACCTCTTCCCGGCATTATTTTTATCCAAAATGGGATGAGATTGGCCGAAAAAGTGAAAGCAAAATTTTAGTCCCGAATTCTGTTCATACTCGACCCGGAAAAGAAAATTCCCAAAAAAATAGTAAAAAAGTTCAAAAAATAATAAAACCTCTTCCCGGCATTATTTTTATCCAAAACGGGATGAGATAGGCCGAAAAAGTGAAATCAAGATTTTAGTCCCGAATTCCGTTCATGCTCGACCCGGGCAAGAAAATTCTGAAAAAAATAGTAAAAAAGTTCAAAAAATAATAAAACCTCTTCCCGGCATTATTTTTATCCAAAACGGGATGAGATAGGCCGAAAAAGTGAAAACAAAATTTTAGTCCCGAATTCCGTTCATGCTCGACCCGGGCAAGAAATTTACGAAAAAAATAGTAAAAAAATTCAAAAAATTGTAAAACCTCTTCCCTGCATTATTTTTAGCCAAAACGGGATGAGATACGCAGAAAAAGTGAAAACTAAATTTTAGTCCCGAATTCCGTTCATGCTCGACTCGGGGAAGAAAATGCCGAAAAAAATAGTAAAAAAATTCAAAAAATTATAAAACCTCTTCCCTGCATTATTTTTAGCCAAAACGGGATGACATACGCCGAAAAAGTGAAAACAAAATTTTAGTCCCGAATTCCGTTCATGCTCGACCCGGGCAAGAAATTTCCGAAAAAAATAGTAAAAAAATTCAAAAAATTGTAAAACCTCTTCCCTGCATTATTTTTAGCCAAAAAGGGATGAGATTGGCCGAAAAAGTGAAAGCAAAATTTTACTCCCGAATTCTGTTCATGCTCGACCCAGGAAAGAAAATTCCCAAAAAAATAGTAAAACAATTGAAAAAATATTAAAACCTCTTCCCGGCGTTATTTTTAGCCAAAATGGGATGAGATAGGCCGAAAAAGTGAAATCAAGATTTTAGTCCCGAATTCCGTTCATGCTCGACCCGGGCAAGAAAATTCTGAAAAAAATAGTAAAAAAGTTCAAAAAATAATAAAACCTCTTCCCGGCATTATTTTTATCCAAAACGGGATGAGATACGCCGAAAAAGTGAAAACAAAATTTTAGTCCCGAATTACATTCATGCTCGACCCGGGCAAGAAAATGCCGAAAAAAATAGTAAAAAAATTCAAAAAATTTTAAAACCTCTTCCCTGCATTATTTTTAGCCAAAACGGGATGACATACGCCGAAAAAGTGAAAACAAAATTTTAGTCCCGAATTCCGTTCATGCTCGACCCGGGCAAGAAATTTCCGAAAAAAATAGTAAAAAAATTCAAAAAATTGTAAAACCTCTTCCCTGCATTATTTTTAGCCAAAAAGGGATGAGATTGGCCGAAAAAGTGAAAGCAAAATTTTACTCCCGAATTCTGTTCATGCTCGACCCAGGAAAGAAAATTCCCAAAAAAATAGTAAAACAATTGAAAAAATATTAAAACCTCTTCCCGGCGTTATTTTTAGCCAAAATGGGATGAGATAGGGCGAAAAAGTGAAATCAAGATTTTAGTCCCGAATTCCGTTCATGCTCGACCCGGGCAAGAAAATTCTGAAAAAAATAGTAAAAAAGTTCAAAAAATAATAAAACCTCTTCCCGGCATTATTTTTATCCAAAACTGGATGAGATAGGCCGAAAAAGTGAAAACAAAATTTTAGTCCCGAATTCCGTTCATGCTCGACCCGGGCAAGAAATTTCCGAAAAAAATAGTAAAAAAATTCAAAAAATTGTAAAACCTCTTCCCTGCATTATTTTTAGCCAAAAAGGGATGAGATTGGCCGAAAAAGTGAAAGCAAAATTTTACTCCCGAATTCTGTTCATGCTCGACCCAGGAAAGAAAATTCCCAAAAAAATAGAAAAACAATTGAAAAAATATTAAAACCTCTTCCCGGCGTTATTTTTAGCCAAAATGGGATGAGATGGGCCGAAAAAGTGAAATCAAGATTTTAGTCCCGAATTCCGTTCATGCTCGACCCGGGCAAGGAAATTCTGAAAAAAATAGTAAAAAAGTTCAAAAAATAATAAAACCTCTTCCCGGCATTATTTTTATCCAAAACTGGATGAGATAGGCCGAAAAATTGAAATCTAAATTTTAGTCCCGAATTCCGTTCATGCTCGACCCGGGCAAGAAATTTCCGAAAAAAATAGTAAAAAATTCAAAACATTATAAAACCTCTTCCCTGCATTATTTTTAGCCAAAACGGGATGAGATACGCCAAAAAAGTGAAAACTAAATTTTAGTCCGAATTCCGTTCATGCTCGACCCGGGGAAGAAAATGCCGAAAAAAATAGTAAAAAAATTCAAAAAATTTTAAAACCTCTTCCCTGCATTCTTTTTTAGCCAAAACGGGATGAGATACTCCAAAAAAGTGAAAACAAAATTTTAGTCCCGAATTCCGTTCATACTCGACCCGGGAAAGAAAATTCCCAAAAAAATGGTAAAAAAATTCAAAAAATTAAAAAACCTCTTCCCGGCATTATTTTTAGCCAGATCGGGATGAGATACGCTGAAAAAGTGAAAACTAAATTTTAGTCCCGAATTCCGTTCATACCCGACCCGGGAAAGAAAATTCCAAAAAAAATAGTAAAAAAATTCAAAAAATTATAAAACCTCTACCCGGCATTATTTTTAGCCAAAACGGGATGAGATACGCCGATAAAGGGAAAACAAAATTTTAGTCCCGAATTCCGTTCATACTCGACTCAGGACAGAAAATTCCCAAAAAAATAGTAAAAAAATTCAAAAAATTATAAAACCTCTTCCCGGCATTAATTTTAGCCAGATCGGGATGAGATACGCTGAAAAAGTGAAAATTAAATTTTAGTCCCGAATTCCGTTCATACCCGACCCGGGAAAGAAAATTCCAAAAAAAATAGTAAAAAAATTCAAAAAACTATAAAACCTCTTCCCTGCATTATTTTTAGCCAAAAAGGGACGAGATTGGCCGAAAAAGTGAAAGCAAAATTTTAGTCCCGAATTCTGTTCATACTCGACCCGGGAAAGAAAATTCCCAAAAAAATAGTAAAAAAGTTCAAAAAATAATAAAACCTCTTCCCGGCATTATTTTTATCCAAAACGGGGATAAGATAGGCCGAAAAAGTGAAATCAAAATTTTAGTCCCGAATTCTGTTCATACTCGACCCAGGAAAGAAAATTCCCAAAAAAATAGTAAAACAATTCCAAAACTAATAAAACCTCTTCCCGGCATCATTTTTAGCCAAAACGGGATGCGATAGGCCGAAAAAGTGAAATCTAAATTTTTGTCCCGAATTCCGTTCATGCTCGACCCGGGCAAGAAATTTCCGAAAAAAGTAGTAAAAAAATTCAAAAAATTATAAAACCTCTTCCCTCCATTATTTTTAGCCAAAACGGGATGAGATACGCCGAAAAAGTGAAAATTAAATTTTAGTCCCGAATTCCGTTCATGCTCGACCCGCGGAAGAAAATGCCGAAAAAAATAGGAAAAAAATTCAAAAAATTATAAAACCTTTTCCCTGCATTATTTTTAGCCAAAACGGGATGAGATAGGCCGAAAAAGTGAAATCAAGATTTTAGTCCCGAATTCCGTTCATACTCGACCCGGGCAAGAAATTTCCGAAAAAAATAGTAAAAAAATTCAAAAAATTATAAAACCTCTTCCCGGCATTATTTTTAGCCAGATCGGGATGAGATAAGCTGAAAAAGTGAAAATTAAATTTTAGTCCCGAATTCCGTTCATACCCGACCCGGGAAAGAAAATTCCAAAAAAAATAGTAAAAAAATTCTAAAAATTATAAAACCTCTGCCCGGCATTATTTTTAGCCAAAACGGGATGAGATATGCCGAAAAAGTGAAAACAAAATTTTAGTCCCGAATTCCGTTCATACTCGACTCGGGACAGGAAATTCCCAAAAAAATAGTAAAAGAATTCAAAAAATTATAAAACCTCTTCCCGGCATTATTTTTAGCCAGAACGGGATGAGATAGGCCAAAAAGAGAAAACAAAATTTTAGTCCCGAATTCCGTTCCTACTCGACCTGGGAAAGAAAATTCCAAAAAAAATAGTAAAAAAATTCAAAAAACTATAAAACCTCTTTACGGCATTAATATTTGCCGAAACGGGATGAGATAGGCCGAAAAAGAGGAAACAAAATTTTAGTCCCGAATTCTGTTCATACTCGACCCGTGTAAGAAAATTCCAAAAAAAATAGTAAAAAAATTCAAAAAATAATCAAACCTCTTCCCGGCATTATTTTTATCCAAAACGGGATGAGATAGGCCGAAAAAGTGAAATCAAGATTTTAGTCCCGAATTCCGTTCATGCTCGACCCAGGCAAGAAAATTCTGAAAAAAATAGTAAAAAAGTTCAAAAAATAATAAAACCTCTTCCCGGCATTATTTTTCTCCAAAACGGGATGAGATTGGCCGAAAAAGTGAAAGCAAAATTTTACTCCCGAATTCTGTTCATGCTCGACCCAGGAAAGAAAATTCCCAAAAAAATAGTAAAACAATTGAAAAAATATTAAAACCTCTTCCCGGCGTTATTTTTAGCCAAAATGGGATGAGATGGGCCGAAAAAGTGAAAGCAAAATTTTAGTCCCGAATTCTGTTCATGCTCGACCCAGGAAAGAAAATTCCCAAAAAAATAGTAAAACAATTGAAAAAATATTAAAACCTCTTCCCGGCGTTATTTTTAGCCAAAATGGGATGAGATGGGCCGAAAAAGTGAAAGCAAAATTTTAGTCCCGAATTCTGTTCATACTCGACCCGGAAAAGAAAATTCCCAAAAAAATAGTAAAAAAGTTCAAAAAATAATCAAACCTCTTCCCGGCATTATTTTTATCCAAAACGGGATGAGATAGGCCGAAAAAGTGAAATCAAGATTTTAGTCCCGAATTCCGTTCATGCTCGACCCAGGCAAGAAAATTCTGAAAAAAATAGTAAAAAAGTTCAAAAAATAATAAAACCTCTTCCCGGCATTATTTTTCTCCAAAACGGGATGAGATAGGCCGTAAAAGTGAAAACAAAATTTTAGTCCCGAATTCCGTTCATGCTCGACCCGGGCAAGAAATTTCCGAAAAAAATAGTAAAAAAATTCAAAAAATTGTAAAACCTCTTCCCTGCATTATTTTTAGCCAAAAAGGGATGAGATTGGCCGAAAAAGTGAAAGCAAAATTTTACTCCCGAATTCTGTTCATGCTCGACCCAGGAAAGAAAATTCCCAAAAAAATAGTAAAACAATTGAAAAAATATTAAAACCTCTTCCCGGCGTTATTTTTAGCCAAAATGGGATGAGATGGGCCGAAAAAGTGAAATCTAAATTTTAGTCCCGAATTCCGTTCATGCTCGACCCGGGCAAGAAATTTCCGAAAAAAATAGTAAAAAAATTCAAAAAACTATAAAACCTCTTCCCGGCAATATTTTTATCCAAAACGGGATGAGATATGCAGAAAAAGTGAAAACTAAATTTTAGTCCCGAATTCCGTTCATGCTCGACCCGGGGAAGAAAATGCCGAAAAAAATAGTAAAAAAATTCAAAAAATTTTAAAACCTCTTCCCGGCATTATTTTTAGCCAAAAAGGGATGAGATTGGCCGAAAAAGTGAAAGCAAAATTTTAGTCCCGAACTCTGTTCATACTCGACCCGGGAAAGAAAATTCCCAAAAAAATAGTAAAAAAGTTCAAAAAATAATAAAACCTCTTCCCGGCATTATTTTTATCCAAAACGGGATGAGATAGGTCGAAAAAGTGAAATCAAAATTTTAGTCCCGAATTCCGTTCATGCTCGACCCGGGAAAAAAAATTCCGAAAAAAATTGAAAAAATTCAAAAAATTATATAACCTCTTCCCTGCATTATTTTTAGCCAAAACGGGATGAGATATGCAGAAAAAGTGAAAACTAAATTTTAGTCCCGAATTCCGTTCATGCTCGACCCGGGGAAGAAAATGCCGAAAAAAATAGTAAAAAAATTCAAAAAATTTTAAAACCTCTTCCCTGCATTATTTTTAGCCAAAACGGGATGACATACGCCGAAAAAGTGAAAACAAAATTTTAGTCCCGAATTCCGTTCATACTCGACCCGGGAAAGAAAATTCCAAAAAAAATAGTAAAAAAATTCAAAAAACTATAAAACGTCTTCCCTGCATTATTTTTAGCCAAAAAGGGACGAGATTGGCCGAAAAAGTGAAAGCAAAATTTTAGTCCCGAATTCCGTTCCTGCTCGACCCGGGCAAGAAATTTCCGAAAAAAATAGAAAAAAAATTCAAAAAATTATAAAACCTCTTCCCGGCATTATTTTTAGCTAGATCGGGATGAGATAAGCTGAAAAAGTGAAAATTAAATTTTAGTCCCGAATTCCGTTCATACCCGACCCGGGAAAGAAAATTCCAAAAAAAAGAGTAAAAAAATTCAAAAAATTATAAAACCTCTGCCCGGCATTATTTTTAGCCAAAACGGGATGAGATATGCCGAAAAAGTGAAAACAAAATTTTAGTCCCGAATTCCGTTCATACTCGACTCGGGACAGAAAATTCCCAAAAAAATAGTAAAAGAATTCAAAAAATTATAAAACCTCTTCCCGGCATTATTTTTAGCCAGAACGGGATGAGATAGGCCAAAAAGAGAAAACAAAATTTTAGTCCCGAATTCCGTTCCTACTCGACCTGGGAAAGAAAATTCCAAAAAAAATAGTAAAAAAATTCAAAAAACTATAAAACCTCTTTACGGCATTAATATTTGCCGGAACGGGATGAGATAGGCCGAAAAAGAGGAAACAAAATTTTAGTCCCGAATTCTGTTCATACTCGACCCGGGTAAGAAAATTCCAAAAAAAATAGTAAAAAAATTCAAAAAATTATAAAACCTCTTCCCGGCATTATTTTTAGCCAAAAAGGGATGAGATTGGCTGAAAAAGTGAAAGCAAAATTTTAGACCCGAATTCTGTTCATACTCGACCCGGAAAAGAAAATTCCCAAAAAAATAGTAAAAAAGTTCAAAAAATAATAAAACCTCTTCCCGGCATTATTTTTATCCAAAACGGGATGAGATAGGCCGTAAAAGTGAAAACAAAATTTTAGTCCCGAATTCCGTTCATGCTCGACCCGGGCAAGAAATTTCCGAAAAAAATAGTAAAAAAATTCAAAAAATTGCAAAACCTCTTCCTTGCATTATTTTTAGCCAAAAAGGGAGGAGATTGGCCGAAAAAGTGAAAGAAAAATTTTACTCCCGAATTCTGTTCATGCTCGACCCAGGAAAGAAAATTCCCAAAAAAATAGTAAAACAATTGAAAAAATATTAAAACCTCTTCCCGGCGTTATTTTTAGCCAAAATGGGATGAGATAGGCCGAAAAAGTGAAATCTAAATTTTAGTCCCGAATTCCGTTCATGCTCGACCCGGGTAAGGAATTTCCGAAAAAAATAGTAAAAAAATTCAAAAAACTATAAAACCTCTTCCCGGCATTATTTTTATCCAAAACGGGATGAGATAGGCCGAAAAAGTGAAAGCAAAATTTTAGTCCCGAATTCTGTTCATACTCGACCCAAGAAAGAAAATTCCCAAAAAAATAGTAAAACAATTCAAAAACTAATAAAACCTCTTCCCGGCATTATTTTTAGCCAAAACGGGATGAGATAGGCCGAAAAAAGTGAAATCTAAATTTTAGTCCCGAATTCCGTTCATGCTCGACCCGGCCAAAAAATTTCCGAAAAAAATAGTAAAAAAATTCAAAAAATTATAAAACCTCTTCCCTGCATTATTTTTAGCCAAAAAGGGATGAGATTGGCCGAAAAAGTGAAAGCAAAATTTTAGTCCCGAATTCTGTTCATGCTCGACCCAGGAAAGAAAATTCCCAAAAAAATAGTAAAACAATTCAAAAAATAATAAAACCCCTTCCCGGCGTTATTTTTAGCCAAAATGGGATGAGATAGGCCGAAAAAGTGAAATCTAAATTTTAGTCCCGAATTCCGTTCATGCTCGACCCGGGCAAGAAATTTCCAAAAAAAATAGTAAAAGAATTCAAAAAATTATAAAACCTCTTCCCTGCATTATTTTTAGCCAAAACGGGATGAGATACGCCGAAAAAGTGAAAACTAAATTTTAGTCCCGAATTCCGTTCATGCTCGACCCGGGGAAGAAAATGCCGAAAAAAATAGTAAAAAAATTCAAAAAATTTTAAAACCTCTTCCCTGCATTCTTTTTTAGCGAAAACGGGATGAGATACTCCAAAAAAGTGAAAACAAAATTTTAGTCCCGAATTCCGTTCATACTCGACCCGGGAAAGAAAATTCCCAAAAAAATAGTAAAAAAATTCAAAAAATTATAAAACCTCTTCCCGGCATTATTTTTAGCCAGATCGGGATGAGATACGCTGAAAAAGTGAAAATTAAATTTTAGTCCCGAATTCCGTTCATACCCGACCCGGGAAAGAAAATTCCAAAAAGAATAGTAAAAAAATTCAAAAAATTATAAAACCTCTACCCGGCATTATTTTTAGCCAAAACGGGGTGAGATATGCCGATAAAGTGAAAACAAAATTTTAGTCCCGAATTCCGTTCATACTCGACTCAGGACAGAAGATTCCCAAAAAAATAGTAAAAAAATTCAAAAAATTATAAAACCTCTTCCCGGCATTATTTTTAGCCAGAACGGGATGAGATAGGCCGAAAAAGAGAAAACAAAATTTTAGTCCCGAATTCTGTTCATACTCGACCTGGGAAAGAAAATTCCAAAAAAAATAGTAAAAAAATTCAAAAAACTATAAAACCTCTTTCCGGCATTATTTTTGGCCGGAACGGGATGAGATAGGCCGAAAAAGAGGAAACAAAATTTTAGTCCCGAATTCTGTTCATACTCGACCCGGGTAAGAAAATTCCAAAAAAAATAGTAAAAAAATTCAAAAAATTATAAAACCTCTTCCCCGCATTATTTTTAGCCAAAAAGGGATGAGATTGGCCGAAAAAGTGAAAGCAAAATTTTAGTCCCGAACTCTGTTCATACTCGACCCGGGAAAGAAAATTCCCAAAAAAATAGTAAAAAAGTTCAAAAAATAATAAAACCTCTTCCCGGCATTATTTTTATCCAAAACGGGATGAGATAGGTCGAAAAAGTGAAATCAAAATTTTAGTCCCGAATTCCGTTCATGCCCGACCCGGGCAAAAAAATTCCGAAAAAAATTGTAAAGAAATTCAAAAAATTATAAAACCTCTTCCCTGCATTATTTTTAGCCAAAACGGGATGAGATACGCAGAAAAAGTGAAAACTAAATTTTAGTCCCGAATTCCGTTCATGCTCGACCCGGGGAAGAAAATGCCGAAAAAAATAGTAAAAAAATTCAAAAAATTTTAAAACCTCTTCCCTGCATTATTTTTAGCCAAAACGGGATGACATACGCCGAAAAAGTGAAAACAAAATTTTAGCCCCGAATTCCGTTCATACTCGACCCGGGAAAGAAAATTCCAAAAGAAATAGTAAAAAAATTCAAAAAACTATAAAACCTCTTCCCTGCATTATTTTTAGCCAAAAAGGGACGAGATTGGCCGAAAAAGTGAAAGCAAAATTTTAGTCCCGAATTCTGTTCATACTCGACCCGGGAAAGAAAATTCCCAAAAAAATAGTAAAAAAGTTCAAAAAATAATAAAACCTCTTCCCGGCATTATTTTTATCCAAAACGGGGATAAGATAGGCCGAAAAAGTGAAACCAAAATTTTAGTCCCGAATTCTGTTCATACTCGACCCAGGAAAGAAAATTCCCAAAAAAATAGTAAAACAATTCAAAAACTAATAAAACCTCTTCCCGGCATTATTTTTAGCCAAAACGGGATGAGATAGGCCGAAAAAGTGAAATCTAAATTTTTGTCCCGAATTCCGTTCATGCTCGACCCGGGCAAGAAATTTCCGAAAAAAGTAGTAAAAAAATTCAAAAAATTATAAAACCTCTTCCCTCCATTATTTTTAGCCAAAACGGGATGAGATACGCTGAAAAAGTGAAAACTAAATTTTAGTCCCGAATTCCGTTCATACTCGACTCAGGACAGAAGATTCCCAAAAAAATAGTAAAAAAATTCAAAAAATTATAAAACCTCTTCCCTGCATTATTTTTAGCCAAAACGGGATGACATACGCCGAAAAAGTGAAAACAAAATTTTAGTCCCGAATTCCGTTCATACTCGACCCGGGAAAGAAAATTCCAAAAGAAATAGTAAAAAAATTCAAAAAACTATAAAACCTCTTCCCTGCATTATTTTTAGCCAAAAAGGGACGAGATTGGCCGAAAAAGTGAAAGCAAAATTTTAGTCCCGAATTCTGTTCATACTCGACCCGGGAAAGAAAATTCCCAAAAAAATAGTAAAAAAGTTCAAAAAATAATAAAACCTCTTCCCGGCATTATTTTTATCCAAAACGGGGATAAGATAGGCCGAAAAAGTGAAACCAAAATTTTAGTCCCGAATTCTGTTCATACTCGACCCAGGAAAGAAAATTCCCAAAAAAATAGTAAAACAATTCAAAAACTAATAAAACCTCTTCCCGGCATTATTTTTAGCCAAAACGGGATGAGATAGGCCGAAAAAGTGAAATCTAAATTTTTGTCCCGAATTCCGTTCATGCTCGACCCGGGCAAGAAATTTCCGAAAAAAGAAGTAAAAAAATTCAAAAAATTATAAAACCTCTTCCCTCCATTATTTTTAGCCAAAACGGGATGAGATACGCTGAAAAAGTGAAAACTAAATTTTAGTCCCGAATTCCGTTCATGCTCGACCCGCGGAAGAAAATGCCGAAAAAAATAGGAAAAAAATTCAAAAAATTATAAAACCTCTTCCCTGCATTATTTTTAGCCAAAACGGGATGAGATATGTCGAAAAAGTGAAAACAAAATTTTTGTCCCGAATTCCGTTCATACTCGATCTGGGAAAGAAAATTCCAAAAAAAAATAGTAAAAAAATTCAAAAAACTATAAAACCTCTTCCCGGCATTATTTTTAGCCGGAATGGGATGAGATAGGCCGAAAAAGAGGAAACAAAATTTTAGTCCCGAATTCCGTTCATGCTCGACCCGGGCAAGAATTTTCCGAAAAAAATAGTAAAAAAATTCAAAAAATTATAAAACCTCTTCCCGGCATTATTTTTAGCCAGATCGGGATGAGATAAGCTCAAAAAGTGAAAATTAAATTTTAGTCCCGAATTCCGTTCATACCCGACCCGGGAAAGAAAATTCCAAAAAAAATAGTAAAAAATTTCTAAAAATTATAAAACCTCTGCCCGACATTATTTTTAGCCAAGACGGGATGAGATATGCCGAAAAAGTGAAAACAAAATTTTAGTCCCGAATTCCGTTCATACTCGACTCGGGACAGAAAATTCCCAAAAAAATAGTAAAAAAATTCACAAAATTATAAAACCTCTTCCCGGCATTATTTTTAGCCAGAACGGGATGAGATAGGCCGAAAAAGAGAAAACAAAATTTTAGTCCCGAATTCCGTTCCTACTCGACCTGGGAAAGAAAACTCCAAAAAAAATAGTAAAAAAATTCAAAAAACTATAAAACCTCTTTCCGGCATTATTTTTGGCCGGAACGGGATGAGATAGGCCGAAAAAGAGGAAACAAAATTTTAGTCCCGAATTCTGTTCATACTCGACCCGGGTAAGAAAATTCCAAAAAAAATAGTAAAAAAATTCAAAAAATTATAAAACCTCTTCCCCGCACTATTTTTAGCCAAAAAGGGATGAGATTGGCCGAAAAAGTGAAAGCAAAATTTTAGTCCCGAACTCTGTTCATACTCGACCCGGGAAAGAAAATTCCCAAAAAAATAGTAAAACAATTCAAAAACTAATAAAACCTCTTCCCGGCATTATTTTTAGCCAAAACGGGATGAGATAGACCGAAAAAGTGAAATCTAAATTTTTGTCCCGAATTCCGTTCATGCTCGACCCGGGCAAGAAATTTCCGAAAAAAGAAGTAAAAAAATTCAAAAAATTATAAAACCTCTTCCCTCCATTATTTTTAGCCAAAACGGGATGAGATACGCTGAAAAAGTGAAAACTAAATTTTAGTCCCGAATTCCGTTCATGCTCGACCCGGGCAAGAATTTTCCGAAAAAAATAGTAAAAAAATTCAAAAAATTATAAAACCTCTTCCCGGCATTATTTTTAGCCAGATCGGGATGAGATACGCTCAAAATGTGAAAATTAAATTTTAGTCCCGAATTCCGTTCATACCCGACCCGGGAAAGAAAATTCCAAAAAAAATAGTAAAAAATTTCTAAAAATTATAAAACCTCTGCCCGGCATTATTTTTAGCCAAAACGGGATGAGATATGCCGAAAAAGTGAAAACAAAATTTTAGTCCCGAATTCCGTTCATACTCGACTCGGGACAGAAAATTCCCAAAAAAATAGTAAAAAAATTCACAAAATTATAAAACCTCTTCCCGGCATTATTTTTAGCCAGAACGGGATGAGATAGGCCGAAAAAGAGAAAACAAAATTTTAGTCCCGAATTCCGTTCCTACTCGACCTGGGAAAGAAAATTCCAAAAAAAATAGTAAAAAATTTCAAAAAACTATAAAACCTCTTTCCGGCATTATTTTTGGCCGGAACGGGATGAGATAGGCTGAAAAAGAGGAAACAAAATTTTAGTCCCGAATTCCGTTCATGCTCGACCCGCGGAAGAAAATGCCGAAAAAAATAGGAAAAAAATTCAAAAAATTATAAAACCTCTTCCCTGCATTATTTTTAGCCAAAACGGGATGAGATATGCCGAAAAAGTGAAAACAAAATTTTTGTCCCGAATTCCGTTCATACTCGATCTGGGAAAGAAAATTCCAAAAAAAAATAGTAAAAAAATTCAAAAAACTATAAAACCTCTTCCCGGCATTATTTTTAGCCGGAACGGGATGAGATAGGCCGAAAAAGAGGAAACAAAATTTTAGTCCCGAATTCCGTTCATGCTCGACCCGGGCAAGAATTTTCCGAAAAAAATAGTAAAAAAATTCAAAAAATTATAAAACCTCTTCCCGGCATTATTTTTAGCCAGATCGGGATGAGATAAGCTCAAAAAGTGAAAATTAAATTTTAGTCCCGAATTCCGTTCATACCCGACCCGGGAAAGAAAATTCCAAAAAAAATAGTAAAAAATTTCTAAAAATTATAAAACCTCTGCCCAGCATTATTTTTAGCCAAAACGGGATGAGATATGCCGAAAAAGTGAAAACAAAATTTTAGTCCCGAATTCCGTTCATACTCGACTCGGGACAGAAAATTCCCAAAAAAATAGTAAAAAAATTCACAAAATTATAAAACCTCTTCCCGGCATTATTTTTAGCCAGAACGGGATGAGATAGGCCGAAAAAGAGAAAACAAAATTTTAGTCCCGAATTCCGTTCCTACTCGACCTGGGAAAGAAAACTCCAAAAAAAATAGTAAAAAAATTCAAAAAACTATAAAACCTCTTTCCGGCATTATTTTTGGCCGGAACGGGATGAGATAGGCCGAAAAAGAGGAAACAAAATTTTAGTCCCGAATTCTGTTCATACTCGACCCGGGTAAGAAAATTCCAAAAAAAATAGTAAAAAAATTCAAAAAATTATAAAACCTCTTCCCCGCATTATTTTTAGCCAAAAAGGGATGAGATTGGCCGAAAAAGTGAAAGCAAAATTTTAGTCCCGAACTCTGTTCATACTCGACCCGGGAAAGAAAATTCCCAAAAAAATAGTAAAACAATTCAAAAACTAATAAAACCTCTTCCCGGCATTATTTTTAGCCAAAACGGGATGAGATAGACCGAAAAAGTGAAATCTAAATTTTTGTCCCGAATTCCGTTCATGCTCGACCCGGGCAAGAAATTTCCGAAAAAAGAAGTAAAAAAATTCAAAAATTTATAAAACCTCTTCCCTCCATTATTTTTAGCCAAAACGGGATGAGATACGCTGAAAAAGTGAAAACTAAATTTTAGTCCCGAATTCCGTTCATGCTCGACCCGGGCAAGAATTTTCCGAAAAAAATAGTAAAAAAATTCAAAAAATTATAAAACCTCTTCCCGGCATTATTTTTAGCCAGATCGGGATGAGATACGCTCAAAATGTGAAAATTAAATTTTAGTCCCGAATTCCGTTCATACCCGACCCGGGAAAGAAAATTCCAAAAAAAATAGTAAAAAATTTCTAAAAATTATAAAACCTCTGCCCGGCATTATTTTTAGCCAAAACGGGATGAGATATGCCGAAAAAGTGAAAACAAAATTTTAGTCCCGAATTCCGTTCATACTCGACTCGGGACAGAAAATTCCCAAAAAAATAGTAAAAAAATTCACAAAATTATAAAACCTCTTCCCGGCATTATTTTTAGCCAGAACGGGATGAGATAGGCCGAAAAAGAGAAAACAAAATTTTAGTCCCGAATTCCGTTCCTACTCGACCTGGGAAAGAAAATTCCAAAAAAAATAGTAAAAAATTTCAAAAAACTATAAAACCTCTTTCCGGCATTATTTTTGGCCGGAACGGGATGAGATAGGCTGAAAAAGAGGAAACAAAATTTTAGTCCCGAATTCCGTTCATGCTCGACCCGCGGAAGAAAATGCCGAAAAAAATAGGAAAAAAATTCAAAAAATTATAAAACCTCTTCCCTGCATTATTTTTAGCCAAAACGGGATGAGATATGCCGAAAAAGTGAAAACAAAATTTTTGTCCCGAATTCCGTTCATACTCGATCTGGGAAAGAAAATTCCAAAAAAAAATAGTAAAAAAATTCAAAAAACTATAAAACCTCTTCCCGGCATTATTTTTAGCCGGAACGGGATGAGATAGGCCGAAAAAGAGGAAACAAAATTTTAGTCCCGAATTCCGTTCATGCTCGACCCGGGCAAGAATTTTCCGAAAAAAATAGTAAAAAAATTCAAAAAATTATAAAACCTCTTCCCGGCATTATTTTTAGCCAGATCGGGATGAGATAAGCTCAAAAAGTGAAAATTAAATTTTAGTCCCGAATTCCGTTCATACCCGACCCGGGAAAGAAAATTCCAAAAAAAATAGTAAAAAATTTCTAAAAATTATAAAACCTCTGCCCGGCATTATTTTTAGCCAAAACGGGATGAGATATGCCGAAAAAGTGAAAACAAAATTTTTGTCCCGAATTCCGTTCATACTCGATCTGGGAAAGAAAATTCCAAAAAAAAATAGTAAAAAAATTCAAAAAACTATAAAACCTCTTCCCGGCATTATTTTTAGCCGGAACGGGATGAGATAGGCCGAAAAAGAGGAAACAAAATTTTAGTCCCGAATTCCGTTCATGCTCGACCCGGGCAAGAATTTTCCGAAAAAAATAGTAAAAAAATTCAAAAAATTATAAAACCTCTTCCCGGCATTATTTTTAGCCAGATCGGGATGAGATAAGCTCAAAAAGTGAAAATTAAATTTTAGTCCCGAATTCCGTTCATACCCGACCCGGGAAAGAAAATTCCAAAAAAAATAGTAAAAAATTTCTAAAAATTATAAAACCTCTGCCCAGCATTATTTTTAGCCAAAACGGGATGAGATATGCCGAAAAAGTGAAAACAAAATTTTAGTCCCGAATTCCGTTCATACTCGACTCGGGACAGAAAATTCCCAAAAAAATAGTAAAAAAATTCACAAAATTATAAAACCTCTTCCCGGCATTATTTTTAGCCAGAACGGGATGAGATAGGCCGAAAAAGAGAAAACAAAATTTTAGTCCCGAATTCCGTTCCTACTCGACCTGGGAAAGAAAACTCCAAAAAAAATAGTAAAAAAATTCAAAAAACTATAAAACCTCTTTCCGGCATTATTTTTGGCCGGAACGGGATGAGATAGGCCGAAAAAGAGGAAACAAAATTTTAGTCCCGAATTCTGTTCATACTCGACCCGGGTAAGAAAATTCCAAAAAAAATAGTAAAAAAATTCAAAAAATTATAAAACCTCTTCCCCGCATTATTTTTAGCCAAAAAGGGATGAGATTGGCCGAAAAAGTGAAAGCAAAATTTTAGTCCCGAACTCTGTTCATACTCGACCCGGGAAAGAAAATTCCCAAAAAAATAGTAAAACAATTCAAAAACTAATAAAACCTCTTCCCGGCATTATTTTTAGCCAAAACGGGATGAGATAGACCGAAAAAGTGAAATCTAAATTTTTGTCCCGAATTCCGTTCATGCTCGACCCGGGCAAGAAATTTCCGAAAAAAGAAGTAAAAAAATTCAAAAAATTATAAAACCTCTTCCCTCCATTATTTTTAGCCAAAACGGGATGAGATACGCTGAAAAAGTGAAAACTAAATTTTAGTCCCGAATTCCGTTCATGCTCGACCCGGGCAAGAATTTTCCGAAAAAAATAGTAAAAAAATTCAAAAAATTATAAAACCTCTTCCCGGCATTATTTTTAGCCAGATCGGGATGAGATACGCTCAAAATGTGAAAATTAAATTTTAGTCCCGAATTCCGTTCATACCCGACCCGGGAAAGAAAATTCCAAAAAAAATAGTAAAAAATTTCTAAAAATTATAAAACCTCTGCCCGGCATTATTTTTAGCCAAAACGGGATGAGATATGCCGAAAAAGTGAAAACAAAATTTTAGTCCCGAATTCCGTTCATACTCGACTCGGGACAGAAAATTCCCAAAAAAATAGTAAAAAAATTCACAAAATTATAAAACCTCTTCCCGGCATTATTTTTAGCCAGAACGGGATGAGATAGGCCGAAAAAGAGAAAACAAAATTTTAGTCCCGAATTCCGTTCCTACTCGACCTGGGAAAGAAAATTCCAAAAAAAATAGTAAAAAATTTCAAAAAACTATAAAACCTCTTTCCGGCATTATTTTTGGCCGGAACGGGATGAGATAGGCTGAAAAAGAGGAAACAAAATTTTAGTCCCGAATTCCGTTCATGCTCGACCCGCGGAAGAAAATGCCGAAAAAAATAGGAAAAAAATTCAAAAAATTATAAAACCTCTTCCCTGCATTATTTTTAGCCAAAACGGGATGAGATATGCCGAAAAAGTGAAAACAAAATTTTTGTCCCGAATTCCGTTCATACTCGATCTGGGAAAGAAAATTCCAAAAAAAAATAGTAAAAAAATTCAAAAAACTATAAAACCTCTTCCCGGCATTATTTTTAGCCGGAACGGGATGAGATAGGCCGAAAAAGAGGAAACAAAATTTTAGTCCCGAATTCCGTTCATGCTCGACCCGGGCAAGAATTTTCCGAAAAAAATAGTAAAAAAATTCAAAAAATTATAAAACCTCTTCCCGGCATTATTTTTAGCCAGATCGGGATGAGATAAGCTCAAAAAGTGAAAATTAAATTTTAGTCCCGAATTCCGTTCATACCCGACCCGGGAAAGAAAATTCCAAAAAAAATAGTAAAAAATTTCTAAAAATTATAAAACCTCTGCCCGGCATTATTTTTAGCCAAAACGGGATGAGATATGCCGAAAAAGTGAAAACAAAATTTTTGTCCCGAATTCCGTTCATACTCGATCTGGGAAAGAAAATTCCAAAAAAAAATAGTAAAAAAATTCAAAAAACTATAAAACCTCTTCCCGGCATTATTTTTAGCCGGAACGGGATGAGATAGGCCGAAAAAGAGGAAACAAAATTTTAGTCCCGAATTCCGTTCATGCTCGACCCGGGCAAGAATTTTCCGAAAAAAATAGTAAAAAAATTCAAAAAATTATAAAACCTCTTCCCGGCATTATTTTTAGCCAGATCGGGATGAGATAAGCTCAAAAAGTGAAAATTAAATTTTAGTCCCGAATTCCGTTCATACCCGACCCGGGAAAGAAAATTCCAAAAAAAATAGTAAAAAATTTCTAAAAATTATAAAACCTCTGCCCGGCATTATTTTTAGCCAAAACGGGATGAGATATGCCGAAAAAGTGAAAACAAAATTTTAGTCCCGAATTCCGTTCATACTCGACTCGGGACAGAAAATTCCCAAAAAAATAGTAAAAAAATTCACAAAATTATAAAACCTCTTCCCGGCATTATTTTTAGCCAGAACGGGATGAGATAGGCCGAAAAAGAGAAAACAAAATTTTAGTCCCGAATTCCGTTCCTACTCGACCTGGGAAAGAAAATTCCAAAAAAAATAGTAAAAAAATTCAAAAAACTATAAAACCTCTTTCCGGCATTATTTTTGGCCGGAACGGGATGAGATAGGCCGAAAAAGAGGAAACAAAATTTTAGTCCCGAATTCTGTTCATACTCGACCCGGGTAAGAAAATTCCAAAAAAAATAGTAAAAAAATTCAAAAAATTATAAAACCTCTTCCCCGCATTATTTTTAGCCAAAAAGGGATGAGATTGGCCGAAAAAGTGAAAGCAAAATTTTAGTCCCGAACTCTGTTCATACTCGACCCGGGAAAGAAAATTCCCAAAAAAATAGTAAAACAATTCAAAAACTAATAAAACCTCTTCCCGGCATTATTTTTAGCCAAAACGGGATGAGATAGGCCGAAAAAGTGAAATCTAAATTTTTGTCCCGAATTCCGTTCATGCTCGACCCGGGCAAGAAATTTCCGAAAAAAGAAGTAAAAAAATTCAAAAAATTATAAAACCTCTTCCCTCCATTATTTTTAGCCAAAACGGGATGAGATACGCTGAAAAAGTGAAAACTAAATTTTAGTCCCGAATTCCGTTCATGCTCGACCCGCGGAAGAAAATGCCGAAAAAAATAGGAAAAAAATTCAAAAAATTATAAAACCTCTTCCCTGCATTATTTTTAGCCAAAACGGGATGAGATATGCCGAAAAAGTGAAAACAAAATTTTTGTCCCGAATTCCGTTCATACTCGATCTGGGAAAGAAAATTCCAAAAAAAAATAGTAAAAAAATTCAAAAAACTATAAAACCTCTTCCCGGCATTATTTTTAGCCGGAACGGGATGAGATAGGCCGAAAAAGAGGAAACAAAATTTTAGTCCCGAATTCCGTTCATGCTCGACCCGGGCAAGAATTTTCCGAAAAAAATAGTAAAAAAATTCAAAAAATTATAAAACCTCTTCCCGGCATTATTTTTAGCCAGATCGGGATGAGATAAGCTCAAAATGTGAAAATTAAATTTTAGTCCCGAATTCCGTTCATGCTCGACCCGGGCAAAAAAATTCCGAAAAAAATTGTAAAGAAATTCAAAAAATTATAAAACCTCTTCCCTGCATTATTTTTAGCCAAAACGGGATGAGATACGCAGAAAAAGTGAAAACTAAATTTTAGTCCCGAATTCCGTTCATGCTCGACCCGGGGAAGAAAATGCCGAAAAAAATAGTAAAAAAATTCAAAAAATTTTAAAACCTCTTCCCTGCATTATTTTTAGCCAAAACGGGATGACATACGCCGAAAAAGTGAAAACAAAATGTTAGTCCCGAATTCCGTTCATACTCGACCCGGGAAAGAAAATTCCAAAAGAAATAGTAAAAAAATTCAAAAAACTATAAAACCTCTTCCCTGCATTATTTTTAGCCAAAAAGGGACGAGAATGGCCGAAAAAGTGAAAGCAAAATTTTAGTCCCGAATTCTGTTCATACTCGACCCGGGAAAGAAAATTCCCAAAAAAATAGTAAAAAAGTTCAAAAAATAATAAAACCTCTTCCCGGCATTATTTTTATCCAAAACGGGGATAAGATAGGCCGAAAAAGTGAAACCAAAATTTTAGTCCCGAATTCTGTTCATACTCGACCCAGGAAAGAAAATTCCCAAAAAAATAGTAAAACAATTCAAAAACTAATAAAACCTCTTCCCGGCATTATTTTTAGCCAAAACGGGATGAGATAGGCCGAAAAAGTGAAATCTAAATTTTTGTCCCGAATTCCGTTCATGCTCGACCCGGGCAAGAAATTTCCGAAAAAAGAAGTAAAAAAATTCAAAAAATTATAAAACCTCTTCTCTCCATTATTTTTAGCCAAAACGGGATGAGATACGCTGAAAAAGTGAAAACTAAATTTTAGTCCCGAATTCCGTTCATGCTCGACCCGCGGAAGAAAATGCCGAAAAAAACAGGAAAAAAATTCAAAAAATTATAAAACCTCTTCCCTGCATTATTTTTAGCCAAAACGGGATGAGATATGCCGAAAAAGTGAAAACAAAATTTTTGTCCCGAATTCCGTTCATACTCGATCTGGGAAAGAAAATTCCAAAAAAAAATAGTAAAAAAATTCAAAAAACTATAAAACCTCTTCCCGGCATTATTTTTAGCCGGAACGGGATGAGATAGGCCGAAAAAGAGGAAACAAAATTTTAGTCCCGAATTCCGTTCATGCTCGACCCGGGCAAGAATTTTCCGAAAAAAATAGTAAAAAAATTCAAAAAATTATAAAACCTCTTCCCGGCATTATTTTTAGCCAGATCGGGACGAGATAAGCTCAAAAAGTGAAAATTAAATTTTAGTCCCGAATTCCGTTCATACCCGACCCGGGAAAGAAAATTCCAAAAAAAATAGTAAAAAATTTCTAAAAATTATAAAACCTCTGCCCGGCATTATTTTTAGCCAAAACGGGATGAGATATGCCGAAAAAGTGAAAACAAAATTTTAGTCCCGAATTCCGTTCATACTCGACTCGGGACAGAAAATTCCCAAAAAAATAGTAAAAAAATTCACAAAATTATAAAACCTCTTCCCGGCATTATTTTTAGCCAGAACGGGATGAGATAGGCCGAAAAAGAGAAAACAAAATTTTAGTCCCGAATTCCGTTCCTACTCGACCTGGGAAAGAAAATTCCAAAAAAAATAGTAAAAAAATTCAAAAAACTATAAAACCTCTTTCCGGCATTATTTTTGGCCGGAACGGGATGAGATAGGCCGAAAAAGAGGAAACAAAATTTTAGTCCCGAATTCCGTTCATGCTCGACCCGCGGAAGAAAATGCCGAAAAAAATAGGAAAAAAATTCAAAAAACTATAAAACCTCTTCCCTGCATTATTTTTAGCCAAAACGGGATGAGATATGCCGAAAAAGTGAAAACAAAATTTTTGTCCCGAATTCCGTTCATACTCGATCTGGGAAAGAAAATTCCAAAAAAAAATAGTAAAAAAATTCAAAAAACTATAAAACCTCTTCCCGGCATTATTTTTAGCCGGAACGGGATGAGATAGGCCGAAAAAGAGGAAACAAAATTTTAGTCCCGAATTCCGTTCATGCTCGACCCGGGCAAGAATTTTCCGAAAAAAATAGTAAAAAAATTCAAAAAATTATAAAACCTCTTCCCGGCATTATTTTTAGCCAGATCGGGATGAGATAAGCTCAAAAAGTGAAAATTAAATTTTAGTCCCGAATTCCGTTCATACCCGACCCGGGAAAGAAAATTCCAAAAAAAATAGTAAAAAATTTCTAAAAATTATAAAACCTCTGCCCGGCATTATTTTTAGCCAAAACGGGATGAGATATGCCGAAAAAGTGAAAACAAAATTTTAGTCCCGAATTCCGTTCATACTCGACTCGGGACAGAAAATTCCCAAAAAAATAGTAAAAAAATTCAAAAAACTATAAAACCTCTTCCCGGCATTATTTTTAGCCGGAACGGGATGAGATAGGCCGAAAAAGAGGAAACAAAATTTTAGTCCCGAATTCCGTTCATGCTCGACCCGGGCAAGAATTTTCCGAAAAAAATAGTAAAAAAATTCAAAAAATTATAAAACCTCTTCCCGGCATTATTTTTAGCCAGATCGGGATGAGATAAGCTCAAAATGTGAAAATTAAATTTTAGTCCCGAATTCCGTTCATGCTCGACCCGGGCAAAAAAATTCCGAAAAAAATTGTAAAGAAATTCAAAAAATTATAAAACCTCTTCCCTGCATTATTTTTAGCCAAAACGGGATGAGATACGCAGAAAAAGTGAAAACTAAATTTTAGTCCCGAATTCCGTTCATGCTCGACCCGGGGAAGAAAATGCCGAAAAAAATAGTAAAAAAATTCAAAAAATTTTAAAACCTCTTCCCTGCATTATTTTTAGCCAAAACGGGATGACATACGCCGAAAAAGTGAAAACAAAATGTTAGTCCCGAATTCCGTTCATACTCGACCCGGGAAAGAAAATTCCAAAAGAAATAGTAAAAAAATTCAAAAAACTATAAAACCTCTTCCCTGCATTATTTTTAGCCAAAAAGGGACAAGAATGGCCGGAAAAGTGAAAGCAAAATTTTAGTCCCGAATTCTGTTCATACTCGACCCGGGAAAGAAAATTCCCAAAAAAATAGTAAAAAAGTTCAAAAAATAATAAAACCTCTTCCCGGCATTATTTTTATCCAAAACGGGTATAAGATAGGCCGAAAAAGTGAAACCAAAATTTTAGTCCCGAATTCTGTTCATACTCGACCCAGGAAAGAAAATTCCCAAAAAAAAAGTAAAACAATTCAAAAACTAATAAAACCTCTTCCCGGCATTATTTTTAGCCAAAACGGGATGAGATAGGCCGAAAAAGTGAAATCTAAATTTTTGTCCCGAATTCCGTTCATGCTCGACCCGGGCAAGAAATTTCCGAAAAAAGAAGTAAAAAATTAAAAAAATTATAAAACCTCTTCCCTCCATTATTTTTAGCCAAAACGGGATGAGATACGCTGAAAAAGTGAAAACTAAATTTTAGTCCCGAATTCCGTTCATGCTCGACCCGCGGAAGAAAATGCCGAAAAAAATAGGAAAAAAATTCAAAAAATTATAAAACCTCTTCCCTGCATTATTTTTAGCCAAAACGGGATGAGATATGCCGAAAAAGTGAAAACAAAATTTTTGTCCCGAATTCCGTTCATACTCGATCTGGGAAAGAAAATTCCAAAAAAAAATAGTAAAAAAATTCAAAAAACTATAAAACCTCTTCCCGGCATTATTTTTAGCCGGAACGGGATGAGATAGGCCGAAAAAGAGGAAACAAAATTTTAGTCCCGAATTCCGTTCATGCTCGACCCGGGCAAGAATTTTCCGAAAAAAATAGTAAAAAAATTCAAAAAATTATAAAACCTCTTCCCGGCATTATTTTTAGCCAGATCGGGATGAGATAAGCTCAAAAAGTGAAAATTAAATTTTAGTCCCGAATTCCGTTCATACCCGACCCGGGAAAGAAAATTCCAAAAAAAATAGTAAAAAATTTCTAAAAATTATAAAACCTCTGCCCGGCATTATTTTTAGCCAAAACGGGATGAGATATGCCGAAAAAGTGAAAACAAAATTTTAGTCCCGAATTCCGTTCATACTCGACTCGGGACAGAAAATTCCCAAAAAAATAGTAAAAAAATTCACAAAATTATAAAACCTCTTCCCGGCATTATTTTTAGCCAGAACGGGATGAGATAGGCCGAAAAAGAGAAAACAAAATTTTAGTCCCGAATTCCGTTCCTACTCGACCTGGGAAAGAAAATTCCAAAAAAAATAGTAAAAAAATTCAAAAAACTATAAAACCTCTTTACGGCATTAATATTTGCCGGAACGGGATGAGATAGGCCGAAAAAGAGGAAACAAAATTTTAGTCCCGAATTCCGTTCATGCTCGACCCGCGGAAGAAAATGCCGAAAAAAATAGGAAAAAAATTCAAAAAACTATAAAACCTCTTCCCTGCATTATTTTTAGCCAAAACGGGATGAGATATGCCGAAAAAGTGAAAACAAAATTTTTGTCCCGAATTCCGTTCATACTCGATCTGGGAAAGAAAATTCCAAAAAAAAATAGTAAAAAAATTCAAAAAACTATAAAACCTCTTCCCGGCATTATTTTTAGCCGGAACGGGATGAGATAGGCCGAAAAAGAGGAAACAAAATTTTAGTCCCGAATTCCGTTCATGCTCGACCCGGGCAAGAATTTTCCGAAAAAAATAGTAAAAAAATTCAAAAAATTATAAAACCTCTTCCCGGCATTATTTTTAGCCAGATCGGGATGAGATAAGCTCAAAAAGTGAAAATTAAATTTTAGTCCCGAATTCCGTTCATACCCGACCCGGGAAAGAAAATTCCAAAAAAAATAGTAAAAAATTTCTAAAAATTATAAAACCTCTGCCCGGCATTATTTTTAGCCAAAACGGGATGAGATATGCCGAAAAAGTGAAAACAAAATTTTAGTCCCGAATTCCGTTCATACTCGACTCGGGACAGAAAATTCCCAAAAAAATAGTAAAAAAATTCAAAAAACTATAAAACCTCTTCCCGGCATTATTTTTAGCCGGAACGGGATGAGATAGGCCGAAAAAGAGGAAACAAAATTTTAGTCCCGAATTCCGTTCATGCTCGACCCGGGCAAGAATTTTCCGAAAAAAATAGTAAAAAAATTCAAAAAATTATAAAACCTCTTCCCGGCATTATTTTTAGCCAGATCGGGATGAGATAAGCTCAAAATGTGAAAATTAAATTTTAGTCCCGAATTCCGTTCATGCTCGACCCGGGCAAAAAAATTCCGAAAAAAATTGTAAAGAAATTCAAAAAATTATAAAACCTCTTCCCTGCATTATTTTTAGCCAAAACGGGATGAGATACGCAGAAAAAGTGAAAACTAAATTTTAGTCCCGAATTCCGTTCATGCTCGACCCGGGGAAGAAAATGCCGAAAAAAATAGTAAAAAAATTCAAAAAATTTTAAAACCTCTTCCCTGCATTATTTTTAGCCAAAACGGGATGACATACGCCGAAAAAGTGAAAACAAAATGTTAGTCCCGAATTCCGTTCATACTCGACCCGGGAAAGAAAATTCCAAAAGAAATAGTAAAAAAATTCAAAAAACTATAAAACCTCTTCCCTGCATTATTTTTAGCCAAAAAGGGACAAGAATGGCCGGAAAAGTGAAAGCAAAATTTTAGTCCCGAATTCTGTTCATACTCGACCCGGGAAAGAAAATTCCCAAAAAAATAGTAAAAAAGTTCAAAAAATAATAAAACCTCTTCCCGGCATTATTTTTATCCAAAACGGGTATAAGATAGGCCGAAAAAGTGAAACCAAAATTTTAGTCCCGAATTCTGTTCATACTCGACCCAGGAAAGAAAATTCCCAAAAAAAAAGTAAAACAATTCAAAAACTAATAAAACCTCTTCCCGGCATTATTTTTAGCCAAAACGGGATGAGATAGGCCGAAAAAGTGAAATCTAAATTTTTGTCCCGAATTCCGTTCATGCTCGACCCGGGCAAGAAATTTCCGAAAAAAGAAGTAAAAAAATTAAAAAAATTATAAAACCTCTTCCCTCCATTATTTTTAGCCAAAACGGGATGAGATACGCTGAAAAAGTGAAAACTAAATTTTAGTCCCGAATTCCGTTCATGCTCGACCCGCGGAAGAAAATGCCGAAAAAAATAGGAAAAAAATTCAAAAAATTATAAAACCTCTTCCCTGCATTATTTTTAGCCAAAACGGGATGAGATATGCCGAAAAAGTGAAAACAAAATTTTTGTCCCGAATTCCGTTCATACTCGATCTGGGAAAGAAAATTCCAAAAAAAAATAGTAAAAAAATTCAAAAAACTATAAAACCTCTTCCCGGCATTATTTTTAGCCGGAACGGGATGAGATAGGCCGAAAAAGAGGAAACAAAATTTTAGTCCCGAATTCCGTTCATGCTCGACCCGGGCAAGAATTTTCCGAAAAAAATAGTAAAAAAATTCAAAAAATTATAAAACCTCTTCCCGGCATTATTTTTAGCCAGATCGGGATGAGATAAGCTCAAAAAGTGAAAATTAAATTTTAGTCCCGAATTCCGTTCATACCCGACCCGGGAAAGAAAATTCCAAAAAAAATAGTAAAAAATTTCTAAAAATTATAAAACCTCTGCCCGGCATTATTTTTAGCCAAAACGGGATGAGATATGCCGAAAAAGTGAAAACAAAATTTTAGTCCCGAATTCCGTTCATACTCGACTCGGGACAGAAAATTCCCAAAAAAATAGTAAAAAAATTCACAAAATTATAAAACCTCTTCCCGGCATTATTTTTAGCCAGAACGGGATGAGATAGGCCGAAAAAGAGAAAACAAAATTTTAGTCCCGAATTCCGTTCCTACTCGACCTGGGAAAGAAAATTCCAAAAAAAATAGTAAAAAAATTCAAAAAACTATAAAACCTCTTTCCGGCATTATTTTTGGCCGGAACGGGATGAGATAGGCCGAAAAAGAGGAAACAAAATTTTAGTCCCGAATTCCGTTCATGCTCGACCCGCGGAAGAAAATGCCGAAAAAAATAGGAAAAAAATTCAAAAAACTATAAAACCTCTTCCCTGCATTATTTTTAGCCAAAACGGGATGAGATATGCCGAAAAAGTGAAAACAAAATTTTTGTCCCGAATTCCGTTCATACTCGATCTGGGAAAGAAAATTCCAAAAAAAAATAGTAAAAAAATTCAAAAAACTATAAAACCTCTTCCCGGCATTATTTTTAACCGGAACGGGATGAGATAGGCCGAAAAAGAGGAAACAAAATTTTAGTCCCGAATTCCGTTCATGCTCGACCTGGGCAAGAATTTTCCGAAAAAAATAGTAAAAAAATTCAAAAAATTATAAAACCTCTTCCCGGCATTATTTTTAGCCAGATCGGGATGAGATAAGCTCAAAAAGTGAAAATTAAATTTTAGTCCCGAATTCCGTTCATACCCGACCCGGGAAAGAAAATTCCAAAAAAAATAGTAAAAAATTTCTAAAAATTATAAAACCTCTGCCCGGCATTATTTTTAGCCAAAACGGGATGAGATATGCCGAAAAAGTGAAAACAAAATTTTAGTCCCGAATTCCGTTCATACTCGACTCGGGACAGAAAATTCCCAAAAAAATAGTAAAAAAATTCACAAAATTATAAAACCTCTTCCCGGCATTATTTTTAGCCAGAACGGGATGAGATAGGCCGAAAAAGAGAAAACAAAATTTTAGTCCCGAATTCCGTTCCTACTCGACCTGGGAAAGAAAATTCCAAAAAAAATAGTAAAAAAATTCAAAAAACTATAAAACCTCTTTCCGGCATTATTTTTGGCCGGAACGGGATGAGATAGGCCGAAAAAGAGGAAACAAAATTTTAGTCCCGAATTCTGTTCATACTCGACCCGGGTAAGAAAATTCCAAAAAAAATAGTAAAAAAATTCAAAAAATTATAAAACCTCTTCCCCGCATTATTTTTAGCCAAAAAGGGATGAGATTGGCCGAAAAAGTGAAAGCAAAATTTTAGTCCCGAACTCTGTTCATACTCGACCCGGGAAAGAAAATTCCCAAAAAAATAGTAAAAAAGTTCAAAAAATAATAAAACCTCTTCCCGGCATTATTTTTATCCAAAACGGGATGAGATAGGTCGAAAAAGTGAAATCAAAATTTTAGTCCCGAATTCCGTTCATGCTCGACCCGGGCAAAAAAATTCCGAAAAAAATTGTAAAGAAATTCAAAAAATTATAAAACCTCTTCCCTGCATTATTTTTAGCCAAAACGGGATGAGATACGCAGAAAAAGTGAAAACTAAATTTTAGTCCCGAATTCCGTTCATGCTCGACCCGGGGAAGAAAATGCCGAAAAAAATAGTAAAAAAATTCAAAAAATTTTAAAACCTCTTCCCTGCATTATTTTTAGCCAAAACTGGATGACATACGCCGAAAAAGTGAAAACAAAATTTTAGTCCCGAATTCCGTTCATACTCGACCCGGGAAAGAAAATTCCAAAAGAAATAGTAAAAAAATTCAAAAAACTATAAAACCTCTTCCCTGCATTATTTTTAGCCAAAAAGGGACGAGAATGGCCGAAAAAGTGAAAGCAAAATTTTAGTCCCGAATTCTGTTCATACTCGACCCGGGAAAGAAAATTCCCAAAAAAATAGTAAAAAAGTTCAAAAAATAATAAAACCTCTTCCCGGCATTATTTTTATCCAAAACGGGGATAAGATAGGCCGAAAAAGTGAAACCAAAATTTTAGTCCCGAATTCTGTTCATACTCGACCCAGGAAAGAAAATTCCCAAAAAAATAGTAAAACAATTCAAAAACTAATAAAACCTCTTCCCGGCATTATTTTTAGCCAAAACGGGATGAGATAGGCCGAAAAAGTGAAATCTAAATTTTTGTCCCGAATTCCGTTCATGCTCGACCCGGGCAAGAAATTTCCGAAAAAAGAAGTAAAAAAATTCAAAAAATTATAAAACCTCTTCCCTCCATTATTTTTAGCCAAAACGGGATGAGATATGCCGAAAAAGTGAAAACAAAATTTTTGTCCCGAATTCCGTTCATACTCGATCTGGGAAAGAAAATTCCAAAAAAAAATAGGAAAAAAATTCAAAAAATTATAAAACCTCTTCCCTGCATTATTTTTAGCCAAAACGGGATGAGATATGCCGAAAAAGTGAAAACAAAATTTTTGTCCCGAATTCCGTTCATACTCGATCTGGGAAAGAAAATTCCAAAAAAAAATAGTAAAAAAATTCAAAAAACTATAAAACCTCTTCCCGGCATTATTTTTAGCCGGAACGGGATGAGATAGGCCGAAAAAGAGGAAACAAAATTTTAGTCCCGAATTCCGTTCATGCTCGACCCGGGCAAGAATTTTCCGAAAAAAATAGTAAAAAAATTCAAAAAATTATAAAACCTCTTCCCGGCATTATTTTTAGCCAGATCGGGATGAGATAAGCTCAAAATGTGAAAATTAAATTTTAGTCCCGAATTCCGTTCATACCCGACCCGGGAAAGAAAATTCCAAAAAAAATAGTAAAAAATTTCTAAAAATTATAAAACCTCTGCCCGGCATTATTTTTAGCCAAAACGGGATGAGATATGCCGAAAAAGTGAAAACAAAATTTTAGTCCCGAATTCCGTTCATACTCGACTCGGGACAGAAAATTCCCAAAAAAATAGTAAAAAAATTCACAAAATTATAAAACCTCTTCCCGGCATTATTTTTAGCCAGAACGGGATGAGATAGGCCGAAAAAGAGAAAACAAAATTTTAGTCCCGAATTCCGTTCCTACTCGACCTGGGAAAGAAAATTCCAAAAAAAATAGTAAAAAAATTCAAAAAACTATAAAACCTCTTTCCGGCATTATTTTTGGCCGGAACGGGTTGAGATAGGCCGAAAAAGAGGAAACAAAATTTTAGTCCCGAATTCCGTTCATGCTCGACCCGCGGAAGAAAATGCCGAAAAAAATAGGAAAAAAATTCAAAAAACTATAAAACCTCTTCCCTGCATTATTTTTAGCCAAAACGGGATGAGATATGCCGAAAAAGTGAAAACAAAATTTTTGTCCCGAATTCCGTTCATACTCGATCTGGGAAAGAAAATTCCAAAAAAAAATAGTAAAAAAATTCAAAAAACTATAAAACCTCTTCCCGGCATTATTTTTAGCCGGAACGGGATGAGATAGGCCGAAAAAGAGGAAACAAAATTTTAGTCCCGAATTCCGTTCATGCTCGACCCGGGCAAGAATTTTCCGAAAAAAATAGTAAAAAAATTCAAAAAATTATAAAACCTCTTCCCGGCATTATTTTTAGCCAGATCGGGATGAGATAAGCTCAAAAAGTGAAAATTAAATTTTAGTCCCGAATTCCGTTCATACCCGACCCGGGAAAGAAAATTCCAAAAAAAATATTAAAAAATTTCTAAAAATTATAAAACCTCTTCCCTGCATTATTTTTAGCCAAAAAGGGACAAGAATGGCCGGAAAAGTGAAAGCAAAATTTTAGTCCCGAATTCTGTTCATACTCGACCCGGGAAAGAAAATTCCCAAAAAAATAGTAAAAAAGTTCAAAAAATAATAAAACCTCTTCCCGGCATTATTTTTATCCAAAACGGGGATAAGATAGGCCGAAAAAGTGAAACCAAAATTTTAGTCCCGAATTCTGTTCATACTCGACCCAGGAAAGAAAATTCCCAAAAAAAAAGTAAAACAATTCAAAAACTAATAAAACCTCTTCCCGGCATTATTTTTAGCCAAAACGGGATGAGATAGGCCGAAAAAGTGAAATCTAAATTTTTGTCCCGAATTCCGTTCATGCTCGACCCGGGCAAGAAATTTCCGAAAAAAGAAGTAAAAAAATTAAAAAAATTATAAAACCTCTTCCCTCCATTATTTTTAGCCAAAACGGGATGAGATACGCTGAAAAAGTGAAAACTAAATTTTAGTCCCGAATTCCGTTCATGCTCGACCCGCGGAAGAAAATGCCGAAAAAAATAGGAAAAAAATTCAAAAAATTATAAAACCTCTTCCCTGCATTATTTTTAGCCAAAACGGGATGAGATATGCCGAAAAAGTGAAAACAAAATTTTTGTCCCGAATTCCGTTCATACTCGATCTGGGAAAGAAAATTCCAAAAAAAAATAGTAAAAAAATTCAAAAAACTATAAAACCTCTTCCCGGCATTATTTTTAGCCGGAACGGGATGAGATAGGCCGAAAAAGAGGAAACAAAATTTTAGTCCCGAATTCCGTTCATGCTCGACCCGGGCAAGAATTTTCCGAAAAAAATAGTAAAAAAATTCAAAAAATTATAAAACCTCTTCCCGGCATTATTTTTAGCCAGATCGGGATGAGATAAGCTCAAAAAGTGAAAATTAAATTTTAGTCCCGAATTCCGTTCATACCCGACCCGGGAAAGAAAATTCCAAAAAAAATAGTAAAAAATTTCTAAAAATTATAAAACCTCTGCCCGGCATTATTTTTAGCCAAAACGGGATGAGATATGCCGAAAAAGTGAAAACAAAATTTTAGTCCCGAATTCCGTTCATACTCGACTCGGGACAGAAAATTCCCAAAAAAATAGTAAAAAAATTCACAAAATTATAAAACCTCTTCCCGGCATTATTTTTAGCCAGAACGGGATGAGATAGGCCGAAAAAGAGAAAACAAAATTTTAGTCCCGAATTCCGTTCCTACTCGACCTGGGAAAGAAAATTCCAAAAAAAATAGTAAAAAAATTCAAAAAACTATAAAACCTCTTTCCGGCATTATTTTTGGCCGGAACGGGATGAGATAGGCCGAAAAAGAGGAAACAAAATTTTAGTCCCGAATTCCGTTCATGCTCGACCCGCGGAAGAAAATGCCGAAAAAAATAGGAAAAAAATTCAAAAAACTATAAAACCTCTTCCCTGCATTATTTTTAGCCAAAACGGGATGAGATATGCCGAAAAAGTGAAAACAAAATTTTTGTCCCGAATTCCGTTCATACTCGATCTGGGAAAGAAAATTCCAAAAAAAAATAGTAAAAAAATTCAAAAAACTATAAAACCTCTTCCCGGCATTATTTTTAGCCGGAACGGGATGAGATAGGCCGAAAAAGAGGAAACAAAATTTTAGTCCCGAATTCCGTTCATGCTCGACCTGGGCAAGAATTTTCCGAAAAAAATAGTAAAAAAATTCAAAAAATTATAAAACCTCTTCCCGGCATTATTTTTAGCCAGATCGGGATGAGATAAGCTCAAAAAGTGAAAATTAAATTTTAGTCCCGAATTCCGTTCATACCCGACCCGGGAAAGAAAATTCCAAAAAAAATAGTAAAAAATTTCTAAAAATTATAAAACCTCTGCCCGGCATTATTTTTAGCCAAAACGGGATGAGATATGCCGAAAAAGTGAAAACAAAATTTTAGTCCCGAATTCCGTTCATACTCGACTCGGGACAGAAAATTCCCAAAAAAATAGTAAAAAAATTCACAAAATTATAAAACCTCTTCCCGGCATTATTTTTAGCCAGAACGGGATGAGATAGGCCGAAAAAGAGAAAACAAAATTTTAGTCCCGAATTCCGTTCCTACTCGACCTGGGAAAGAAAATTCCAAAAAAAATAGTAAAAAAATTCAAAAAACTATAAAACCTCTTTCCGGCATTATTTTTGGCCGGAACGGGATGAGATAGGCCGAAAAAGAGGAAACAAAATTTTAGTCCCGAATTCTGTTCATACTCGACCCGGGTAAGAAAATTCCAAAAAAAATAGTAAAAAAATTCAAAAAATTATAAAACCTCTTCCCCGCATTATTTTTAGCCAAAAAGGGATGAGATTGGCCGAAAAAGTGAAAGCAAAATTTTAGTCCCGAACTCTGTTCATACTCGACCCGGGAAAGAAAATTCCCAAAAAAATAGTAAAAAAGTTCAAAAAATAATAAAACCTCTTCCCGGCATTATTTTTATCCAAAACGGGATGAGATAGGTCGAAAAAGTGAAATCAAAATTTTAGTCCCGAATTCCGTTCATGCTCGACCCGGGCAAAAAAATTCCGAAAAAAATTGTAAAGAAATTCAAAAAATTATAAAACCTCTTCCCTGCATTATTTTTAGCCAAAACGGGATGAGATACGCAGAAAAAGTGAAAACTAAATTTTAGTCCCGAATTCCGTTCATGCTCGACCCGGGGAAGAAAATGCCGAAAAAAATAGTAAAAAAATTCAAAAAATTTTAAAACCTCTTCCCTGCATTATTTTTAGCCAAAACTGGATGACATACGCCGAAAAAGTGAAAACAAAATTTTAGTCCCGAATTCCGTTCATACTCGACCCGGGAAAGAAAATTCCAAAAGAAATAGTAAAAAAATTCAAAAAACTATAAAACCTCTTCCCTGCATTATTTTTAGCCAAAAAGGGACGAGAATGGCCGAAAAAGTGAAAGCAAAATTTTAGTCCCGAATTCTGTTCATACTCGACCCGGGAAAGAAAATTCCCAAAAAAATAGTAAAAAAGTTCAAAAAATAATAAAACCTCTTCCCGGCATTATTTTTATCCAAAACGGGGATAAGATAGGCCGAAAAAGTGAAACCAAAATTTTAGTCCCGAATTCTGTTCATACTCGACCCAGGAAAGAAAATTCCCAAAAAAATAGTAAAACAATTCAAAAACTAATAAAACCTCTTCCCGGCATTATTTTTAGCCAAAACGGGATGAGATAGGCCGAAAAAGTGAAATCTAAATTTTTGTCCCGAATTCCATTCATGCTCGACCCGGGCAAGAAATTTCCGAAAAAAGAAGTAAAAAAATTCAAAAAATTATAAAACCTCTTCCCTCCATTATTTTTAGCCAAAACGGGATGAGATACGCTGAAAAAGTGAAAACTAAATTTTAGTCCCGAATTCCGTTCATGCTCGACCCGCGGAAGAAAATGCCGAAAAAAATAGGAAAAAAATTCAAAAAATTATAAAACCTCTTCCCTGCATTATTTTTAGCCAAAACGGGATGAGATATGCCGAAAAAGTGAAAACAAAATTTTTGTCCCGAATTCCGTTCATACTCGATCTGGGAAAGAAAATTCCAAAAAAAAATAGTAAAAAAATTCAAAAAACTATAAAACCTCTTCCCGGCATTATTTTTAGCCGGAACGGGATGAGATAGGCCGAAAAAGAGGAAACAAAATTTTAGTCCCGAATTCCGTTCATGCTCGACCCGGGCAAGAATTTTCCGAAAAAAATAGTAAAAAAATTCAAAAAATTATAAAACCTCTTCCCGGCATTATTTTTAGCCAGATCGGGATGAGATAAGCTCAAAATGTGAAAATTAAATTTTAGTCCCGAATTCCGTTCATACCCGACCCGGGAAAGAAAATTCCAAAAAAAATAGTAAAAAATTTCTAAAAATTATAAAACCTCTGCCCGGCATTATTTTTAGCCAAAACGGGATGAGATATGCCGAAAAAGTGAAAACAAAATTTTAGTCCCGAATTCCGTTCATACTCGACTCGGGACAGAAAATTCCCAAAAAAATAGTAAAAAAATTCTCAAAATTATAAAACCTCTTCCCGGCATTATTTTTAGCCAGAACGGGATGAGATAGGCCGAAAAAGAGAAAACAAAATTTTAGTCCCGAATTCCGTTCCTACTCGACCTGGGAAAGAAAATTCCAAAAAAAATAGTAAAAAAATTCAAAAAACTATAAAACCTCTTTCCGGCATTATTTTTGGCCGGAACGGGTTGAGATAGGCCGAAAAAGAGGAAACAAAATTTTAGTCCCGAATTCCGTTCATGCTCGACCCGCGGAAGAAAATGCCGAAAAAAATAGGAAAAAAATTCAAAAAACTATAAAACCTCTTCCCTGCATTATTTTTAGCCAAAACGGGATGAGATATGCCGAAAAAGTGAAAACAAAATTTTTGTCCCGAATTCCGTTCATACTCGATCTGGGAAAGAAAATTCCAAAAAAAAATAGTAAAAAAATTCAAAAAACTATAAAACCTCTTCCCGGCATTATTTTTAGCCGGAACGGGATGAGATAGGCCGAAAAAGAGGAAACAAAATTTTAGTCCCGAATTCCGTTCATGCTCGACCCGGGCAAGAATTTTCCGAAAAAAATAGTAAAAAAATTCAAAAAATTATAAAACCTCTTCCCGGCATTATTTTTAGCCAGATCGGGATGAGATAAGCTCAAAAAGTGAAAATTAAATTTTAGTCCCGAATTCCGTTCATACCCGACCCGGGAAAGAAAATTCCAAAAAAAATATTAAAAAATTTCTAAAAATTATAAAACCTCTGCCCGGCATTATTTTTAGCCAAAACGGGATGAGATATGCCGAAAAAGTGAAAACAAAATTTTAGTCCCGAATTCCGTTCATACTCGACTCGGGACAGAAAATTCCCAAAAAAATAGTAAAAAAATTCACAAAATTATAAAACCTCTTCCCGGCATTATTTTTAGCCAGAACGGGATGAGATAGGCCGAAAAAGAGAAAACAAAATTTTAGTCCCGAATTCCGTTCCTACTCGACCTGGGAAAGAAAATTCCAAAAAAAATAGTAAAAAAATTCAAAAAACTATAAAACCTCTTTCCGGCATTATTTTTGGCCGGAACGGGATGAGATAGGCCGAAAAAGAGGAAACAAAATTTTAGTCCCGAATTCTGTTCATACTCGACCCGGGTAAGAAAATTCCAAAAAAAATAGTAAAAAAATTCAAAAAATTATAAAACCTCTTCCCCGCATTATTTTTAGCCAAAAAGGGATGAGATTGGCCGAAAAAGTGAAAGCAAAATTTTAGTCCCGAACTCTGTTCATACTCGACCCGGGAAAGAAAATTCCCAAAAAAATAGTAAAAAAGTTCAAAAAATAATAAAACCTCTTCCCGGCATTATTTTTATCCAAAACGGGATGAGATAGGTCGAAAAAGTGAAATCAAAATTTTCGTCCCGAATTCCGTTCATGCTCGACCCAGGCAAAAAAATTCCGAAAAAAATTGTAAAGAAATTCAAAAAATTATAAAACCTCTTCCCTGCATTATTTTTAGCCAAAACGGGATGAGATACGCAGAAAAAGTGAAAACTAAATTTTAGTCCCGAATTCCGTTCATGCTCGACCCGGGGAAGAAAATGCCGAAAAAAATAATAAAAAAATTCAAAAAATTTTAAAACCTCTTCCCTGCATTATTTTTAGCCAAAACGGGATGACATACGCCGAAAAAGTGAAAACAAAATTTTAGTCCCGAATTCCGTTCATACTCGACCCGGGAAAGAAAATTCCAAAAGAAATAGTAAAAAAATTCAAAAAACTATAAAACCTCTTCCCTGCATTATTTTTAGCCAAAAAGGGACGAGATTGGCCGAAAAAGTGAAAGCAAAATTTTAGTCCCGAATTCTGTTCATACTCGACCCGGGAAAGAAAATTCCCAAAAAAATAGTAAAAAAGTTCAAAAAATAATAAAACCTCTTCCCGGCATTATTTTTATCCAAAACGGGGATAAGATAGGCCGAAAAAGTGAAACCAAAATTTTAGTCCCGAATTCTGTTCATACTCGACCCAGGAAAGAAAATTCCCAAAAAGAATAGTAAGAAAATTCAAAAAATTATAAAACCTCTACCCGGCATTATTTTTAGCCAAAACGGGATGAGATATGCCGATAAAGTGAAAACAAAATTTTAGTCCCGAATTCCGTTCATACTCGACTCAGGACAGAAGATTCCCAAAAAAATAGTAAAAAAATTCAAAAAATTATAAAACCTCTTCCCGGCATTATTTTTAGCCAGAACGGGATGAGATAGGCAGAAAAAGAGAAAACAAAATTTTAGTCCCGAATTCTGTTCATACTCGACCTGGGAAAGAAAATTCCAAAAAAAATAGTAAAAAAATTCAAAAAATTATAAAACCTCTTCCCGGCATTATTTTTATCCAAAACGGGGATAAGATAGGCCGAAGAAATGAAACCAAAATTTTAGTCCCGAATTCTGTTCATACTCGACCCAGGAAAGAAAATTCCCAAAAAAATAGTAAAACAATTCAAAAACTAATAAAACCTCTTCCCGGCATTATTTTTAGCCAAAACGGGATGAGATAGGCCGAAAAAGTGAAATCTAAATTTTTGTCCCGAATTTCGTTCATGCTCGACCCGGGCAAGAAATTTCCGAAAAAAGAAGTAAAAAAATTCAAAAAATTATAAAACCTCTTCCCTCCATTATTTTTAGCCAAAACGGGATGAGATACGCTGAAAAAGTGAAAACTAAATTTTAGTCCCGAATTCCGTTCATACTCGACTCAGGACAGAAGATTCCCAAAAAAATAGTAAAAAAATTCAAAAAATTATAAAACCTCTTCCCTGCATTATTTTTAGCCAAAACGGGATGACATACGCCGAAAAAGTGAAAACAAAATTTTAGTCCCGAATTCCGTTCATACTCGACCCGGGAAAGAAAATTCCAAAAGAAATAGTAAAAAAATTCAAAAAACTATAAAACCTCTTCCCTGCATTATTTTTAGCCAAAAAGGGACGAGATTGGCCGAAAAAGTGAAAGCAAAATTTTAGTTCCGAATTCTGTTCATACTCGACCCGGGAAAGAAAATTCCCAAAAAAATAGTAAAAAAGTTCAAAAAATAATAAAACCTCTTCCCGGCATTATTTTTATCCAAAACGGGGATAAGATAGGCCGAAAAAGTGAAACCAAAATTTTAGTCCCGAATTCTGTTCATACTCGACCCAGGAAAGAAAATTCCCAAAAAGAATAGTAAGAAAATTCAAAAAATTATAAAACCTCTACCCGGCATTATTTTTAGCCAAAACGGGATGAGATATGCCGATAAAGTGAAAACAAAATTTTAGTCCCGAATTCCGTTCATACTCGACTCAGGACAGAAGATTCCCAAAAAAATAGTAAAAAAATTCAAAAAATTATAAAACCTCTTCCCGGCATTATTTTTAGCCAGAACGGGATGAGATAGGCAGAAAAAGAGAAAACAAAATTTTAGTCCCGAATTCTGTTCATACTCGACCTGGGAAAGAAAATTCCAAAAAAAATAGTAAAAAAATTCAAAAAATTATAAAACCTCTTCCCGGCATTATTTTTATCCAAAACGGGGATAAGATAGGCCGAAGAAGTGAAACCAAAATTTTAGTCCCGAATTCTGTTCATACTCGACCCAGGAAAGAAAATTCCCAAAAAAATAGTAAAACAATTCAAAAACTAATAAAACCTCTTCCCGGCATTATTTTTAGCCAAAACGGGATGAGATAGGCCGAAAAAGTGAAATCTAAATTTTTGTCCCGAATTCCGTTCATGCTCGACCCGGGCAAGAAATTTCCGAAAAAAGAAGTAAAAAAATTCAAAAAATTATAAAACCTCTTCCCTCCATTATTTTTAGCCAAAACGGGATGAGATACGCTGAAAAAGTGAAAACTAAATTTTAGTCCCGAATTCCGTTCATACTCGACTCAGGACAGAAGATTCCCAAAAAAATAGTAAAAAAATTCAAAAAATTATAAAACCTCTTCCCTGCATTATTTTTAGCCAAAACGGGATGACATACGCCGAAAAAGTGAAAACAAAATTTTAGTCCCGAATTCCGTTCATACTCGACCCGGGAAAGAAAATTCCAAAAGAAATAGTAAAAAAATTCAAAAAACTATAAAACCTCTTCCCTGCATTATTTTTAGCCAAAAAGGGACGAGATTGGCCGAAAAAGTGAAAGCAAAATTTTAGTTCCGAATTCTGTTCATACTCGACCCGGGAAAGAAAATTCCCAAAAAAATAGTAAAAAAGTTCAAAAAATAATAAAACCTCTTCCCGGCATTATTTTTATCCAAAACGGGGATAAGATAGGCCGAAAAAGTGAAACCAAAATTTTAGTCCCGAATTCTGTTCATACTCGACCCAGGAAAGAAAATTCCCAAAAAGAATAGTAAGAAAATTCAAAAAATTATAAAACCTCTACCCGGCATTATTTTTAGCCAAAACGGGATGAGATATGCCGATAAAGTGAAAACAAAATTTTAGTCCCGAATTCCGTTCATACTCGACTCAGGACAGAAGATTCCCAAAAAAATAGTAAAAAAATTCAAAAAATTATAAAACCTCTTCCCGGCATTATTTTTAGCCAGAACGGGATGAGATAGGCAGAAAAAGAGAAAACAAAATTTTAGTCCCGAATTCTGTTCATACTCGACCTGGGAAAGAAAATTCCAAAAAAAATAGTAAAAAAATTCAAAAAATTATAAAACCTCTTCCCGGCATTATTTTTATCCAAAACGGGGATAAGATAGGCCGAAAAAGTGAAACCAAAATTTTAGTCCCGAATTCTGTTCATACTCGACCCAGGAAAGAAAATTCCCAAAAAAATAGTAAAACAATTCAAAAACTAATAAAACCTCTTCCCGGCATTATTTTTAGCCAAAACGGGATGAGATAGGCCGAAAAAGTGAAATCTAAATTTTTGTCCCGAATTCCGTTCATGCTCGACCCGGGCAAGAAATTTCCGAAAAAAGAAGTAAAAAAATTCAAAAAATTATAAAACCTCTTCCCTCCATTATTTTTAGCCAAAACGGGATGAGATACGCTGAAAAAGTGAAAACTAAATTTTAGTCCCGAATTCCGTTCATACTCGACTCAGGACAGAAGATTCCCAAAAAAATAGTAAAAAAATTCAAAAAATTATAAAACCTCTTCCCTGCATTATTTTTAGCCAAAACGGGATGACATACGCCGAAAAAGTGAAAACAAAATTTTAGTCCCGAATTCCGTTCATACTCGACCCGGGAAAGAAAATTCCAAAAGAAATAGTAAAAAAATTCAAAAAACTATAAAACCTCTTCCCTGCATTATTTTTAGCCAAAAAGGGACGAGATTGGCCGAAAAAGTGAAAGCAAAATTTTAGTTCCGAATTCTGTTCATACTCGACCCGGGAAAGAAAATTCCCAAAAAAATAGTAAAAAAGTTCAAAAAATAATAAAACCTCTTCCCGGCATTATTTTTATCCAAAACGGGGATAAGATAGGCCGAAAAAGTGAAACCAAAATTTTAGTCCCGAATTCTGTTCATACTCGACCCAGGAAAGAAAATTCCCAAAAAAATAGTAAAACAATTCAAAAACTAATAAAACCTCTTCCCGGCATTATTTTTAGCCAAAACGGGATGAGATAGGCCGAAAAAGTGAAATCTAAATTTTTGTCCCGAATTCCGTTCATGCTCGACCCGGGCAAGAAATTTCCGAAAAAAGTAGTAAAAAAATTCAAAAAATTATAAAACCTCTTCCCTCCATTATTTTTAGCCAAAACGGGATGAGATACGCTGAAAAAGTGAAAACTAAATTTTAGTCCCGAATTCCGTTCATGCTCGACCCGCGGAAGAAAATGCCGAAAAAAATAGGAAAAAAATTCAAAAAATTATAAAACCTCTTCCCTGCATTATTTTTAGCCAAAACGGGATGAGATATGCCGAAAAAGTGAAAACAAAATTTTTGTCCCGAATTCCGTTCATACTCGATCTGGGAAAGAAAATTCCAAAAAAAAATAGTAAAAAAATTCAAAAAACTATAAAACCTCTTCCCGGCATTATTTTTAGCCGGAACGGGATGAGATAGGCCGAAAAAGCGGAAACAAAATTTTAGTCCCGAATTCCGTTCATGCTCGACCCGGGCAAGAATTTTCCGAAAAAAATAGTAAAAAAATTCAAAAAATTATAAAACCTCTTCTCGGCATTATTTTTAGCCAGATCGGGATGAGATAAGCTCAAAAAGTGAAAATTAAATTTTAGTCCCGAATTCCGTTCATACCCGACCCGGGAAAGAAAATTCCAAAAAAAATAGTAAAAAATTTCTAAAAATTATAAAACCTCTGCCCGGCATTATTTTTAGCCAAAACGGGATGAGATATACCGAAAAAGTGAAAACAAAATTTTAGTCCCGAATTCCGTTCATACTCGACTCGGGACAGAAAATTCCCAAAAAAATAGTAAAAAAATTCACAAAATTATAAAACCTCTTCCCGGCATTATTTTTAGCCAGAACGGGATGAGATAGGCCGAAAAAGAGAAAACAAAATTTTAGTCCCGAATTCCGTTCCTACTCGACCTGGGAAAGAAAATTCCAAAAAAAATAGTAAAAAAATTCAAAAAACCATAAAACCTCTTTACGGCATTAATATTTGCCGGAACGGGATGAGATAGGCCGAAAAAGAGGAAACAAAATTTTAGTCCCGAATTCTGTTCATACTGGACCCGGGTAAGAAAATTCCAAAAAAAATAGTAAAAAAATTCAAAAAATTATAAAACCTCTTCCCGGCATTATTTTTAGCCAAAAAGGGATGAGATTGGCCGAAAACGTGAAAGCAAAATTTTAGTCCCGAATCTGTTCATACTAGACCCGGGAAAGAAAATTCCCAAAAAAATAGTAAAAAAGTTCAAAAAATAATAAAACCTCTTCCCGGCATTATTTTTATCCAAAACGGGATGAGATAGGCCGAAAAAGTGAAATCAAAATTTTATTCCCGAATTCCATTCATGCTCGACCCGGGCAAGAAAATTCTGAAAAAAATAGTAAAAAAGTTCAAAAAATAATAAAACCTCTTCCCGGCATTATTTTTATCCAAAACGGGATGAGATAGGCAGAAAAAGAGAAAACAAAATTTTAGTCCCGAATTCTGTTCATACTCGACCTGGGAAAGAAAATTCCAAAAAAAATAGTAAAAAAATTCAAAAAATTATAAAACCTCTACCCGGCATTATTTTTAGCCAAAACGGGATGAGATATGCCGATAAAGTGAAAACAAAATTTTAGTCCCGAATTCCGTTCATACTCGACTCAGGACAGAAGATTCCCAAAAAAATAGTAAAAAAATTCAAAAAATTATAAAACCTCTTCCCGGCATTATTTTTAGCCAGAACGGGATGAGATAGGCAGAAAAAGAGAAAACAAAATTTTAGTCCCGAATTCTGTTCATGCTCGACCTGGGAAAGAAAATTCCAAAAAAAATAGTAAAAAAATTCAAAAAATTATAAAACCTCTTCCCGGCATTATTTTTATCCAAAACGGGGATAAGATAGGCCGAAAAAGTGAAACCAAAATTTTAGTCCCGAATTCTGTTCATACTCGACCCAGGAAAGAAAATTCCCAAAAAAATAGTAAAACAATTCAAAAACTAATAAAACCTCTTCCCGGCATTATTTTTAGCCAAAACGGGATGAGATAGGCCGAAAAAGTGAAATCTAAATTTTTGTCCCGAATTCCGTTCATGCTCGACCCGGGCAAGAAATTTCCGAAAAAAGAAGTAAAAAAATTCAAAAAATTATAAAACCTCTTCCCTCCATTATTTTTAGCCAAAACGGGATGAGATACGCTGAAAAAGTGAAAACTAAATTTTAGTCCCGAATTCCGTTCATACTCGACTCAGGACAGAAGATTCCCAAAAAAATAGTAAAAAAATTCAAAAAATTATAAAACCTCTTCCCTGCATTATTTTTAGCCAAAACGGGATGACATACGCCGAAAAAGTGAAAACAAAATTTTAGTCCCGAATTCCGTTCATACTCGACCCGGGAAAGAAAATTCCAAAAGAAATAGTAAAAAAATTCAAAAAACTATAAAACCTCTTCCCTGCATTATTTTTAGCCAAAAAGGGACGAGATTGGCCGAAAAAGTGAAAGCAAAATTTTAGTTCCGAATTCTGTTCATACTCGACCCGGGAAAGAAAATTCCCAAAAAAATAGTAAAAAAGTTCAAAAAATAATAAAACCTCTTCCCGGCATTATTTTTATCCAAAACGGGGATAAGATAGGCCGAAAAAGTGAAACCAAAATTTTAGTCCCGAATTCTGTTCATACTCGACCCAGGAAAGAAAATTCCCAAAAAAATAGTAAAACAATTCAAAAACTAATAAAACCTCTTCCCGGCATTATTTTTAGCCAAAACGGGATGAGATAGGCCGAAAAAGTGAAATCTAAATTTTTGTCCCGAATTCCGTTCATGCTCGACCCGGGCAAGAAATTTCCGAAAAAAGTAGTAAAAAAATTCAAAAAATTATAAAACCTCTTCCCTCCATTATTTTTAGCCAAAACGGGATGAGATACGCTGAAAAAGTGAAAACTAAATTTTAGTCCCGAATTCCGTTCATGCTCGACCCGCGGAAGAAAATGCCGAAAAAAATAGGAAAAAAATTCAAAAAATTATAAAACCTCTTCCCTGCATTATTTTTAGCCAAAACGGGATGAGATATGCCGAAAAAGTGAAAACAAAATTTTTGTCCCGAATTCCGTTCATACTCGATCTGGGAAAGAAAATTCCAAAAAAAAATAGTAAAAAAATTCAAAAAACTATAAAACCTCTTCCCGGCATTATTTTTAGCCGGAACGGGATGAGATAGGCCGAAAAAGAGGAAACAAAATTTTAGTCCCGAATTCCGTTCATGCTCGACCCGGGCAAGAATTTTCCGAAAAAAATAGTAAAAAAATTCAAAAAATTATAAAACCTCTTCTCGGCATTATTTTTAGCCAGATCGGGATGAGATAAGCTCAAAAAGTGAAAATTAAATTTTAGTCCCGAATTCCGTTCATACCCGACCCGGGAAAGAAAATTCCAAAAAAAATAGTAAAAAATTTCTAAAAATTATAAAACCTCTGCCCGGCATTATTTTTAGCCAAAACGGGATGAGATATGCCGAAAAAGTGAAAACAAAATTTTAGTCCCGAATTCCGTTCATACTCGACTCGGGACAGAAAATTCCCAAAAAAATAGTAAAAAAATTCACAAAATTATAAAACCTCTTCCCGGCATTATTTTTAGCCAGAACGGGATGAGATAGGCCGAAAAAGAGAAAACAAAATTTTAGTCCCGAATTCCGTTCCTACTCGACCTGGGAAAGAAAATTCCAAAAAAAATAGTAAAAAAATTCAAAAAACCATAAAACCTCTTTACGGCATTAATATTTGCCGGAACGGGATGAGATAGGCCGAAAAAGAGGAAACAAAATTTTAGTCCCGAATTCTGTTCATACTCGACCCGGGTAAGAAAATTCCAAAAAAAATAGTAAAAAAATTCAAAAAATTATAAAACCTCTTCCCGGCATTATTTTTAGCCAAAAAGGGATGAGATTGGCCGAAAAAGTGAAAGCAAAATTTTAGTCCCGAATCTGTTCATACTAGACCCGGGAAAGAAAATTCCCAAAAAAATAGTAAAAAAGTTCAAAAAATAATAAAACCTCTTCCCGGCATTATTTTTGTCCAAAACGGGATGAGATAGGCCGAAAAAGTGAAATCAAAATTTTATTCCCGAATTCCATTCATGCTCGACCCGGGCAAGAAAATTCTGAAAAAAATAGTAAAAAAGTTCAAAAAATAATAAAACCTCTTCCCAGCATTATTTTTATCCAAAACGGGATGAGATAGGCCGAAAAAGTGAAAACAAAATTTTAGTCCCGAATTCCGTTCATGCTCGACCCGGGCAAGAAATTTCCGAAAAAAATAGTAAAAAAATTCAAAAAATTGTAAAACCTCTTCCCTGCATTATTTTTTGCCAAAAAGGGATGAGATTGGCCGAAAAAGTGAAAGCAAAATTTTACTCCCGAATTCTGTTCATGCTCGACCCAGGAAAGAAAATTCCCAAAAAAATAGTAAAACAATTCAAAAAATATTAAAACCTCTTCCCGGCGTTATTTTTAGCCAAAATGGGATGAGATAGGCCGAAAAAGTGAAATCTAAATTTTAGTCCCGAATTCCGTTCATGCTCGACCCGGGCAAGAAATTTTCGAAAAAAATAGTAAAAAAATTCAAAAAACTATAAAACCTCTTCCCGGCATTATTTTTATCCAAAACGGGATGAGATAGGCCGAAAAAGTGAAAGCAAAATTGTAGTCCCGAATTCTGTTCATACTCGACCCAAGAAAGAAAATTCCCAAAAAAATAGTAAAACAATTCAAAAACTAATAAAACCTCTTCCCGGCATTATTTTTAGGCAAAACGGGATGAGATAGGCCGAAAAAGTGAAAACAAAATTTTAGTCCCGAATTTCGTTCATGCTCGACCCGGCCAAAAAATTTCCGAAAAAAATAGTAAAAAAATTCAAAAAATTATAAAACCTCTTCCCTGCATTATTTTTAGCCAAAAAGGGATGAGATTGGCCGAAAAAGTGAAAGCAAAATTTTAGTCCCAAATTCTGTTCATGCTCGACCTAGGAAAGAAAATTCCCAAAAAAATAGTAAAACAATTCAAAAAATAATAAAACCCCTTCCCTGCATTATTTTTAGCCAAACGGGATGACATACGCCGAAAAAGTGAAAACAAAATTTTAGTCCCGAATTCCGTTCATGCTCGACCCAGGAAAGAAAATTTCCGAAAAAAATAGTAAAAAAATTCAAAAAATTGTAAAACCTCTTCCCTGCATTATTTTTAGCCAAAAAGGGATGAGATTGGCCGAAAAAGTGAAAGCAAAATTTTAGTCCCGAATTCTGTTCATGCTCGACCCAGGAAAGAAAATTCCCTAAAAAATAGTAAAACAATTGAAAAAATATTAAAACCTCTTCCCGGCGTTATTTTTAGCCAAAATGGGATGAGATAGGCCGAAAAAGTGAAATCTAAATTTTAGTCCCGAATTCCGTTCATGCTCGACCCGGGCAAGAAATTTCCAAAAAAAATAGTAAAAAAATTCAAAAAACTATAAAACCTCTTCCCGGCATTATTTTTATCCAAAACGGGATGAGATAGGCCGAAAAAGTGAAAGCAAAATTTTAGTCCCGAATTCTGTTCATACTCGACCCAAGAAAGAAAATTCCCAAAAAAATAGTAAAACAATTCAAAAACAAATAAAACCTCTTCCCGGCATTATTTTTAGCCAAAACGGGATGAGATAAGCCGAAAAAGTGAAAACAAAATTTTAGTCCCGAATTTCGTTCATGCTCGACCCGGCCAAGAAATTTCCGAAAAAAATAGTAAAAAAATTCAAAAAATTATAAAACCTCTTCCCTGCATTATTTTTAGCCAAAAAGAAATGAGATTGGCCGAAAAAGTGAAAGCAAAATTTTAGTCCCGAATTCTGTTCATGCTCGACCCAGGAAAGAAAATTCCCAAAAAAATAGTAAAACAATTCAAAAAATAATAAAACCCCTTCCCGGCGTTATTTTTAGCCAAAATGGGATGAGATAGGCCGAAAAAGTGAAATCTAAATTTTAGTCCCGAATTCCGTTCATGCTCGACCCGGGCAAGAAATTTCCGAAAAAAATAGTAAAAAAATTCAAAAAATTATAAAAGCTCTTCCCTGCGTTATTTTTAGCCAAAACGGGATGAGATACGCCGAAAAAGTGAAAACTAAATTTTAGTCCCGAATTCCGTTCATGCTCGACCCGGGGAAGAAAATGCCGAAAAAAATAGTAAAAAAATTCAAAAAATTTTAAAACCTCTTCCCTGCATTCTTTTTTAGCCAAAACGGGATGAGATACTCCAAAAAAGTGAAAACAAAATTTTGGTCCCGAATTCCGTTCATACTCGACCCGGGAAAGAAAATTCCCAAAAAAATAGTAAAAAAATTCAAAAAATTATAAAACCTCTTCCCGGCATTATTTTTAGCCAGATCGGGATGAGATACGCTGAAAAAGTGAAAATTAAATTTTAGTCCCGAAATCCGTTCATACCCGACCCGGGAAAGAAAATTCCAAAAAAAATTGTAAAAAAATTCAAAAAATTAAAAAACCTCTACCCGGCATTATTTTTAGCCAAAACGGGATGAGATATGCCGATAAAGGGAAAACAAAATTTTAGTCCCGAATTCCGTTCATACTCGACTCAGGACAGAAAATTCCCAAAAAAGTAGTAAAAAAATTCAAAAAATTATAAAACCTCTTCACGGCATTATTTTTAGCCAGAACGGGATGAGATAGGCCGAAAAAGAGCAAACAAAATTTTAGTCCCGAATTTTGTTCATACTCGACCTGGGAAAGAAAATTCCAAAAAAAATAGTAAAAAAATTCAAAAAGCTATAAAACCTCTTTCCGGCATTATTTATGGCCGGAACGGGATGAGATAGGCCAAAAAAGAGGAAACAAAATTTTAGTCCCGAATTCTGTTCATACTCGACCCGGGTAAGAAAATTCCAAAAAAAATAGTAAAAAAATTCAAAAAATTATAAAACCTCTTCCGCGCATTATTTTTAGCCAAAAAGGGATGAGATTGGCCGAAAAAGTGAAAGCAAAATTTTAGTCCCGAACTCTGTTCATACTCGACCCGGGAAAGAAAACTCCCAAAAAAATAGTAAAAAAGTTCAAAAAATAATAAAACCTCTTCCCGGCATTATTTTTATCCAAAACGGGATGAGATAGGTCGAAAAAGTGAAATCAAAATTTTAGTCCCGAATTCCGTTCATGCTCGACCCGGGAAAAAAATTCCGAAAAAAATTGTAAAGAAATTCAAAAAATTATATAACCTCTTCCCTGCATTATTTTTAGCCAAAACGGGGTGAGATACGCAGAAAAAGTGAAAACTAAATTTTAGTCCCGAATTCCGTTCATGCTCGACCCGGGGAAGAAAATGCCGAAAAAAATAGTAAAAAAATTCAAAAAATCTTAAAACCTCTTCCCTGCATTATTTTTAGCCAAAACGGGATGACATACGCCGAAAAAGTGAAAACAAAATTTTAGTCCCGAATTCCGTTCATACTCGACCCGGGAAAGAAAATTTCAAAAAAAATAGTAAAAAAATTCAAAAAACTATAAAACCTCTTCCCTGCATTATTTTTAGGCAAAAAGGGACGAGATTGGCCGAAAAAGTGAAAGCAAAATTTTAGTCCCGAATTCTGTTCATACTCGACCCGGGAAAGAAAATTCCCAAAAAAATAGTAAAAAAGTTCAAAAAATAATAAAACCTCTTCCCGGCATTATTTTTATCCAAAACGGGGATAAGATAGGCCGAAAAAGTGAAACCAAAATTTTAGTCCCGAATTCTGTTCATACTCGACCCAGGAAAGAAAATTCCCAAAAAAATAGTAAAACAATTCAAAAACTAATAAAACCTCTTCCCGGCATTATTTTTAGCCAAAACGGGATGAGATAGGCCGAAAAAGTGAAATCTAAATTTTTGTCCCGAATTCCGTTCATGCTCGACCCGGGCAAAAAAATTCCGAAAAAAATTGTAAAGAAATTCAAAAAATTATATAACCTCTTCCCTGCATTATTTTTAGCCAAAACGGGATGAGATACGCAGAAAAAGTGAAAACTAAATTTTAGTCCCGAATTCCGTTCATGCTCGACCCGGGGAAGAAAATGCCGAAAAAAATAGTAAAAAAATTCAAAAAATTTTAAAACCTCTTCCCTGCATTATTTTTAGCCAAAACGGGATGACATACGCCGAAAAAGTGAAAACAAAATTTTATTCCCGAATTCCGTTCATGCTCGACCCGGGCAAGAAATTTCCGAAAAAAATAGTAAAAAAATTCAAAAAATTGTAAAACCTCTTCCCTGCATTATTTTTAGCCAAAAAGGGATGAGATAGGCCGAAAAAGTGAAAGCAAAATTTTACTCCCGAATTCTGTTCATGCTCGACCCAGGAAAGAAAATTCCCAAAAAAATAGTAAAACAATTGAAAAAATATTAAAACCTCTTCCCGGCGTTATTTTTAGCCAAAATGCGACGAGATAGGCCGAAAAAGTGAAATCTAAATTTTAGTCCCGAATTCCGTTCATGCTCGACCCGGGCAAGAAATTTCCGAAAAAAATAGTAAAAAAATTCAAAAAACTATAAAACCTCTTCCCGGCATTATTTTTATCCAAAACGGGATGAGATAGGCCGAAAGAGTGAAAGCAAAATTTTAGTCCCGAATTCTGTTCATACTCGACCCAAGAAAGAAAATTCCTAAAAAAATAGTAAAACAATTCAAAAACTAATAAAACCTCTTCCCGGCATTATTTTTAGCCAAAACGGGATGAGATAGGCCGAAAAAGTGAAAACAAAATTTTAGTCCCGAATTCTGTTCATACTCGACCCGGGAAAGATAATTCCCAAAAAAATAGTAAAAAAGTTCAAAAAATAATAAAACCTCTTCCCGGCATTATTTTTATCCAAAACGGGGATAAGATAGGCCGAAAAAGTGAAACCAAAATTTTAGTCCCGAATTCTGTTCATACTCGACCCAGGAAAGAAAATTCCCAAAAAAATAGTAAAACAATTCAAAAACTAATAAAACCTCTTCCCGGCATTATTTTTAGCCAAAACGGGATGAGATAGGCCGAAAAAGTGAAATCTAAATTTTTGTCCCGAATTCCGTTCATGCTCGACCCGGGCAAAAAAATTCCGAAAAAAATTGTAAAGAAATTCAAAAAATTATATAACCTCTTCCCTGCATTATTTTTAGCCAAAACGGGATGAGATACGCAGAAAAAGTGAAAACTAAATTTTAGTCCCGAATTCCGTTCATGCTCGACCCGGGGAAGAAAATGCCGAAAAAAATAGTAAAAAAATTCAAAAAATTTTAAAACCTCTTCCCTGCATTATTTTTAGCCAAAACGGGATGACATACGCCGAAAAAGTGAAAACAAAATTTTATTCCCGAATTCCGTTCATGCTCGACCCGGGCAAGAAATTTCCGAAAAAAATAGTAAAAAAATTCAAAAAATTGTAAAACCTCTTCCCTGCATTATTTTTAGCCAAAAAGGGATGAGATTGGCCGAAAAAGTGAAAGCAAAATTTTAGTCCCGAATTCTGTTCATGCTCGACCCAGGAAAGAAAATTCCCTAAAAAATAGTAAAACAATTGAAAAAATATTAAAACCTCTTCCCGGCGTTATTTTTAGCCAAAATGGGATGAGATAGGCCGAAAAAGTGAAATCTAAATTTTAGTCCCGAATTCCGTTCATGCTCGACCCGGGCAAGAAATTTCCGAAAAAAATTGTAAAAAAATTCAAAAAACTATAAAACCTCTTCCCGGCATTATTTTTATCCAAAACGGGATGAGATAGGCCGAAAAAGTGAAAGCAAAATTTTAGTCCCGAATTCTGTCCATACTCGACCCAAGAAAGAAAATTCCCAAAAAAATAGTAAAACAATTCAAAAACAAATAAAACCTCTTCCCGGCATTATTTTTAGCCAAAACGGGATGAGATAAGCCGAAAAAGTGAAAACAAAATTTTAGTCCCGAATTTCGTTCATGCTCGACCCGGCCAAGAAATTTCCGAAAAAAATAGTAAAAAAATTCAAAAAATTATAAAACCTCTTCCCTGCATTATTTTTAGCCAAAAAGGAATGAGATTGGCCGAAAAAGTGAAAGCAAAATTTTAGTCCCGAATTCTGTTCATGCTCGACCCAGGAAAGAAAATTCCCAAAAAAATAGTAAAACAATTCAAAAAATAATAAAACCCCTTCCCGGCGTTATTTTTAGCCAAAATGGGATGAGATAGGCCGAAAAAGTGAAATCTAAATTTTAGTCCCGAATTCCGTTCATGCTCGACCCGGGCAAGAAATTTCCGAAAAAAATAGTAAAAAAATTCAAAAAATTATAAAAGCTCTTCCCTGCGTTATTTTTAGCCAAAACGGGATGAGATACGCCGAAAAAGTGAAAACTAAATTTTAGTCCCGAATTCCGTTCATGCTCGACCCGGGGAAGAAAATGCCGAAAAAAATAGTAAAAAAATTCAAAAAATTTTAAAACCTCTTCCCTGCATTCTTTTTTAGCCAAAACGGGATGAGATACTCCAAAAAAGTGAAAACAAAATTTTGGTCCCGAATTCCGTTCATACTCGACCCGGGAAAGAAAATTCCCAAAAAAATAGTAAAAAAATTCAAAAAACTATAAAACCTCTTTCCGACATTATTTATGGCCGGAACGGGATGAGATAGGCCGAAAAAGAGGAAACAAAATTTTAGTCCCGAATTCTGTTCATACTCGACCCGGGTAAGAAAATTCCAAAAAAAATAGTAAAAAAATTCAAAAAATTATAAAACCTCTTCCGCGCAATATTTTTAGCCAAAAAGGGATGAGATTGGCCGAAAAAGTGAAAGCAAAATTTTAGTCCCGAACTCTGTTCATACTCGACCCAGGAAAGAAAATTCCCAAAAAAATAGTAAAAAAGTTCAAAAAATAATAAAACCTCTTCCCGGCATTATTTTTATCCAAAACGGGATGAGATTGGCCGAAAAAGTGAAAGCAAAATTTTAGTCCCGAATTCTGTTCATACTCGACCCGGAAAAGAAAATTCCCAAAAAAATAGTAAAAAAGTTCAAAAAATAATTAAACCTCTTCCCGGCATTATTTTTATCCAAAACGGGATGAGATAGGCCGAAAAAGTGAAATCAAGATTTTATTCCCGAATTCCGTTCATGCTCGACCCGGGCAAGAAAATTCTGAAAAAAATAGTAAAAAAGTTCAAAAAATAATAAAACCTCTTCCCGGCATCATTTTTATCCAAAACGGGATGAGATAGGCCGAAAAAGTGAAAACAAAATTTTAGTCCCGAATTCCGTTCATGCTCGACCCGGGCAAGAAATTTCCGAAAAAAATAGTAAAAAAATTCAAAAAATTGTAAAACCTCTTCCCTGCATTATTTTTAGCCAAAACGGGATGAGATACGCAGAAAAAGTGAAAACTAAATTTTAGTCCCGAATTCTGTTCATGCTCGACCCGGGGAAGAAAATGCCGAAAAAAATAGTAAAAAAATTCAAAAAATTATAAAACCTCTTCCCTGCATTATTTTTAGCCAAAACGGGATGACATACGCCGAAAAAGTGAAAACAAAATTTTAGTCCCGAATTCCGTTCATGCTCGACCCGGGCAAGAAATTTCCGAAAAAAATAGTAAAAAAATTCAAAAAATTGTAAAACCTCTTCCCTGCATTATTTTTAGCCAAAAAGGGATGAGATTGGCCGAAAAAGTGAAAGCAAAATTTTACTCCCGAATTCTGTTCATGCTCGACCCAGGAAAGAAAATTCCCAAAAAAATAGTAAAACAATTGAAAAAATATTAAAACCTCTTCCCGGCGTTATTTTTAGCCAAAATGGGATGAGATAGGCCGAAAAAGTGAAATCAAGATTTTAGTCCCGAATTCCGTTCATGCTCGACCCGGGCAAGAAAATTCTGAAAAAAATAGTAAAAAAGTTCAAAAAATAATAAAACCTCTTCCCGGCATTATTTTTATCCAAAACGGGATGAGATACGCCGAAAAAGTGAAAACAAAATTTTAGTCCCGAATTCCATTCATGCTCGACCCGGGCAAGAAAATGCCGAAAAAAATAGTAAAAAAATTCAAAAAATTTTAAAACCTCTTCCCTGCATTATTTTTAGCCAAAACGGGATGACATACGCCGAAAAAGTGAAAACAAAATTTTAGTCCCGAATTCCGTTCATGCTCGACCCGGGCAAGAAATTTCCGAAAAAAATAGTAAAAAAATTCAAAAAATTGTAAAACCTCTTCCCTGCATTATTTTTAGCCAAAAAGGGATGAGATTGGCCGAAGAAGTGAAAGCAAAATTTTACTCCCGAATTCTGTTCATGCTCGACCCAGGAAAGAAAATTCCCAAAAAAATAGTAAAACAATTGAAAAAATATTAAAACCTCTTCCCGGCGTTATTTTTAGCCAAAATGGGATGAGATAGGGCGAAAAAGTGAAATCAAGATTTTAGTCCCGAATTCCGTTCATGCTCGACCCGGGAAGGAAAATTCTGAAAAAAATAGTAAAAAAGTTCAAAAAATAATAAAACCTCTTCCCGGCATTATTTTTATCCAAAACTGGATGAGATAGGCCGAAAAAGTGAAAACAAAATTTTAGTCCCGAATTCCGTTCATGCTCGACCCGGGCAAGAAATTTCCGAAAAAAATAGTAAAAAAATTCAAAAAATTGTAAAACCTCTTCCCTGCATTATTTTTAGCCAAAAAGGGATGAGATTGGCCGAAAAAGTGAAAGCAAAATTTTACTCCCGAATTCTGTTCATGCTCGACCCAGGAAAGAAAATTCCCAAAAAAATAGTAAAACAATTGAAAAAATATTAAAACCTCTTCCCGGCGTTATTTTTAGCCAAAATGGGATGAGATAGGCCGAAAAAGTGAAATCAAGATTTTAGTCCCGAATTCCGTTCATGCTCGACCCGGGCAAGAAAATTCTGAAAAAAATAGTAAAAAAGTTCAAAAAATAATAAAACCTCTTCCCGGCATTATTTTTATCCAAAACTGGATGAGATAGGCCGAAAAATTGAAATCTAAATTTTAGTCCCGAATTCCGTTCATGCTCGACCCGGGCAAGAAATTTCCAAAAAAAATAGTAAAAAATTCAAAAAATTATAAAACCTCTTCCCTGCATTATTTTTAGCCAAAACGGGATGAGATACGCCAAAAAAGTGAAAACTAAATTTTAGTCCGAATTCCGTTCATGCTCGACCCGGGGAAGAAAATGCCGAAAAAAATAGTAAAAAAATTCAAAAAATTTTAAAGCCTCTTCCCTGCATTCTTTTTTAGCCAAAACGGGATGAGATACTCCAAAAAAGTGAAAACAAAATTTTAGTCCCGAATTCCGTTCATACTCGACCCGGGAAAGAAAATTCCCAAAAAAATAGTAAAAAAATTCAAAAAATTAAAAAACCTCTTCCCGGTATTATTTTTAGCCAGATCGGGGTGAGATACGCTGAAAAAGTGAAAACTAAATTTTAGTCCCGAATTCCGTTCATACCCGACCCGGGATAGAAAATTACAAAAAAAATAGTAAAAAAATTCAAAAAATTATAAAACCTCTACCCGGCAATATTTTTAGCCAAAACGGGATGAGATACGCCGATAAAGGGAAAACAAAATTTTAGTCCCGAATTCCGTTCATACTCGACTCAGGACAAAAAATTCCCAAAAAAATAGTAAAAAAATTCAAAAAATAATAAAACCTCTTCCCGGCATTATTTTTAGCCAGAACGGGATGAGATAGGCCGAAAAAGGGCAAACAAAATTTTAGTCCCGAATTCTGTTCATACTCGACCTGGGAAAGAAAATTCCAAAAAAAATAGTAAAAAAATTCAAAAAACTATAAAACCTCTTTCCGACATTATTTATGGCCGGAACGGGATGAGATAGGCCGAAAAAGAGGAAACAAAATTTTAGTCCCGAATTCTGTTCATACTCGACCCGGGTAAGAAAATTCCAAAAAAAATAGTAAAAAAATTCAAAAAATTATAAAACCTCTTCCGCGCAATATTTTTAGCCAAAAAGGGATGAGATTGGCCGAAAAAGTGAAAGCAAAATTTTAGTCCCGAACTCTGTTCATACTCGACCCGGGAAAGAAAATTCCCAAAAAAATAGTAAAAAAGTTCAAAAAATAATAAAACCTCTTCCCGGCATTATTTTTATCCAAAACGGGATGAGATTGGCCGAAAAAGTGAAAGCAAAATTTTAGTCCCGAATTCTGTTCATACTCGACCCGGAAAAGAAAATTCCCAAAAAAATAGTAAAAAAGTTCAAAAAATAATAAAACCTCTTCCCGGCATTATTTTTATCCAAAACGGGATGAGATAGGCCGAAAAAGTGAAATCAAGATTTTATTCCCGAATTCCGTTCATGCTCGACCCGGGCAAGAAAATTCTGAAAAAAATAGTAAAAAAGTTCAAAAAATAATAAAACCTCTTCCCGGCATCATTTTTATCCAAAACGGGATGAGATAGGCCGAAAAAGTGAAAACAAAATTTTAGTCCCGAATTCCGTTCATGCTCGACCCGGGCAAGAAATTTCCGAAAAAAATAGTAAAAAAATTCAAAAAATTGTAAAACCTCTTCCCTGCATTATTTTTAGCCAAAACGGGATGAGATACGCCGAAAAAGTGAAAACTAAATTTTAGTCCCGAATTCCGTTCATGCTCGACCCGGGGAAGAAAATGCCGAAAAAAATAGTAAAAAAATTCAAAAAATTTTAAAACCTCTTCCCTGCATTCTTTTTTAGCCAAAACGGGATGAGATACTCCAAAAAAGTGAAAACAAAATTTTGGTCCCGAATTCCGTTCATACTCGACCCGGGAAAGAAAATTCCCAAAAAAATAGTAAAAAAATTCAAAAAATTATAAAACCTCTTCCCGGCATTATTTTTAGCCAGATCGGGATGAGATACGCTGAAAAAGTGAAAATTAAATTTTAGTCCCGAAATCCGTTCATACCCGACCCGGGAAAGAAAATTCCAAAAAAAATTGTAAAAAAATTCAAAAAATTAAAAAACCTCTACCCGGCATTATTTTTAGCCAAAACGGGATGAGATATGCCGATAAAGGGAAAACAAAATTTTAGTCCCGAATTCCGTTCATACTCGACTCAGGACAGAAAATTCCCAAAAAAGTAGTAAAAAAATTCAAAAAATTATAAAACCTCTTCACGGCATTATTTTTAGCCAGAACGGGATGAGATAGGCCGAAAAAGAGCAAACAAAATTTTAGTCCCGAATTCTGTTCATACTCGACCTGGGAAAGAAAATTCCAAAAAAAATAGGAAAAAAATTCAAAAAGCTATAAAACCTCTTTCCGGCATTATTTATGGCCGGAACGGGATGAGATAGGCCAAAAAAGAGGAAACAAAATTTTAGTCCCGAATTCTGTTCATACTCGACCCGGGTAAGAAAATTCCAAAAAAAATAGTAAAAAAATTCAAAAAATTATAAAACCTCTTTCGCGCATTATTTTTAGCCAAAAAGGGATGAGATTGGCCGAAAAAGTGAAAGCAAAATTTTAATCCCGAACTCTGTTCATACTCGACCCGGGAAAGAAAACTCCCAAAAAAATAGTAAAAAAGTTCAAAAAATAATAAAACCTCTTCCCGGCATTATTTTTATCCAAAACGGGGTGAGATAGGTCGAAAAAGTGAAATCAAAATTTTAGTCCCGAATTCCGTTCATGCTCGACCCGGGCAAAAAAATTCCGAAAAAAATTGTAAAGAAATTCAAAAAATTATATAACCTCTTCCCTGCATTATTTTTAGCCAAAACGGGGTGAGATACGCAGAAAAAGTGAAAACTAAATTTTAGTCCCGAATTCCGTTCATGCTCGACCCGGGGAAGAAAATGCCGAAAAAAATAGTAAAAAAATTCAAAAAATCTTAAAACCTCTTCCCTGCATTATTTTTAGCCAAAACGGGATGACATACGCCGAAAAAGTGAAAACAAAATTTTAGTCCCGAATTCCGTTCATACTCGACCCGGGAAAGAAAATTTCAAAAAAAATAGTAAAAAAATTCAAAAAACTATAAAACCTCTTCCCTGCATTATTTTTAGGCAAAAAGGGACGAGATTGGCCGAAAAAGTGAAAGCAAAATTTTAGTCCCGAATTCTGTTCATACTCGACCCGGGAAAGAAAATTCCCAAAAAAATAGTAAAAAAGTTCAAAAAATAATAAAACCTCTTCCCGGCATTATTTTTATCCAAAACGGGGATAAGATAGGCCGAAAAAGTGAAACCAAAATTTTAGTCCCGAATTCTGTTCATACTCGACCCAGGAAAGAAAATTCCCAAAAAAATAGTAAAACAATTCAAAAACTAATAAAACCTCTTCCCGGCATTATTTTTAGCCAAAACGGGATGAGATAGGCCGAAAAAGTGAAATCTAAATTTTTGTCCCGAATTCCGTTCATGCTCGACCCGGGCAAAAAAATTCCGAAAAAAATTGTAAAGAAATTCAAAAAATTATATAACCTCTTCCCTGCATTATTTTTAGCCAAAACGGGATGAGATACGCAGAAAAAGTGAAAACTAAATTTTAGTCCCGAATTCCGTTCATGCTCGACCCGGGGAAGAAAATGCCGAAAAAAATAGTAAAAAAATTCAAAAAATTTTAAAACCTCTTCCCTGCATTATTTTTAGCCAAAACGGGATGACATACGCCGAAAAAGTGAAAACAAAATTTTATTCCCGAATTCCGTTCATGCTCGACCCGGGCAAGAAATTTCCGAAAAAAATAGTAAAAAAATTCAAAAAATTGTAAAACCTCTTCCCTGCATTATTTTTAGCCAAAAAGGGATGAGATTGGCCGAAAAAGTGAAAGCAAAATTTTACTCCCGAATTCTGTTCATGCTCGACCCAGGAAAGAAAATTCCCAAAAAAATAGTAAAACAATTGAAAAAATATTAAAACCTCTTCCCGGCGTTATTTTTAGCCAAAATGCGATGAGATAGGCCGAAAAAGTGAAATCTAAATTTTAGTCCCGAATTCCGTTCATGCTCGACCCGGGCAAGAAATTTCCGAAAAAAATAGTAAAAAAATTCAAAAAACTATAAAACCTCTTCCCGGCATTATTTTTATCCAAAACGGGATGAGATAGGCCGAAAGAGTGAAAGCAAAATTTTAGTCCCGAATTCTGTTCATACTCGACCCAAGAAAGAAAATTCCCAAAAAAATAGTAAAACAATTCAAAAACTAATAAAACCTCTTCCCGGCATTATTTTTAGCCAAAACGCGATGAGATAGGCCGAAAAAGTGAAAACAAAATTTTAGTCCCGAATTTCGTTCATGCTCGACCCGGCCAAGAAATTTCCGAAAAAAATAGTAAAAAAATTCAAAAAATTATAAAACCTCTTCCCTGCATTATTTTTAGCCAAAAAGGGATGAGATTGGCCGAAAAAGTGAAAGCAAAATTCTACTCCCGAATTCTGTTCATGCTCGACCCAGGTAAGAAAATTCCCAAAAAAATAGTAAAACAATTGAAAAAATATTAAAACCTCTTCCCGGCGTTATTTTTAGCCAAAATGGGACGAGATAGGCCGAAAAAGTGAAATCTAAATTTTAGTCCCGAATTCCGTTCATGCTCGACCCGGGCAAGAAATTTCCGAAAAAAATAGTAAAAAAATTCAAAAAACTATAAAACCTCTTCCCGGCATTATTTTTATCCAAAACGGGATGAGATAGGCCGAAAGAGTGAAAGCCAAATTTTAGTCCCGAATTCTGTTCATACTCGACCCAAGAAAGAAAATTCCCAAAAAAATAGTAAAACAATTCAAAAACTAATAAAACCTCTTCCCGGCATTATTTTTAGCCAAAACGGGATGAGATAGGCCGAAAAAGTGAAAACAAAATTTTAGTCCCGAATTCTGTTCATACTCGACCCGGGAAATAAAATTCCCAAAAAAATAGTAAAAAAGTTCAAAAAATAATAAAACCACTTCCCGGCATTATTTTTATCCAAAACGGGGATAAGATAGGCCGAAAAAGTGAAACCAAAATTTTAGTCCCGAATTCTGTTCATACTCGACCCAGGAAAGAAAATTCCCAAAAAAATAGTAAAACAATTCAAAAACTAATAAAACCTCTTCCCGGCATTATTTTTAGCCAAAACGGGATGAGATAGGCCGAAAAAGTGAAATCTAAATTTTTGTCCCGAATTCCGTTCATGCTCGACCCGGGCAAAAAAATTCCGAAAAAAATTGTAAAGAAATTCAAAAAATTATATAACCTCTTCCCTGCATTATTTTTAGCCAAAACGGGATGAGATACGCAGAAAAAGTGAAAACTAAATTTTAGTCCCGAATTCCGTTCATGCTCGACCCGGGGAAGAAAATGCCGAAAAAAGTAGTAAAAAAATTCAAAAAATTTTAAAACCTCTTCCCTGCATTATTTTTAGCCAAAACGGGATGACATACGCCGAAAAAGTGAAAACAAAATTTTATTCCCGAATTCCGTTCATGCTCGACCCGGGCAAGAAATTTCCGAAAAAAATAGTAAAAAAATTCAAAAAATTGTAAAACCTCTTCCCTGCATTATTTTTAGCCAAAAAGGGATGAGATTGGCCGAAAAAGTGAAAGCAAAATTTTAGTCCCGAATTCTGTTCATGCTCGACCCAGGAAAGAAAATTCCCTAAAAAATAGTAAAACAATTGAAAAAATATTAAAACCTCTTCCCGGCGTTATTTTTAGCCAAAATGGGATGAGATAGGCCGAAAAAGTGAAATCTAAATTTTAGTCCCGAATTCCGTTCATGCTCGACCCGGGCAAGAAATTTCCGAAAAAAATAGTAAAAAAATTCAAAAAACTATAAAACCTCTTCCCGGCATTATTTTTATCCAAAACGGGATGAGATAGGCCGAAAAAGTGAAAGCAAAATTTTAGTCCCGAATTCTGTCCATACTCGACCCAAGAAAGAAAATTCCCAAAAAATAGTAAAACAATTCAAAAACAAATAAAACCTCTTCCCGGCATTATTTTTAGCCAAAACGGGATGAGATAAGCCGAAAAAGTGAAAACAAAATTTTAGTCCCGAATTTCGTTCATGCTCGACCCGGCCAAGAAATTTCCGAAAAAAATAGTAAAAAAATTCAAAAAATTATAAAACCTCTTCCCTGCATTATTTTTAGCCAAAAAGGAATGAGATTGGCCGAAAAAGTGAAAGCAAAATTTTAGTCCCGAATTCTGTTCATGCTCGACCCAGGAAAGAAAATTCCCAAAAAAATAGTAAAACAATTCAAAAAATAATAAAACCCCTTCCCGGCGTTATTTTTAGCCAAAATGGGATGAGATAGGCCGAAAAAGTGAAATCTAAATTTTAGTCCCGAATTCCGTTCATGCTCGACCCGGGCAAGAAATTTCCGAAAAAAATAGTAAAAAAATTCAAAAAATTATAAAAGCTCTTCCCTGCGTTATTTTTAGCCAAAACGGGATGAGATACGCCGAAAAAGTGAAAACTAAATTTTAGTCCCGAATTCCGTTCATGCTCGACCCGGGGAAGAAAATGCCGAAAAAAATAGTAAAAAAATTCAAAAAATTTTAAAACCTCTTCCCTGCATTCTTTTTTAGCCAAAACGGGATGAGATACTCCAAAAAAGTGAAAACAAAATTTTGGTCCCGAATTCCGTTCATACTCGACCCGGGAAAGAAAATTCCCAAAAAAATAGTAAAAAAATTCAAAAAATTATAAAACCTCTTCCCGGCATTATTTTTAGCCAGATCGGGATGAGATACGCTGAAAAAGTGAAAATTAAATTTTAGTCCCGAAATCCGTTCATACCCGACCCGGGAAAGAAAATTCCAAAAAAAATTGTAAAAAAATTCAAAAAATTAAAAAACCTCTACCCGGCATTATTTTTAGCCAAAACGGGATGAGATATGCCGATAAAGGGAAAACAAAATTTTAGTCCCGAATTCCGTTCATACTCGACTCAGGACAGAAAATTCCCAAAAAAGTAGTAAAAAAATTCAAAAAATTATAAAACCTCTTCACGGCATTATTTTTAGCCAGAACGGGATGAGATAGGCCGAAAAAGAGCAAACAAAATTTTAGTCCCGAATTCTGTTCATACTCGACCTGGGAAAGAAAATTCCAAAAAAAATAGGAAAAAAATTCAAAAAGCTATAAAACCTCTTTCCGGCATTATTTATGGCCGGAACGGGATGAGATAGGCCAAAAAAGAGGAAACAAAATTTTAGTCCCGAATTCTGTTCATACTCGACCCGGGTAAGAAAATTCCAAAAAAAATAGTAAAAAAATTCAAAAAATTATAAAACCTCTTCCGCGCATTATTTTTAGCCAAAAAGGGATGAGATTGGCCGAAAAAGTGAAAGCAAAATTTTAGTCCCGAACTCTGTTCATACTCGACCCGGGAAAGAAAACTCCCAAAAAAATAGTAAAAAAGTTCAAAAAATAATAAAACCTCTTCCCGGCATTATTTTTATCCAAAACGGGGTGAGATAGGTCGAAAAAGTGAAATCAAAATTTTAGTCCCGAATTCCGTTCATGCTCGACCTGGGCAAAAAAATTCCGAAAAAAATTGTAAAGAAATTCAAAAAATTATATAACCTCTTCCCTGCATTATTTTTAGCCAAAACGGGGTGAGATACGCAGAAAAAGTGAAAACTAAATTTTAGTCCCGAATTCCGTTCATGCTCGACCCGGGGAAGAAAATGCCGAAAAAAATAGTAAAAAAATTCAAAAAATCTTAAAACCTCTTCCCTGCATTATTTTTAGCCAAAACGGGATGACATACGCCGAAAAAGTGAAAACAAAATTTTAGTCCCGAATTCCGTTCATACTCGACCCGGGAAAGAAAATTTCAAAAAAAATAGTAAAAAAATTCAAAAAACTATAAAACCTCTTCCCTGCATTATTTTTAGGCAAAAAGGGACGAGATTGGCCGAAAAAGTGAAAGCAAAATTTTAGTCCCGAATTCTGTTCATACTCGACCCGGGAAAGAAAATTCCCAAAAAAATAGTAAAAAAGTTCAAAAAATAATAAAACCTCTTCCCGGCATTATTTTTATCCAAAACGGGGATAAGATAGGCCGAAAAAGTGAAACCAAAATTTTAGTCCCGAATTCTGTTCATACTCGACCCAGGAAAGAAAATTCCCAAAAAAATAGTAAAACAATTCAAAAACTAATAAAACCTCTTCCCGGCATTATTTTTAGCCAAAACGGGATGAGATAGGCCGAAAAAGTGAAATCTAAATTTTTGTCCCGAATTCCGTTCATGCTCGACCCGGGCAAAAAAATTCCGAAAAAAATTGTAAAGAAATTCAAAAAATTATATAACCTCTTCCCTGCATTATTTTTAGCCAAAACGGGATGAGATACGCAGAAAAAGTGAAAACTAAATTTTAGTCCCGAATTCCGTTCATGCTCGACCCGGGGAAGAAAATGCCGAAAAAAATAGTAAAAAAATTCAAAAAATCTTAAAACCTCTTCCCTGCATTATTTTTAGCCAAAACGGGATGACATACGCCGAAAAAGTGAAAACAAAATTTTATTCCCGAATTCCGTTCATGCTCGACCCGGGCAAGAAATTTCCGAAAAAAATAGTAAAAAAATTCAAAAAATTGTAAAACCTCTTCCCTGCATTATTTTTAGCCAAAAAGGGATGAGATTGGCCGAAAAAGTGAAAGCAAAATTTTACTCCCGAATTCTGTTCATGCTCGACCCAGGAAAGAAAATTCCCAAAAAAATAGTAAAACAATTGAAAAAATATTAAAACCTCTTCCCGGCGTTATTTTTAGCCAAAATGCGATGAGATAGGCCGAAAAAGTGAAATCTAAATTTTAGTCCCGAATTCCGTTCATGCTCGACCCGGGCAAGAAATTTCCGAAAAAAATAGTAAAAAAATTCAAAAAACTATAAAACCTCTTCCCGGCATTATTTTTATCCAAAACGGGATGAGATAGGCCGAAAGAGTGAAAGCAAAATTTTAGTCCCGAATTCTGTTCATACTCGACCCAAGAAAGAAAATTCCCAAAAAAATAGTAAAACAATTCAAAAACTAATAAAACCTCTTCCCGGCATTATTTTTAGCCAAAACGGGATGAGATAGGCCGAAAAAGTGAAATCTAAATTTTTGTCCCGAATTCCGTTCATGCTCGACCCGGGCAAAAAAATTCCGAAAAAAATTGTAAAGAAATTCAAAAAATTATATAACCTCTTCCCTGCATTATTTTTAGCCAAAACGGGATGAGATACGCAGAAAAAGTGAAAACTAAATTTTAGTCCCGAATTCCGTTCATGCTCGACCCGGGGAAGAAAATGCCGAAAAAAATAGTAAAAAAATTCAAAAAATCTTAAAACCTCTTCCCTGCATTATTTTTAGCCAAAACGGGATGACATACGCCGAAAAAGTGAAAACAAAATTTTATTCCCGAATTCCGTTCATGCTCGACCCGGGCAAGAAATTTCCGAAAAAAATAGTAAAAAAATTCAAAAAATTGTAAAACCTCTTCCCTGCATTATTTTTAGCCAAAAAGGGATGAGATTGGCCGAAAAAGTGAAAGCAAAATTTTACTCCCGAATTCTGTTCATGCTCGACCCAGGAAAGAAAATTCCCAAAAAAATAGTAAAACAATTGAAAAAATATTAAAACCTCTTCCCGGCGTTATTTTTAGCCAAAATGCGATGAGATAGGCCGAAAAAGTGAAATCTAAATTTTAGTCCCGAATTCCGTTCATGCTCGACCCGGGCAAGAAATTTCCGAAAAAAATAGTAAAAAAATTCAAAAAACTATAAAACCTCTTCCCGGCATTATTTTTATCCAAAACGGGATGAGATAGGCCGAAAGAGTGAAAGCAAAATTTTAGTCCCGAATTCTGTTCATACTCGACCCAAGAAAGAAAATTCCCAAAAAAATAGTAAAACAATTCAAAAACTAATAAAACCTCTTCCCGGCATTATTTTTAGCCAAAACGCGATGAGATAGGCCGAAAAAGTGAAAACAAAATTTTAGTCCCGAATTTCGTTCATGCTCGACCCGGCTAAGAAATTTCCGAAAAAAATAGTAAAAAAATTCAAAAAATTATAAAACCTCTTCCCTGCATTATTTTTAGCCAAAAAGGGATGAGATTGGCCGAAAAAGTGAAAGCAAAATTCTACTCCCGAATTCTGTTCATGCTCGACCCAGGTAAGAAAATTCCCAAAAAAATAGTAAAACAATTGAAAAAATATTAAAACCTCTTCCCGGCGTTATTTTTAGCCAAAATGGGATGAGATAGGCCGAAAAAGTGAAATCTAAATTTTAGTCCCGAATTCCGTTCATGCTCGACCCGGGCAAGAAATTTCCGAAAAAAATAGTAAAAAAATTCAAAAAACTATAAAACCTCTTCCCGGCATTATTTTTATCCAAAACGGGATGAGATAGGCCGAAAGAGTGAAAGCCAAATTTTAGTCCCGAATTCTGTTCATACTCGACCCAAGAAAGAAAATTCCCAAAAAAATAGTAAAACAATTCAAAAAATAATAAAACCTCTTCCCGGCATTATTTTTATCCAAAACGGGATGAGATAGGTCGAAAAAGTGAAATCAAAATTTTAGTCCCGAATTCCGTTCATAATCGACCCGGGCAAAAAAATTCCGAAAAAAATTGTAAAGAAATTCAAAAAATTATATAACCTCTTCCCTGCATTATTTTTAGCCAAAACGGGGTGAGATACGCAGAAAAAGTGAAAACTAAATTTTAGTCCCGAATTCCGTTCACGCTCGACCCGGGGAAGAAAATGCCGAAAAAAATAGTAAAAAAATTCAAAAAATCTTAAAACCTCTTCCCTGCATTATTTTTAGCCAAAACGGGATGACATACGCCGAAAAAGTGAAAACAAAATTTTAGTCCCGAATTCCGTTCATACTCGACCCGGGAAAGAAAATTTCAAAAAAAATAGTAAAAAAATTCAAAAAACTATAAAACCTCTTCCCTGCATTATTTTTAGGCAAAAAGGGACGAGATTGGCCGAAAAAGTGAAAGCAAAATTTTAGTCCCGAATTCTGTTCATACTCGACCCGGGAAAGAAAATTCCCAAAAAAATAGTAAAAAAGTTCAAAAAATAATAAAACCTCTTCCCGGCATTATTTTTATCCAAAACGGGGATAAGATAGGCCGAAAAAGTGAAACCAAAATTTTAGTCCCGAATTCTGTTCATACTCGACCAAGGAAAGAAAATTCCCAAAAAAATAGTAAAACAATTCAAAAACTAATAAAACCTCTTCCCGGCGTTATTTTTAGCCAAAATGGGATGAGATAGGCCGAAAAAGTGAAATCTAAATTTTAGTCCCGAATTCCGTTCATGCTCGACCCGGGCAAGAAATTTCCGAAAAAAATAGTAAAAAAATTCAAAAAATTGTAAAACCTCTTCCCTGCATTATTTTTTGCCAAAAAGGGATGAGATTGGCCGAAAAAGTGAAAGCAAAATTTTACTCCCGAATTCTGTTCATGCTCGACCCAGGAAAGAAAATTCCCAAAAAAATAGTAAAACAATTCAAAAAATATTAAAACCTCTTCCCGGCGTTATTTTTAGCCAAAATGGGATGAGATAGGCCGAAAAAGTGAAATCTAAATTTTAGTCCCGAATTCCGTTCATGCTCGACCCGTCAAGAAATTTCCGAAAAAAATAGTAAAAAAATTCAAAAAACTATAAAACCTCTTCCCGGCATTATTTTTATCCAAAACGGGATGAGATAGGCCGAAAAAGTGAAAGCAAAATTGTAGTCCCGAATTCTGTTCATACTCGACCCAAGAAAGAAAATTCCCAAAAAAATAGTAAAACAATTCAAAAACTAATAAAACCTCTTCCCGGCATTATTTTTAGGCAAAACGGGATGAGATAGGCCGAAAAAGTGAAAACAAAATTTTAGTCCCGAATTTCGTTCATGCTCGACCCGGCCAAAAAATTTCCGAAAAAAATAGTAAAAAAATTCAAAAAATTATAAAACCTCTTCCCTGCATTATTTTTAGCCAAAAAGGGATGAGATTGGCCGAAAAAGTGAAAGCAAAATTTTAGTCCCAAATTCTGTTCATGCTCGACCCAGGAAAGAAAATTCCCAAAAAAATAGTAAAACAATTCAAAAAATAATAAAACCCCTTCCCTGCATTATTTTTAGCCAAAACGGGATGACATACGCCGAAAAAGTGAAAACAAAATTTTAGTCCCGAATTCCGTTCATGCTCGACCCAGGAAAGAAAATTTCCGAAAAAAATAGTAAAAAAATTCAAAAAATTGTAAAACCTCTTCCCTGCATTATTTTTAGCCAAAAAGGGATGAGATTGGCCGAAAAAGTGAAAGCAAAATTTTAGTCCCGAATTCTGTTCATGCTCGACCCAGGAAAGAAAATTCCCTAAAAAATAGTAAAACAATTGAAAAAATATTAAAACCTCTTCCCGGCGTTATTTTTAGCCAAAATGGGATGAGATAGGCCGAAAAAGTGAAATCTAAATTTTAGTCCCGAATTCCGTTCATGCTCGACCCGGGCAAGAAATTTCCGAAAAAAATAGTAAAAAAATTCAAAAAACTATAAAACCTCTTCCCGGCATTATTTTTATCCAAAACGGGATGAGATAGGCCGAAAAAGTGAAAGCAAAATTTTAGTCCCGAATTCTGTTCATACTCGACCCAAGAAAGAAAATTCCCAAAAAAATAGTAAAACAATTCAAAAAATAATAAAACCCCTTCCCGGCGTTATTTTTAGCCAAAATGGGATGAGATAAGCCGAAAAAGTGAAAACAAAATTTTAGTCCCGAATTTCGTTCATGCTCGACCCGGCCAAGAAATTTCCGAAAAAAATAGTAAAAAAATTCAAAAAATTATAAAACCTCTTCCCTGCATTATTTTTAGCCAAAAAGGAATGAGATTGGCCGAAAAAGTGAAAGCAAAATTTTAGTCCCGAATTCTGTTCATGCTCGACCCAGGAAAGAAAATTCCCAAAAAAATAGTAAAACAATTCAAAAAATAATAAAACCCCTTCCCGGCGTTATTTTTAGCCAAAATGGGATGAGATAGGCCGAAAAAGTGAAATCTAAATTTTAGTCCCGAATTCCGTTCATGCTCGACCCGGGCAAGAAATTTCCGAAGAAAATAGTAAAAAAATTCAAAAAATTATAAAAGCTCTTCCCTGCGTTATTTTTAGCCAAAACGGGATGAGATACGCCGAAAAAGTGAAAACTAAATTTTAGTCCCGAATTCCGTTCATGCTCGACCCGGGGAAGAAAATGCCGAAAAAAATAGTAAAAAAATTCAAAAAATTTTAAAACCTCTTCCCTGCATTCTTTTTTAGCCAAAACGGGATGAGATACTCCAAAAAAGTGAAAACAAAATTTTGGTCCCGAATTCCGTTCATACTCGACCCGGGAAAGAAAATTCCCAAAAAAATAGTAAAAAAATTCAAAAAATTATAAAACCTCTTCCCGGCATTATTTTTAGCCAGATCGGGATGAGATACGCTGAAAAAGTGAAAATTAAATTTTAGTCCCGAAATCCGTTCATACCTGACCCGGGAAAGAAAATTCCAAAAAAAATAGTAAAAAAATTCAAAAAATTAAAAAACCTCTACCCGGCATTATTTTTAGCCAAAACGGGATGAGATATGCCGATAAAGGGAAAACAAAATTTTAGTCCCGAATTCCGTTCATACTCGACTCAGGACAGAAAATTCCCAAAAAAGTAGAAAAAAAATTCAAAAAATTATAAAACCTCTTCACGGCATTATTTTTAGCCAGAACGGGATGAGATAGGCCGAAAAAGAGCAAACAAAATTTTAGTCCCGAATTCTGTTCATACTCGACCTGGGAAAGAAAATTCCAAAAAAAATAGTAAAAAAATTCAAAAAGCTATAAAACCTCTTTCCGGCATTATTTATGGCCGGAACGGGATGAGATAGGCCAAAAAAGAGGAAACAAAATTTTAGTCCCGAATTCTGTTCATACTCGACCCGGGTAAGAAAATTCCAAAAAAAATAGTAAAAAAATTCAAAAAATTATAAAACCTCTTCCGCGCATTATTTTTAGCCAAAAAGGGATGAGATTGGCCGAAAAAATGAAAGCAAAATTTTAGTCCCGAACTCTGTTCATACTCGACCCGGGAAAGAAAATTCCCAAAAAAATAGTGAAAAAGTTCAAAAAATAATAAAACCTCTTCCCGGCATTATTTTTATCCAAAACGGGATGAGATAGGTCGAAAAAGTGAAATCAAAATTTTAGTCCCGAATTCCGTTCATGCTCGACCCGGGCAAAAAAATTCCGAAAAAAATTGTAAAGAAATTCAAAAAATTATATAACCTCTTCCTTGCATTATTTTTAGCCAAAACGGGGTGAGATACGCAGAAAAAGTGAAAACTAAATTTTAGTCCCGAATTCCGTTCATGCTCGACCCGGGGAAGAAAATGCCGAAAAAAATAATAAAAAAATTCAAAAAATCTTAAAACCTCTTCCCTGCATTATTTTTAGCCAAAACGGGATGACATACGCCGAAAAAGTGAAAACAAAATTTTAGTCCCGAATTCCGTTCATACTCGACCCGGGAAAGAAAATTTCAAAAAAAATAGTAAAAAAATTCAAAAAACTATAAAACCTCTTCCCTGCATTATTTTTAGGCAAAAAGGGACGAGATTGGCCGAAAAAGTGAAAGCAAAATTTTAGTCCCGAATTCTGTTCATACTCGACCCGGGAAAGAAAATTCCCAAAAAAATAGTAAAAAAGTTCAAAAAATAATAAAACCTCTTCCCGGCATTATTTTTATCCAAAACGGGGATAAGATAGGCCGAAAAAGTGAAACCAAAATTTTAGTCCCGAATTCTGTTCATACTCGACCCAGGAAAGAAAATTCCCAAAAAAATAGTAAAACAATTCAAAAACTAATAAAACCTCTTCCCGGCATTATTTTTAGCCAAAACGGGATGAGATAGGCCGAAAAAGTGAAATCTAAATTTTTGTCCCGAATTCCGTTCATGCTCGACCCGGGCAAAAAAATTCCGAAAAAAATTGTAAAGAAATTCAAAAAATTATATAACCTCTTCCCTGCATTATTTTTAGCCAAAACGGGATGAGATACGCAGAAAAAGTGAAAACTAAATTTTAGTCCCGAATTCCGTTCATGCTCGACCCGGGGAAGAAAATGCCGAAAAAAATAGTAAAAAAATTCAAAAAATTTTAAAACCTCTTCCCTGCATTATTTTTAGCCAAAACGGGATGACATACGCCGAAAAAGTGAAAACAAAATTTTATTCCCGAATTCCGTTCATGCTCGACCCGGGCAAGAAATTTCCGAAAAAAATAGTAAAAAAATTCAAAAAATTGTAAAACCTCTTCCCTGCATTATTTTTAGCCAAAAAGGGATGAGATTGGCCGAAAAAGTGAAAGCAAAATTTTACTCCCGAATTCTGTTCATGCTCGACCCAGGAAAGAAAATTCCCAAAAAAATAGTAAAACAATTGAAAAAATATTAAAACCTCTTCCCGGCGTTATTTTTAGCCAAAATGCGATGAGATAGGCCGAAAAAGTGAAATCTAAATTTTAGTCCCGAATTCCGTTCATGCTCGACCCGGGCAAGAAATTTCCGAAAAAAATAGTAAAAAAATTCAAAAAACTATAAAACCTCTTCCCGGCATTATTTTTATCCAAAACGGGATGAGATAGGCCGAAAGAGTGAAAGCAAAATTTTAGTCCCGAATTCTGTTCATACTCGACCCAAGAAAGAAAATTCCCAAAAAAATAGTAAAACAATTCAAAAACTAATAAAACCTCTTCCCGGCATTATTTTTAGCCAAAACGGGATGAGATAGGCCGAAAAAGTGAAAACAAAATTTTAGTCCCGAATTTCGTTCATGCTCGACCCGGCCAAGAAATTTCCGAAAAAAATAGTAAAAAAATTCAAAAAATTATAAAACCTCTTCCCTGCATTATTTTTAGCCAAAAAGGGATGAGATTGGCCGAAAAAGTGAAAGCAAAATTTTACTCCCGAATTCTGTTCGTGCTCGACCCAGGAAAGAAAATTCCCAAAAAAATAGTAAAACCATTGAAAAAATATTAAAACCTCTTCCCGGCGTTATTTTTAGCCAAAATGGGATGAGATAGGCCGAAAAAGTGAAATCTAAATTTTAGTCCCGAATTCCGTTCATGCTCGACCCGGGCAAGAAATTTCCGAAAAAAATAGTAAAAAAATTCAAAAAACTATAAAACCTCTTCCCGGCATTATTTTTATCCAAAACGGGATGAGATAGGCCGAAAGAGTGAAAGCAAAATTTTAGTCCCGAATTCTGTTCATACTCGACCCAAGAAAGAAAATTCCCAAAAAAATAGTAAAACAATTCAAAAACTAATAAAACCTCTTCCCGGCATTATTTTTAGCCAAAACGGGATGAGATAGGCCAAAAAAGTGAAAACAAAATTTTAGTCCCGAATTTCGTTCATGCTCGACCCGGCCAAGAAATTTCCGAAAAAAATAGTAAAAAAATTCAAAAAATTATAAAACCTCTTCCCTGCATTATTTTTAGCCAAAAAGGGATGAGATTGGCCGAAAAAGTGAAAGCAAAATTTTAGTCCCGAATTCTGTACATGCTCGACCGAAAATTCCCAAAAAAATAGTAAAACAATTCAAAAAATAATAAAACCCCTTTCCGGCGTTATTTTTAGCCAAAATGGGATGAGATAGGTCGAAAAAGTGAAATCTAAATTTTAGTCCCGAATTCCGTTCATGCTCGACCCGGGCAAGAAATTTCCGAAAAAAATGGTAAAAAAATTCAAAAAATTATAAAACCTCTTCCCTGCATTATTTTTAGCCAAAACGGGATGAGATACGCCGAAAAAGTGAAAACTAAATTTTAGTCCCGAATTCCGTTCATGCTCGACCCGGGGAAGAAAATGCCGAAAAAAATAGTAAAAAAATTCAAAAAATTTTAAAACCTCATCCCTGCATTCTTTTTTAGCCAAAACGGGATGAGATACTCCAAAAAAGTGAAAACAAAATTTTAGTCCCGAATTCCGTTCATACTCGACCCGGGAAAGAAAATTCCCAAAAAAATAGTAAAAAAATTCAAAAAATTATAAAACCTCTTCCCGGCATTATTTTTAGCCAGAACGGGATGAGATAGGCCAAAAAGAGAAAACAAAATTTTAGTCCCGAATTCCGTTCCCACTCGACCTGGGAAAGAAAATTCCAAAAAAAATAGTAAAAAAATTCAAAAAACTATAAAACATCTTTACGGCATTAATATTTGCCGAAACGGGATGAGATAGGCCGAAAAAGAGGAAACAAAATTTTAGTCCCGAATTCTGTTCATACTCGACCCGGGTAAGAAAATTCCAATAAAAATAGTAAAAAAATTCAAAAAATTATAAAACCTCTTCCCGGCATTATTTTTAGCCAAAAAGGGATGAGATTGGCCGAAAAAGTGAAACCAAAATTTTAGTCCCGAATTCTGTTCATACTCGACCCGGAAAAGAAAATTCCCAAAAAAATAGTAAGAAAGTTCAAAAAATAATAAAACCTCTTCCCGGCATTATTTTTATCCAAAACGGGATGAGATAGGCCGAAAAAGTGAAATCAAGATTTTAGTCCCGAATTCCGTTCATGCTCGACCCAGGCAAGAAAATTCTGAAAAAAATAGTAAAAAAGTTCAAAAAATAATAAAACCTCTTCCAGGCATTATTTTTATCCAAAACGGGATGAGATAGGCCGAAAAAGTGAAAACAAAATTTTAGTCCCGAATTCCGTTCATGCTCGACCCGGGCAAGAAATTTCCGAAAAAAATAGTAAAAAAATTCAAAAAATTGTAAAACCTCTTCCCTGCATTATTTTTAGCCAAAAAGGGATGAGATTGGCCGAAAAAGTGAAAGCAAAATTTTACTCCCGAATTCTGTTCATGCTCGACCCAGGAAAGAAAATTCCCAAAAAAATAGTAAAACAATTGAAAAAATATTAAAACCTCTTCCCGGCGTTATTTTTAGCCAAAATGGGATGAGATAGGCCGAAAATGTGAAATCTAAATTTTAGTCCCGAATTCCGTTCATGCTCGACCCGAGCAAGAAATTTCCGAAAAAAATAGTAAAAAAATTCAAAAAACTATAAAACCTCTTCCCGGCATTATTTTTATCCAAAACGGGATGAGATAGGCCGAAAAAGTGAAACCAAAATTTTAGTCCCGAATTCTGTTCATACTCGACCCAAGAAAGAAAATTCCCAAAAAAATAGTAAAACAGTTCAAAAACCAATAAAACCTCTTCCCAGCATTATTTTTAGGCAAAACGGGATGAGATAGGCCGAAAAAGTGAAAACAAAATTTTAGTCTCGAATTTCGTTCATGCTCGACCCGGACAAGAAATTTCCGAAAAAAATAGTAAAAAAATTCAAAAAATTATAAAACCTCTTCCCTGCATTACTTTTAGCCAAAAAGGGATGAGATTGGCCGAAAAAGTGAAAGCAAAATTTTAGTCCCGAATTCTGTTCATGCTCGACCCAGGAAAGAAAATTCCCAAAAAAATAGTAAAACAATTCAAAAAATAATAAAACCCCTTCCCGGCGTTATTTTTAGCCAAAATGGGATGAGATAGGCCGAAAAAGTGAAATCTAAATTTTAGTCCCGAATTCCGTTCATGCTCGACCCGGGCAAGAAATTTCCGAAAAAAATAGTAAAAAAATTCAAAAAATTATAAAACCTCTTCCCTGCATTATTTTTAGCCAAAACGGGATGAGATACGCCGAAAAAGTGAAAACTAAATTTTAGTCCCGAATTCCGTTCATGCTCGACCCGAGGAAGAAAATGCCGAAAAAAATAGTAAAAAAATTCAAAAAATTTTAAAACCTCTTCCCTGCATTCTTTTTTAGCCAAAACGGGATGAGATACTCCAAAAAAGTGAAAACAAAATTTTGGTCCCGAATTCCGTTCATACTCGACCCGGGAAAGAAAATTCCCAAAAAAATAGTAAAAAAATTCAAAAAATTATAAAACCTCTTCCCGGCATTATTTTTAGCCAGATCGGGATGAGATACGCTGAAAAAGTGAAAATTAAATTTTAGTCCCGAAATCCGTTCATACCCGACCCGGGAAAGAAAATTCCAAAAAAAATAGTAAAAAAATTCAAAAAATTATAAAACCTCTACCCGGCATTATTTTTAGCCAAAACGGGATGAGATATGCCGATAAAGGGAAAACAAAATTTTAGTCCCGAATTCCGTTCATACTCGACTCAGGACAGAAAATTCCCAAAAAAGTAGAAAAAAAATTCAAAAAATTATAAAACCTCTTCCCGGCATTATTTTTAGCCAGAACGGGATGAGATAGGCCGAAAAAGAGCAAACTAAATTTTAGTCCCGAATTCTGTTCATACTCGACCTGGGAAAGAAAATTCCAAAAAAAATAGTAAAAAAATTCAAAAAACTATAAAACCTCTTTCCGGCATTATTTATGGCCGGAACGGGATGAGATAGGCCAAAAAAGAGGAAACAAAATTTTAGTCCCGAATTCTGTTCATACTCGACCCGGGTAAGAAAATTCCAAAAAAAATAGTAAAAAAATTCAAAAAATTATAAAACCTCTTCCGCGCATTATTTTTAGCCAAAAAGGGATGAGATTGGCCGAAAAAGTGAAAGCAAAATTTTAGTCCCGAACTCTGTTCATACTCGACCCGGGAAAGAAAATTCCCAAAAAAATAGTAAAAAAGTTCAAAAAATAATAAAACCTCTTCCCGGCATTATTTTTATCCAAAACGGGATGAGATAGGTCGAAAAAGTGAAATCAAAATTTTAGTCCCGAATTCCGTTCAAGCTCGACCCGGGCAAAAAAATTCCGAAAAAAATTGTAAAGAAATTCAAAAAATTATATAACCTCTTCCCTGCATTATTTTTAGCCAAAACGGGGTGAGATACGCAGAAAAAGTGAAAACTAAATTTTAGTCCCGAATTCCGTTCATGCTCGACCCGGGGAAGAAAATGCCGAAAAAAATAGTAAAAAAATTCAAAAAATTTTAAAACCTCTTCCCTGCATTATTTTTAGCCAAAACGGGATGACATACGCCGAAAAAGTGAAAACAAAATTTTAGTCCCGAATTCCGTTCATACTCAACCCGGGAAAGAAAATTCCAAAAAAAATAGTAAAAAAATTCAAAAAACTATAAAACCTCTTCCCTGCATTATTTTTAGCCAAAAAGGGACGAGATTGGCCGAAAAAGTGAAAGCAAAATTTTAGTCCCGAATTCTGTTCATACTCGACCCGGGAAAGAAAATTCCCAAAAAAATAGTAAAAAAGTTCAAAAAATAATAAAACCTCTTCCCGGCATTATTTTTATCCAAAACGGGGATAAGATAGGCCGAAAAAGTGAAACCAAAATTTTAGTCCCGAATTCTGTTCATACTCGACCCAGGAAAGAAAATTCCCAAAAAAATAGTAAAACAATTCAAAAACTAATAAAACCTCTTCCCGGCATTATTTTTAGCCAAAACGGGATGAGATAGGCCGAAAAAGTGAAAAAAAAATTTTAGTCCCGAATTCCGTTCATGCTCGACCCGGGCAAAAAAATTCCGAAAAAAATTGTAAAGAAATTCAAAAAATTATATAACCTCTTCCCTGCATTATTTTTAGCCAAAACGGGGTGAGATACGCAGAAAAAGTGAAAACTAAATTTCAGTCCCGAATTCCGTTCATGCTCGACCCGGGGAAGAAAATGCCGAAAAAAATAGTAAAAAAATTCAAAAAATTTTAAAACCTCTTCCCTGCATTATTTTTAGCCAAAACGGGATGACATACGCCGAAAAAGTGAAAACAAAATTTTAGTCCCGAATTCCGTTCATGCTCGACCCGGGCAAGAAATTTCCGAAAAAAATAGTAAAAAAATTCAAAAAATTGTAAAACCTCTTCCCTGCATTATTTTTAGCCAAAAAGGGATGAGATTGGCCGAAAAAGTGAAAGCAAAATTTTACTCCCGAATTCTGTTCATGCTCGACCCAGGAAAGAAAATTCCCAAAAAAATAGTAAAACAATTGAAAAAATATTAAAACCTCTTCCCGGCGTTATTTTTAGCCAAAATGGGATGAGATAGGCCGAAAAAGTGAAATCTAAATTTTAGTCCCGAATTCCGTTCATGCTCGACCCGGGCAAGAAATTTCCGAAAAAAATAGTAAAAAAATTCAAAAAACTATAAAACCTCTTCCCGGCATTATTTTTATCCAAAACGGGATGAGATAGGCCGAAAGACTGAAAGCAAAATTTTAGTCCCGAATTCTGTTCATACTCGACCCAAGAAAGAAAATTCCCAAAAAAATAGTAAAACAATTCAAAAACTAATAAAACCTCTTCCCGGCATTATTTTTAGCCAAAACGGGATGAGATACGCCGAAAAAGTGAAAACTAAATTTTAGTCCCGAATTCCGTTCATGCTCGACCCGGGGAAGAAAATGCCGAAAAAAATAGTAAAAAAATTCAAAAAATTTTAAAACCTCTTCCCTGCATTCTTTTTTAGCCAAAACGGGATGAGATACTCCAAAAAAGTGAAAACAAAATTTTAGTCCCGAATTCCGTTCATACTCGACCCGGGAAAGAAAATTCCCAAAAAAATAGTAAAAAAATTCAAAAAATTATAAAACCTCTTCCCGGCATTATTTTTAGCCAGAACGGGATGAGATAGGCCAAAAAGAGAAAACAAAATTTTAGTCCCGAATTCCGTTCCTACTCGACCTGGGAAAGAAAATTCCAAAAAAAATAGTAAAAAAATTCAAAAAACTATAAAACCTCTTTACGGCATTAATATTTGCCGAAACGGGATGAGATAGGCCGAAAAAAAGGAAACAAAATTTTAGTCCCGAATTCTGTTCATACTCGACCCGGGTAAGAAAATTCCAAAAAAAATAGTAAAAAAATTCAAAAAATTATAAAACCTCTTCCCGGCATTATTTTTAGCCAAAAAGGGATGAGATTGGCCGAAAAAGTGAAAGCAAAATTTTAGTCCCGAATTCTGTTCATACTCGACCCGGAAAAGAAAATTCCCAAAAAAATAGTAAAAAAGTTCAAAAAATAATAAAACCTCTTCCCGGCATTATTTTTATCCAAAACGGGATGAGATAGGCCGAAAAAGTGAAATCAAGATTTTAGTCCCGAATTCCGTTCATGCTCGACCCGGGCAAGAAAATTATGAAAAAAATAGTAAAAAAGTTCAAAAAATAATAAAACCTCTTCCCGGCATTATTTTTATCCAAAACGGGATGAGATAGGCCGAAAAAGTGAAAACAAAATTTTAGTCCCGAATTCCGTTCATGCTCGACCCGGGCAAGAAATTTCCGAAAAAAATAGTTAAAAATTTCAAAAAATTGTAAAACCTCTTCCCTGCATTATTTTTAGCCAAAAAGGGATGAGATTGGCCGAAAAAGTGAAAGCAAAATTTTACACCCGAATTCTGTTCATGCTCGACCCAGGAAAGAAAATTCCCAAAAAAATAGTAAAACAATTGAAAAAATATTAAAACCTCTTCCCGGCGTTATTTTTAGCCAAAATGGGATGAGATAGGCCGAAAAAGTGAAATCTAAATTTTAGTCCCAAATTCCGTTCATGCTCGACCCGAGCAAGAAATTTCCGAAAAAAATAGTAAAAAAATTCAAAAAACTATAAAACCTCTTCCCGGCATTATTTTTATCCAAAACGGGATGAGGTAGGCCGAAAAAGTGAAAGCAAAATTTTAGTCCCGAATTCTGCTCATACTCGACCCAAGAAAGAAAATTCCCAAAAAAATAGAAAAACAATTCAAAAACTAATAAAACCTCTTCCCGGCATTATTTTTAGCCAAAACGGGATGAGATAGGCCGAAAAAGTGAAAACAAAATTTTAGTCTCGAATTTCGTTCATGCTCGACCCGGACAAGAAATTTCCGAAAAAAATAGTAAAAAAATTCAAAAAATTATAAAACCTCTTCCCTGCATTATTTTTAGCCAAAAAGGGATGAGGTTGGCCGAAAAAGTGAAAGCAAAATTTTAGTCCCGAATTCTATTCATGCTCGACCCAGGAAAGAAAATTCCCAAAAAAATAGTAAAACAATTCAAAAAATAATAAAACCCCTTCCCGGCGTTAATTTTAGCCAAAATGGGATGAGATAGGCCGAAAAAGTGAAATCTAAATTTTAGTCCCGAATTCCGTTCATGCTCGACCCGGGCAAGAAATTTCCGAAAAAAATAGTAAAAAAATTCAAAAAATTATAAAACCTCTTCCCTGCATTATTTTTAGCCAAAACGGGATGAGATACGCCGAAAAAGTGAAAACTAAATTTTAGTCCCGAATTCCGTTCATGCTCGACCCGGGGAAGAAAATGCCGAAAAAAATAGTAAAAAAATTCAAAAAATTTTAAAACCTCTTCCCTGCATTCTTTTTTAGCCAAAACGGGATGAGATACTCCAAAAAAGTGAAAACAAAATTTTGGTCCCGAATTCCGTTCATACTCGACCCGGGAAAGAAAATTCCCAAAAAAATAGTAAAAAAATTCAAAAAATTATAAAACCTCTTACCGGCATTATTTTTAGCCAGATCGGGATGAGATACGCTGAAAAAGTGAAAATTAAATTTTAGTCCCGAAATCCGTTCATACCCGACCCGGGAAAGAAAATTCCAAAAAAAATAGTAAAAAAATTCAAAAAATTATAAAACCTCTACCCGGCATTATTTTTACCCAAAACGGGATGAGATATGCCGATAAAGGGAAAACAAAATTTTAGTCCCGAATTCCGTTCATACTCGACTCAGGACAGAAAATTCCCAAAAAAGTAGAAAAAAAATTCAAAAAATTATAAAACCTCTTCCCGGCATTATTTTTAGCCAGAACGGGATGAGATAGGCCGAAAAAGAGCAAACAAAATTTTAGTCCCGAATTCTGTTCATACTCGACCTGAGAAAGAAAATTCCAAAAAAAATAGTAAAAAAATTCAAAAAACTATAAAACCTCTTTCCGGCATTATTTATGGCCGGAACGGGATGAGATAGGTCAAAAAAGAGGAAACAAAATTTTAGTCCCGAATTCTGTTCATACTCGACCCGGGTAAGAAAATTCCAAAAAAAATAGTAAAAAAATTCAAAAAATTATAAAACCTCTTCCGCGCATTATTTTTAGCCAAAAAGGGATGAGATTGGCCGAAAAAGTGAAAGCAAAATTTTAGTCCCGAACTCTGTTCATACTCGACCCGGGAAAGAAAATTCCCAAAAAAATAGTAAAAAAGTTCAAAAAAAAATAAAACCTCTTCCCGGCATTATTTTTATCCAAAACGGGATGAGATAGGTCGAAAAAGTGAAATCAAAATTTTAGTCCCGAATTCCGTTCATGCTCGACCCGGGCAAAAAAATTCCGAAAAAAATTGTAAGGAAATTCAAAAAATTATATAACCTCTTCCCTGCATTATTTTTAGCCAAAACGGGGTGAGATACGCAGAAAAAGTGAAAACTAAATTTTAGTCCCGAATTCCGTTCATGCTCGACCCGGGGAAGAAAATGCCGAAAAAAATAGTAAAAAAATTCAAAAAATTTTAAAACCTCTTCCCTGCATTATTTTTAGCCAAAACGGGATGACATACGCCGAAAAAGTGAAAACAAAATTTTAGTCCCGAATTCCGTTCATACTCGACCCGGGAAAGAAAATTCCAAAAAAAATAGTAAAAAAATTCAAAAAACTATAAAACCTCTTCCCTGCATTATTTTTAGCCAAAAAGGGACGAGATTGGCCGAAAAAGTGAAAGCAAAATTTTAGTCCCGAATTCTGTTCATACTCGACCCGGGAAAGAAAATTCCCAAAAAAATAGTAAAAAAGTTCAAAAAATTATATAACCTCTTCCCTGCATTATTTTTAGCCAAAACGGGGTGAGATACGCAGAAAAAGTGAAAACTAAATTTTAGTCCCGAATTCCGTTCATGCTCGACCCGGGGAAGAAAATGCCGAAAAAAATAGTAAAAAAATTCAAAAAATTTTAAAACCTCTTCCCTGCATTATTTTTAGCCAAAACGGGATGACATACGCCGAAAAAGTGAAAACAAAATTTTAGTCCCGAATTCCGTTCATACTCGACCCGGGAAAGAAAATTCCAAAAAAAATAGTAAAAAAATTCAAAAAACTATAAAACCTCTTCCCTGCATTATTTTTAGCCAAAAAGGGACGAGATTGGCCGAAAAAGTGAAAACAAAATTTTAGTCCCGAATTCCGTTCATACTCGACCCGGGAAAGAAAATTCCAAAAAAAATAGTAAAAAAATTCAAAAAATAATAAAACCTCTTCCCGGCATTATTTTTATCCAAAACGGGATGAGATAGGTCGAAAAAGTGAAATCAAAATTTTAGTCCCGAATTCCGTTCATGCTCGACCCGGGCAAAAAAATTCCGAAAAAAATTGTAAAGAAATTCAAAAAATTATATAACCTCTTCCCTGCATTATTTTTAGCCAAAACGGGGTGAGATACGCAGAAAAAGTGAAAACTAAATTTTAGTCCCGAATTCCGTTCATGCTCGACCCGGGGAAGAAAATGCCGAAAAAAATAGTAAAAAAATTCAAAAAATTTTAAAACCTCTTCCCTGCATTATTTTTAGCCAAAACGGGATGACATACGCCGAAAAAGTGAAAACAAAATTTTAGTCCCGAATTCCGTTCATACTCGACCCGGGAAAGAAAATTCCAAAAAAAATAGTAAAAAAATTCAAAAAACTATAAAACCTCTTCCCTGCATTATTTTTAGCCAAAAAGGGACGAGATTGGCCGAAAAAGTGAAAGCAAAATTTTAGTCCCGAATTCTGTTCATACTCGACCCGGGAAAGAAAATTCCGAAAAAAATAGTAAAAAAGTTCAAAAAATAATAAAACCTCTTCCCGGCATTATTTTTATCCAAAACGGGGATAAGATAGGCCGAAAAAGTGAAACCAAAATTTTAGTCCCGAATTCTGTTCATACTCGACCCAGGAAAGAAAATTCCCAAAAAAATAGTAAAACAATTCAAAAACTAATAAAACCTCTTCCCGGCATTATTTTTAGCCAAAACGGGATGAGATAGGCCGAAAAAGTGAACAAAATTTTAGTCCCGAATTCCGTTCATGCTCGACCCGGGCAAAAAAATTCCGAAAAAAATTGTAAAGAAATTCAAAAAATTATATAACCTCTTCCCTGCATTATTTTTAGCCAAAACGGGGTGAGATACGCAGAAAAAGTGAAAACTAAATTTTAGTCCCGAATTCCGTTCATGCTCGACCCGGGGAAGAAAATGCCGAAAAAAATAGTAAAAAAATTCAAAAAATTTTAAAACCTCTTCCCTGCATTATTTTTAGCCAAAACGGGATGACATACGCCGAAAAAGTGAAAACAAAATTTTAGTCCCGAATTCCGTTCATGCTCGACCCGGGCAAGAAATTTCCGAAAAAAATAGTAAAAAAATTCAAAAAATTGTAAAACCTCTTCCCTGCATTATTTTTAGCCAAAAAGGGATGAGATTGGCCGAAAAAGTGAAAGCAAAATTTTACTCCCGAATTCTGTTCATGCTCGACCCAGGAAAGAAAATTCCCAAAAAAATAGTAAAACAATTGAAAAAATATTAAAACCTCTTCCCGGCGTTATTTTTAGCCAAAATGGGATGAGATAGGCCGAAAAAGTGAAATCTAAATTTTAGTCCCGAATTCCGTTCATGCTCGACCCGGGCAAGAAATTTCCGAAAAAAATAGTAAAAAAATTCAAAAAACTATAAAACCTCTTCCCGGCATTGTTTTTATCCAAAACGGGATGAGATAGGCCGAAAGAGTGAAAGCAAAATTTTAGTCCCGAATTCTGTTCATACTCGACCCAAGAAAGAAAATTCCCAAAAAAATAGTAAAACAATTCAAAAACTAATAAAACCTCTTCCCGGCATTATTTTTAGCCAAAACGGGATGAGATACGCCGAAAAAGTGAAAACTAAATTTTAGTCCCGAATTCCGTTCATGCTCGACCCGGGGAAGAAAATGCCGAAAAAAATAGTAAAAAAATTTTAAAACCTCTTCCCTGCATTCTTTTTTAGCCAAAACGGGATGAGATACTCCAAAAAAGTGAAAACAAAATTTTAGTCCCGAATTCCGTTCATACTCGACCCGGGAAAGAAAATTCCCAAAAAAATAGTAAAAAAATTCAAAAAATTATAAAACCTCTTCCCGGCATTATTTTTAGCCAGAACGGGATGAGATAGGCCAAAAAGAGAAAACAAAATTTTAGTCCCGAATTCCGTTCCTACTCGACCTGGGAAAGAAAATTCCAAAAAAAATAGTAAAAAAATTCAAAAAACTATAAAACCTCTTTACGGCATTAATATTTGCCGAAACGGGATGAGATAGGCCGAAAAAGAGGAAACAAAATTTTAGTCCCGAATTCTGTTCATACTCGACCCGGGTAAGAAAATTTCAAAAAAAATAGTAAAAAAATTCAAAAAATTATAAAACCTCTTCCCGGCATTATTTTTAGCCAAAAAGGGATGAGATTGGCCGAAAAAGTGAAAGCAAAATTTTAGTCCCGAATTCTGTTCATACTCGACCCGGAAAAGAAAATTCCCAAAAAAATAGTAAAAAAGTTCAAAAAATAATAAAACCTCTTCCCGGCATTATTTTTATCCAAAACGGGATGAGATAGGCCGAAAAAGTGAAATCAAGATTTTAGTCCCGAATTCCGTTCATGCTCGACCCGGGCAAGAAAATTCTGAAAAAAATAGTAAAAAAGTTCAAAAAATAATAAAACCTCTTCCCGGCATTATTTTTATCCAAAACGGGATGAGATAGGCCGAAAAAGTGAAAACAAAATTTTAGTCCCGAATTCCGTTCATGCTCGACCCGGGCAAGAAATTTCCGAAAAAAATAGTTAAAAAATTCAAAAAATTGTAAAACCTCTTCCCTTCATTATTTTTAGCCAAAAAGGGATGAGATTGGCCGAAAAAGTGAAAGCAAAATTTTAGAACCCGAATTCTGTTCATGCTCGACCCAGGAAAGAAAATTCCCAAAAAAATAGTAAAACAATTGAAAAAATATTAAAACCTCTTCCCGGCGTTATTTTTAGCCAAAATGGGATGAGATAGGCCGAAAAAGTGAAATCTAAATTTTAGTCCCAAATTCCGTTCATGCTCGACCCGAGCAAGAAATTTCCGAAAAAAATAGTAAAAAAATTCAAAAAACTATAAAACCTCTTCCCGGCATTATTTTTATCCAAAACGGGATGAGGTAGGCCGAAAAAGTGAAAGCAAAATTTTAGTCCCGAATTCTGTTCATACTCGACCCAAGAAAGAAAATTCCCAAAAAAATAGTAAAACAATTCAAAAACTAATAAAACCTCTTCCCGGCATTATTTTTAGCCAAAACGGGATGAGATAGGCCGAAAAAGTGAAAACAAAATTTTAGTCTCGAATTTCGTTCATGCTCGACCCGGACAAGAAATTTCCGAAAAAAAGAGTAAAAAAATTCAAAAAATTATAAAACCTCTTCCCTGCATTATTTTTAGCCAAAAAGGGATGAGATAGGCCGAAAAAGTGAAATCTAAATTTTAGTCCCGAATTCCGTTCATGCTCGACCCGGGCAAGAAATTTCCGAAAAAAATAGTAAAAAAATTCAAAAAATTATAAAACCTCTTCCCTGCATTATTTTTAGCCAAAACGGGATGAGATACGCCGAAAAAGTGAAAACTAAATTTTAGTCCCGAATTCCGTTCATGCTCGACCCGGGGAAGAAAATGCCGAAAAAAATAGTAAAAAAATTCAAAAAATTTTAAAACCTCTTCCCTGCATTCTTTTTTAGCCAAAACGGGATGAGATACTCCAAAAAAGTGAAAACAAAATTTTGGTCCCGAATTCCGTTCATACTCGACCCGGGAAAGAAAATTCCCAAAAAAATAGTAAAAAAATTCAAAAAATTATAAAACCTCTTACCGGCATTATTTTTAGCCAGATCGGGATGAGATACGCTGAAAAAGTGAAAATTAAATTTTAGTCCCGAAATCCGTTCATACCCGACCCGGGAAAGAAAATTCCAAAAAAAATAGTAAAAAAATTCAAAAAATTATAAAACCTCTACCCGGCATTATTTTTAGCCAAAACGGGATGAGATATGCCGATAAAGGGAAAACAAAATTTTAGTCCCGAATTCCGTTCATACTCGACTCAGGACAGAAAATTCCCAAAAAAGTAGAAAAAAAATTCAAAAAATTATAAAACCTCTTCCCGGCATTATTTTTAGCCAGAACGGGATGAGATAGGCCGAAAAAGAGCAAACAAAATTTTAGTCCCGAATTCTGTTCATACTCGACCTGGGAAAGAAAATTCCAAAAAAAATAGTAAAAAAATTCAAAAAACTATAAAACCTCTTTCCGGCATTATTTATGGCCGGAACGGGATGAGATAGGCCAAAAAAGAGGAAACAAAATTTTAGTCCCGAATTCTGTTCATACTCGACTCGGGTAAGAAAATTCCAAAAAAAATAGTAAAAAAATTCAAAAAATTATAAAACCTCTTCCGCGCATTATTTTTAGCCAAAAAGGGATGAGATTGGCCGAAAAAGTGAAAGCAAAATTTTAGTCCCGAACTCTGTTCATACTCGACCCGGGAAAGAAAATTCCCAAAAAAATAGTAAAACAATTCAAAAACTAATAAAACCTCTTCCCGGCATTATTTTTAGCCAAAACGGGATGAGATAGGCCGAAAAAGTGAAATCTAAATTTTTGTCCCGAATTCCGTTCATGCTCGACCCGGGCAAAAAAATTCCGAAAAAAATTGTAAAGAAATTCAAAAAATTATATAACCTCTTCCCTGCATTATTTTTAGCCAAAACGGGATGAGATACGCAGAAAAAGTGAAAACTAAATTTTAGTCCCGAATTCCGTTCATGCTCGACCCGGGGAAGAAAATGCCGAAAAAAATAGTAAAAAAATTCAAAAAATTTTAAAACCTCTTCCCTGCATTATTTTTAGCCAAAACGGGATGACATACGCGCCGAAAAAGTGAAAACAAAATTTTAGTCCCGAATTCCGTTCATGCTCGACCCGGGCAAGAAATTTCCGAAAAAAATAGTAAAAAAATTTAAAAAATTGTAAAACCTCTTCCCTGCATTATTTTTAGCCAAAAAGGGATGAGATTGGCCGAAAAAGTGAAAGCAAAATTTTACTCCCGAATTCTGTTCATGCTCGACCCAGGAAAGAAAATTCCCAAAAAAATAGTAAAACAATTGAAAAAATATTAAAACCTCTTCCCGGCGTTATTTTTAGCCAAAATGGGATGAGATAGGCCGAAAAAGTGAAATCTAAATTTTAGTCCCGAATTCCGTTCATGCTCGACCCGGGCAAGAAATTTCCGAAAAAAATAGTAAAAAAATTCAAAAAACTATAAAACCTCTTCCCGGCATTGTTTTTATCCAAAACGGGATGAGATAGGCCGAAAGAGTGAAAGCAAAATTTTAGTCCCGAATTCTGTTCATACTCGACCCAAGAAAGAAAATTCCCAAAAAAATAGTAAAACAATTCAAAAACTAATAAAACCTCTTCCCGGCATTATTTTTAGCCAAAACGGGATGAGATACGCCGAAAAAGTGAAAACTAAATTTTAGTCCCGAATTCCGTTCATGCTCGACCCGGGGAAGAAAATGCCGAAAAAAATAGTAAAAAAATTTTAAAACCTCTTCCCTGCATTCTTTTTTAGCCAAAACGGGATGAGATACTCCAAAAAAGTGAAAACAAAATTTTAGTCCCGAATTCCGTTCATACTCGACCCGGGAAAGAAAATTCCCAAAAAAATAGTAAAAAATTCAAAAAATTATAAAACCTCTTCCCGGCATTATTTTTAGCCAGAACGGGATGAGATAGGCCAAAAAGAGAAAACAAAATTTTAGTCCCGAATTCCGTTCCTACTCGACCTGGGAAAGAAAATTCCAAAAAAAATAGTAAAAAAAT